>JAKOGI010001628.1:0-67500 GCA_029747015.1 Carnegiea gigantea
AATCCCCAGTAGAGGCATAAGGCAAGGCGATCCTATCTCACCCTACCTTTTTATTTTTTGTGCAGAAGGTCTCTCGTTCTTACTTCAAAGAGCCATTCTTAGGGGGTCCATCAGAGGAGTTCGTATCTGCCCCAATGCCCCAATCGTTTCACACCTCCTTTTTGCGGATGATGCCGTAATCTTTTGTGAGGCAGGCTTGAACCAAGCAGGAGTCATCAAATAAATTCTCAAGCAATATGAAACAGCCTCGGGGCAGTTGGTCAATTTCTCAAAAACCGGTGTTACCTTCAGTAAAGGTGTCTCAGCTGAACGCAGGAACCAGGTAACATTATTTCTGGACATCCGTGAAGTGCTATCTCATGATAAGTACCTGGACGTGCCTAAATTTGTGGGTTGATCGCGAAAAAAGCCTTTTTTGTTTATACTAGATCGCCTAAAGAATCGCTTGTCTGGATAGATGGATAGGTTGGTCTCATGGGTAGGTTGGGAAGTGCTAATAACAGCAGTCACCCAAGCAATCCTTACCTATGTTATAAGTGTGTTTAAATTATCGAGTGAGATCTGTCATTCAATCCAATCCTCCATAAATCGCTTCTGGTGGGGTCATAGGCATGAAGAGAACAAAATTCACTGGTTGGGCTCTGCGTCTCTCTACAAAAGTAAGAATGATGGGGGCCTAGGCTTTCAGGATATGGATGCTTTTAACCAGGCCTTACTAGCTAAGCAATTCTGGCATCTCTTGAAAAACCCGAATTCCCTTGTTGCCCGGATATTGAAGGTAAAATATTACCCTCATGATGACATTTTCAGTGCAACGTTGGGCAATCGACGAAGCTACACATGGTATAGTATTTTCGGGGTTAGAGATGTCATCTTGAAAGGCTCCTGATAGTTGGTTGAGGATGGGCAATCCATTAACATTTGGACAAGTAGATGGCTACCGAGGCCCACATCTTTTAAGCCTATCTCACTGCGGCCTTCACCTGACTCTCCCTCTCGGGTTAGCGAGCTCATCGACCACGACCATGTATGCTGGTGTGAGCCCCTTGTTAACAATCTCTTCATGCTATCTGATGCAGAAATTATCCTGAGAACCCCCCTGTGCGATGCTTGGCTATCTGATAGCCTAGTCTGGCATCATACAAATTAGGGCTCTTTTACCATTCGTTCGGCCTATCATTTGATCATCAGGGACCAAGAGAGTAATAAGAGTAGCCCCTCCTCCACCGATAACACAATTTGGAAAATTTTATAGAAGTGCGACGTCCTACCCCGAGTCCGGCTCTTCAGCTGGCGAGCTTGTAGAGGCACCCTCCCGTCAGCACTAAACATATCCAAGCAGGTCCCGAGCTTCTCCATGAACTGTACTGTGTGTGGGCATGCCGAGGAAACTGATGTTCACGCTATTTTGGACAGTCCCCTAGCAGCAATTATCTAGAGTAATAGTCCCTTTGCAAAATTCATGCACTCAACTTGTTTCCGCTCACTTAGGGACTGCTTTGAATGGGCAATGCGGCAACTCAGCATGGATGCACTTGGCGACTACCTTGCTATCATGTGGGAGTGTTGGAATGCTAGAAATCACTTTATTTTCAACAGGCCAGGCAGGAACCTCAGTATCTTAAGCAAAAGGGCCTTAGACTTTTTTAAGAGCTACTGTGAGCATGACGAGCTAGAGCAACAAGGTCTATCGACTTATCACCCGAATTCATGGAGCCTGCACCTTGAGAGTTGTGTTAAACAACTTTGATGGCAGACAGGCTGGAATCTCTGGCTGGAGATGTGGCTTCGCCGTACGAAACCATATGGGTGATGTTTTACTTGCTAGATTGAAGCATGGCCATGGTTTTGCTGGTGCTTTGGTCGAAGAAGTGCGTTCATCCTAGCCTGGAGCCCCTAGCTGCTAGGGTTGCGCTTTGGTGACGGTTGACTTATATACCATGACCCTTCTTCTCAAACTCCCGATGTGGGACTTCTTTACTCATGTGTGACGTTCCCAACAACATCCAAGAACACAACGCAACAATGAAAGAAACAAGAATAAAGGACACAGGGAATTTTACGTGGAAACCCAATGTGGGAAAAACCACGGACGGCGACAGCACCAGAACAATTCACTATGAGCAGGAAAGTACACCACGATCACAATCACCTCAGTGATTCGATCAAAGAGCAGAATTAAAATCTCTCTATTGTAATCTCTCACAAACGACTTTTACCTCTCAATGTGTTTATGAGTACTGAAGTCTTTTGAAACAAGGCCCTAGACCCCCTTTATATAGGGTCTGCGAGGTAGGATTTCCCCCTGAAAACCCTAGCTACCACCTTCCAAAACCGTCACCAAAGCGCAACCCTATCTGCCACTTTAAGTCGGCAGAAAATTTCCCCTGGCACGGTCGTGTCGTGCCATGTGGCACGACCGTGCCACATGGCACGGGCACACCGTGTCACTTCTCTGTCTGCTCTGTTCTTCGGTCTTCTGTGTCGCGGCACGCCCGTGCCCATGCAGCATGGTCACCCCGTGCCTGAACCCGAGATTTTGGGCCATAAAACCCAACAATCTCCACCATGGACCAAAATCTCCAGTCTTCAATTACCGTCGTCGTCGTCACACCCCAAGGGGTGATGCCCCCTATGGGGCTATGCCCCGCAGGGCTTCTCAATGACTGTGAACTCCCACTAAGTCCAAGCAATGCTCGAACTTAGCTGTAGGTAGTGGCTTTGTAAGCATGTCAGTAGGATTCTCTGAGGTGTGAACTTTCTTCATCATTATTTCTCCTGCAGCAACTGTGTCTCGTACATAATGATATTTGACGCTGATATGCTTGATCTTCGAGTGGTAGACATCATTCTTTGTCAGATGTATGGCACTCTGACTATCAGAATATACCACAGTAGCAGATTGTGGTATCCCAAGCTCCATTACCAGTCCCCTTAGCCAGGTAGCTTCCTTCACCCCTTCAGTGGCAGCAATATACTCAACTTCTGTTGTGGACAGAGCTGCAATAGATTGTAAAGACGCTTTCCAAGAGATAGCGCCCCCACACATAGTAAAGATGTACCCAGATATGGACCTCCTCCCATCCAAATCACCAGCATAGTCAGAATCAACATACCCTACTACATCAGATGTAGCAACCTTGTTTCTATCAAATACCAGCCCTTTTCCCACAGTTCCCTTTACATCCCGCAGGATCCATTTTACACCCTCCCAGTGATCCTTTCCAGGATTATGCATATATCTACTTACCACCCTCACAGCATGTGATAAGTCTGGTCTGGTACAGACCATGGCATACATCAAACTCCCTACAGCACTGGAGTATGGTACATTGGACATTCTACCGATGTCCTCTTCTGTTTGCGGACAGCATTCCGCAGACAGTCTAAAATGTGCAGCAAGAGGGGTAGTCACTGCCTTGCAGTCCCTCATATTGAACTTGCTTAATACCTTCTCAAGATATTTTTCTTGAGACAAGTATAATTTTCCCTCCTTTCGATCCCTGTGAATCTCCATGCCCAGTATCCTTTTAGCTGCACCTAAGTCTTTCATTTCGAATTCCTTACTGAGTTGAGATTTTAGCATGCTAATCAGGTTTTTATCTTTAGATGCAATTAGCATGTCATCAACATACAGTAGTAGATATATAAAGGACCCATCACCATATTGTCTAAAGTATACACAATTATCATATCTACTACGTATGTAACCATTATCAATCATAAACGTGTCAAAACGTTTATACCACTGCCTAGGAGCCTGCTTGAGTCCATACAAGGACTTTTTCAACTTACATACCATGTGTTCCTTATCAGGAACAGCAAACCCTTCAGGTTGCTTCATATATATCTCCTCTTCCAGCTCACCATGCAGGAAGGCTGTTTTTACATCAAGCTGCTCCAACTCCAAGTTAAACAATGTCACAATGGATAACAATAATCGAATAGAGGTGTGTCTGACTACAGGAGAGAAAACCTCATTGTAGTCTATACCTTCCCGTTGGTTGCAACCACGAACAACCAACCTTGCTTTCCACCTTGCATCCTCTACCCCAGGAATGCCCTCCTTCTTCTTGTATATCCATTTGGCAGTTAAGGCCCGTCGGCCTTTAGGCAGGTTACATAACTCCCAAGTCCCGTTTTTTTGCAGACTTTCCATTTCTTCTTGCATAGCCTGAACCCAGTTGGGTGAACTTGGGCAGGTGATGGCTTCAGTATAATTTGAAGGCTCAGTTCCTTCAGACACTTCCTCTGCAACTGAAAGTGCAAATGCTATCAGCCCTTCATCATCGTTGTACCGGGCCGGTCTCCTGATCTCCCTGCGAGGACGATCACGTGCTATAGAGTGCTCAACCTCCTCCTGAGGTTGATTAGTGCTGATAGCCCCAGGCTCAGTGACCTGGACTTCCCTCATAGTTTCCTTAACAGCTCCACCTTGAGCTGTAGCAGTCTCCAGCTCCACCTCCATGCTGGTGTCTTGCTGAGTTCCTGCACCAGTAGAAGGAACAGCAACATTCTTTCCAGAAGATAATATATCAGACTCATTGAAAGTAACATCCCTACTTTGTATTACTTTCTTAGAATCAGGACACCACATACGATACCCCTTAGATTCACTAGCATACCCCAAAAACATACATTTAACTGCTCTAGGTGCTAGTTTTCCCTCATTTACATGAGCATACACAGGACACCCAAATACCCTGAGATTAGAGTAGTCAACAGGATTACCTGACCATACTTCTTCTGGAATCTGAAACTCGATGGAGGAGTGTGGTGATCGATTCACCAGGTAGCAGGCCGTAGAGATGGCCTCAGCCCAAAACGCTTTGCGATCCCAAAGCCCAGCAGTCGAAAGCAAACACCGTGCTTTCTCTAACAATGTCCTGTTAATTCGTTCTGCGACCCCATTCTGTTGTGGTTTCCCGACCAAGGTTTTATGCCTGGCTATGCCGTTTGCTGTGCAGAACTCTTCAAACTCAGATTCAACAAACTCCAGGCCATTATCAGTCCTGAGTTTCTTGATCCTTTTGCCAGTCTGGTTCTCAACCAGAGCCTTGAATTTCTTGAACATTGAGAATGTCTCGTTTTTCTGTCTCAAGAAATACACCCAACTTTTCGTGAGAAATCATCAACAAATGTTAACATGTAACGCTTACCTCCCATCGAAGGTACCTTAGAGGGACCCCACAAATCAGAATGGATGTAGTCCAGGACCCCCTGAGTACGGTGACTAGCCTTTGAGAAACTTACCCTTTTCTGTTTCCCAAATACGCAGTGATCACAAAAATCCAACTTACCCGTACTAGCGTTACCAAGACAACCTTTCTTACCCAGAATGGTCATCCCTTTCTCACTCATATGGCCCAGCCTCATGTGCCATAACATCGTCTCATCTGCTGTACCTACAGCAGCTGTTCCTGTAACTGTGGCTCCCTGTAGGATGTAGAGACTGTCCTGCCTCAGTCCCTTCATCATCACCATGGCTCCTTTAGCCACCTTTAGAGCTCCATTCTCCATGACGATTCTGCAACTATTAGACTCAAGAGTTCCCAAGGAAATCAAGCAACGAGTCATATCAGGAATATGACGCACTTTAGACAATGTTCTAATAGTGCCATCATGGGTTCTGATCTGAACTGTACCTATCCCTGCAACCTTGCATTCACTATCATTGCCCATAAGTACCACCCCAGAATCCACAGACTCATAAGTAACGAACCAGTCCCTATAAGAACACATGTGGAATGTGCAACTAGAATCCAAGACCCAATTGTCATCCACCCCTTTCCCAGAGGTGGTAGCTAAAGAAGTAGCAAGCAGAACATCCCCATCTGACTCAGACTCTACCACACAGTCAGCAGTAGCAGTTTTACCCGTTTCCTCATTCTTGTTCTTTAGCTTCCAACAATTAGCCTTTATGTGACCCAATTTTTTGCAAAAGTGGCAGGTTTTATTAGCATGAGGATTTCTCGATTTAGAACGGCTCTTTCTATTACCGTTTCCCTTTTCTCAGTTGTCCTACCCCTAACAGCCAGCCCTTCACCCTGGTCAGCATGAATGTCATGGTCAAACTTTTCTTTTGAAAGAAGGTTAGCCTTGACATCCTCAAACGATATAGTATCCGTGTTACTATACAGCATGATTTCTTTAAAGTGTTTATATGAAGGGGGTAGTGAGACAACAAGCAAGATGGCTTTATCCTCATCATCAATTTTTACATCCAGACTTTCTAAATCAACTAGAATTGAATTGAAATCATTCAGATGTTTCTGGACAGGCGTACCTTCAGCCATACGACAGGTGTACAACCTTTCTTTTAGCCTAATCTTATTGGCTAGACTCTTTGTCATATATAGTTCTTCTAGCCTAGCCCAAAGGTCAACAGCAGTTACCTTATCAAGAACCTCGCGGAGCACGTGAGGTGCCAGACATAGTTGTATGGCTGAAACTGCCTTCAGCTCCAGTTCCTCCTATTCCTCATTTGTCAACTTCCCACGCCTTTTCTGCTGATCCTCAGCCCACTTTTCATCCGTTGTGCCTGCAGGTTTGACGTGAGGCCCCTGCAGGACCTTCCACAGCCCGTGCTGGATGAGGACCGCCCTCATCTGCACCTTCCAGAGATTAAAGCTAATCTCCCCGTCGAATTTCTGTATGTCCACCTTCATGATTGAAGACATCCTATAACCTAGCTCTGATACCACTTGTTAGGAATAAAGGGGATAATAGGATGTGACAATGCAACAGAATTCAACCAAGAACACAACGCAACAATGAAAGAAACAAGAATAAAGGACACAGGGAATTTTTACGTGGAAACCCAATGTGGGAAAAAACCACGGACGGCGACAGCACACCGACGAATTTCACTATGAGCAGAGTAGTACACCACAATCACTTCAGTGATTAAGAGCAGAATTACAATACTCTCGATTGTATTCTCTCACAAATAACCTCACTCTCTCAATGTGTTTTCTATTCTGGAGTGTTTTGAAACAAGGCCCTAGACCCCCTTTATATAGAGTCTGTGAGGTAGGGTTTCCCCCTGAAAAACCCTTGCTGCCGCCTTCCAAAAACCGTCACCAAAGCGCAACCCTAGCCGCCACTTTAAGGCGGCAGAAAATTTCCCCTGGCACGGTCGTGCCAAGGCGGCACGAGCACACCGTGTCACTTCTCTGTCTGCTCTGTTCTTCGGTCTTCTGTGTCGCGGCACGCCCGTGCCCATGCAGCATGTTCACCCCGTGCCTAAACCCGAGATTTTGGGCCACAAAACCCAACAATAATAATAAAACACCATTCCCTATTCCCCCCCTCTCTTGTCCCGTCTTCTTTTTAGTCCAAATGTGATAATTGCACTACAAAAAATGATGCGTATGCCCACACTTATCTAGCTACACTTAAGGAAGTGTGGGAGGAAAAACTAGGAACTTTTCAGCTCTACACTTTATAAGTATGGGGAACCCATAAATCTCCTTCTACATTTATTAACTAAGAACAATTTATAATAACATCCACAATTTGACATACTAATTTAAATATTTTTTATATTTTTTGTGTAATTTAATTATTTGAGGTAATAACATAATTATTTGATGTGGATTGTGGGGAAAAGAAGAAAAATACAATATTTTTATGATAATTTTATATCAGATTTATACTCGTAATAATTGTTATTTTTATATTTTTATTTGATTTTTTTTGATTTTGTAGGTGTTGAATAAATTGGAAAACAAACATGGTAAAAGCAAAAAAATAAAATAAAACCTAAAAATTCCAGCTTGCTCACGCGTGCAGCACATGCTCTTTCCCCATTCCTCGCTTTTCTGTCCTCTCGGGCAGTAGAGAAGCCCAACGCACCATACACCCCCCTTTCAGCTCACTTCATCTCTCTAACTTATCTCTCTCTCTCTCTCGAACTCACAGAGGCACCACACCGTTCTCATCTTCCCAACACCATCTTCACCACCATCGATGCTCCATATGCTGCGAGCACAACATCATCCCCACCGTCTACTTCAACCCCTTAGACCGCGGTCCAGCAGAGGCGAAGAGGAGTTATAATTCAAGCCAGCGGCGCAATTGAAGGCAACGAGGTATAATCGAGGTTTTTAGGTTTAGTTTTAGGGTTTAATTAGTTTCAATTCGAGCTCTAGATAATTTTAGCAGTAATTTCGGGTTCAGTTTGAGAGATTTTTAGGGTTTCATTTTGACTTTTCTGTTTTGATTAATTGTCGATCCATTTCTAGCCGAAAATTTCAGGCATTTGATGTTGAATTCATTAGTATTGAGTTGAAGTCTATGATTTTGGGTTTCGAATTCGTCCATAGATGGGTTCATTTGGCTATTTATGCTCGTTTTCTTCCCCTGTTTCACCCTGAGTTTGGGGCGTGTTTATGGTGATTCCATCATTTTTGGTAGCAATTGAAGCTTGTTTATGGCTGAATCGAATTCCCCTTCCCATTTAGTTTATTTGTTGCTGTGTTTAAGTTGAAAAGTTGTTCTGGGTTTAGCAATAATTTCAAGTTCAGCTTGAGAGATTTTTTGGGTTTCATTTCGACTTTTCTACTTTGATTTCGAATTGTAGATCTATTTAAGTTTCTTAGGTTTAATTTTAGGATTCTAGGTTTAGTTAGTTTCAATTTCAATCTTAGTAATTTAGGGCTTTGAAATTTTGTTTAATTCCAAGTTTTCATGCCCAGTTTAATTTGCGAACGTCGGACTTGATTTTGAGCCTTTGAATGTCATGTAATCATTGCGATTCTGGCAATTCTGAGATATATTCGAAATGGTTGGTTGAGATCCGAAGAGTTGGGCTTCATTTGAGGTTGGTTCATATCCCGATTCAAGGCCCTAGTTTTGCTCTACTCACGGTTCTACGCCTTCTTCCCTATTGCACTGTTCTGGTTCAAGTTCCAATTTGATTTTCTGTGCTATGTTGTCAATTGACGTTTTCTTTGATGCATTTTAACCCATTCTCTAATCCCTGCGCTCATTTGCATGTGTTCTGTTTTCTAGCTTTTCAATTCTGTTTGCTAGGTTGTGATTGCTGGATTGCTGGGTTGCGTTCGTTCTGGTATGGCAAATTTCCCCTTCTGCTGTTGCCACGCTTGCTCTGTTTCTCTGTTTGGCTATGCTTCCTTAAAGTATTCAATTGTCTCTCTCTGTCGCTCTCTCTATCTCTCATCGAATTATCAATTGAATTGAAAAACTTTAACAATTGTTCACCTAGATTACGTGACGATCCAGAAGTAGTAGTGGCGGCCCTTCAATCTGGACTCAATCGATCGAGGTTATCAGGCTGAGAATCGCATAATTAGATTCGACTAAGTCTCCTTCAAATTGTAATCCACAAGTTATTTGCGAAACTTCGATCAGGTGTGCCTCTTTCTGTCTGTTGGGTGATTTAATTTTGCTCTAAAATTCCTAATCACATTCAAATGCAGTAACTTGATTGTAGATGGTTGAATGGGGACCTTTAATTGATTAGTCATAGTTGTTGATTAAATTGTTGTGTAGACTGTCTATTGTTTATATTGATTTTTTTGGGCAATTTCATGTGTTTGTTAATTCATTGATCTATTCTTATTATGGCAAAGCTTGCTTTCTATCTCAACTTGGCTAAACCTGTCAGTTAAGTTTTTATGTCAAATTTTGATGATAGTGATGTAGAACTGAGTCAATATTGAGTGATTTATTGAGTTGAGGATGGGGACGTTGTACTAGTATGTTGCATTTAGTTTGAAGGAGATGTTGTTCAATACTATTGCCTAGTTGAGAGGAATTGATTTTCCTTAATCATCTGCTGGGTTGAGTTAGTCTCTTTTGAGTTTCTTTGCTTTCTTATGGTTTATATGTGTGCTCGCTACTTGCTATTTATGGTTATGAAAAGAAAAGTTACTGCCATTCAATTATTAGGTTTAATTAAACTGACATATCTTTGGCTATTGGTGTTAGGTATCTTTGGCTATTGGTGTTAGGAATGGTTGTTCTAGTTGATATTGGCTTACTTGTGGGATGTTGAATGCACACATGTTTTGAGTACCTTGAATCTTAAAATACAAGATCAAGGAGGGTTTTCTTGTTGTTCGGTACCGCTATTCTTGGTTACGGTCATACGGTTGGTTATTGTTCTATTATTGGTTGGTTGTTATCTACTGTTTCTAAGATGTAGGTTTAAGCATCATAGTTTTTCCTCTTTTTTTGTTTTTTGTTTTTTGTTTGGTTAGGGGGTGGAAGGGGGGATACTAATTGGTTGCTTACAACTACTGGTGTTGTATATAACTTTTCTAGATACAAGGATGTCAGTTAGATGAGTAGTTGTATATTATGAAAGTTATCTATTTCCCCATAAATGATACAAGCCGCTACTACCATTTCACTGTGTACCCCAAGTTAGGAGAAGTAAACCCGTCCTACATGGTGTTTAGCACTCTACCAACTAATTTGGAGTTCCATGCCATAACACTGTTACCATTTTGTTGATAACAATATGCTTACATTTATTATTGGATTTATAAATTATAACTAGACTTTGATTGGGCAAAGCAGACATCTGATTAAATGTGTGACACTTGACTCAAATCTCAGACATAATTGACCTAAAGATACACTAAACCCAAACCATATGAAGGTAATCACACCATATACCATGATTTGCACCTGGTGTCCAAATTTTTCTTTAGGTATGCTCTGTTTTTAGAAGCCACAAATAAAGAAAAGGAACTAAACTAACCTTTTTTTTTTTCATATGAAACATCATGCTATGTCCTGTTTCTAAAATATTTATCCAAGTTATTCGTTAATGCCTTCATCTACTTGTATGCACACCTACTAACACTGTTTGAATGTGCATTGCTTTTTGACAGAGATAGATTTACCAATTCTAATTGTATGCAAATGCCAAAGAGAAATTATTGTAGCCAAGCCAGCAGGACGGTGATTGATCGGCCTTCAAGTGGCACTAAAGCAACTGAATTTCTCCAAAAAGCACATGCCCAAGAACTTGCCAGCAGTAACATCAACTTCTAACGGAATCCATATGCTGCACTCAATTCAAACAACAGTTGGCATATTGAGGATATGATACTTAAAAGGTTTTGTGTATGTAGCAAGACATGTATCATTTAGTTTTGTGAAATTTCAGTTCGAGGCTTAGTGTGCTACCAATCCGTGCGAATAGCTGATCTTGGAGGCTTGGAGTGACCGCCAAAAGTATCAATCGTGGAGAAATATTGATGCATCGTTAGACTCCATAGAGTGACTTTTTGGTGACTGGCTACTTAGAAGATATATGACTGATGACTTTGTGCCTTAGTATGTAAAATGTTAGGGTGGATACAATTTTTTTTTGGTTATAAAGTGTCTTGTTATGGTACGAACACATGATTTTTTACACATTCGACAAGTAATATGCAAATTCAATATATTGTGACATGTTCCAAATTACTGTCATTTATATGTGTGTGTCTCAAGTGATAAAATCTTGAATGAACTTGTCATTTAATTAGGGAAAATGTTGCTTGTAATTTATATGAAATTTAATAATTGGAAAAAGAACAATAATCATTGTTTCTTTTTTAAATTATTAAGTTTCATATTAATTACAAGCACTATCTTTTTTTTTTTTTTAAGTACAGTAATAGTACCAACACTTGTAAGTGTGGGGGACCTCAAGGCTATCTGCACTTATAAGTATCAAAAAAGCACACATTAACCGCACGTGATTTATGGGCAATTAGTTTTTCAACTGCACTTTTAAGTGTGGGGAATGTACTTCTGTCTACACTTGTTATAAGTATGGAGAAAAATTCCCCACACATATGCTCCTCACACTTACAAAAAGCGTGGGTAGCTGCTATTTCCACACGTGTAAGTGCGGTTAGAGCAAAATTAAGTGTAGAAGGAGCCAATCTTTATTGTAGTGTTGTAATTAACCCTCATTCCTCTCTATTTGAAATTCACACAAAGTAAAGTTATGTTCCTCTCCCTTCCTTCCCCTCCCCTCCCTTGCTCATATTCAAGCAGTGTGGTCGGGTCATTGATGGGTTTCCGAAATTTTAATATTAGTATTAAAATGAAATAATCTAGTGATATTTTTTTGGTCTATTATCCTTTTCTTAATCAGTATATGTAGTAGGTGTGACATTGTTAAAGAACTGTTGTATTCAAATTATACTTCAAAGATCGATTCTACTCACCTTTAGATTTTTGGAGAGTCAAGCAACTGTTAGAACCTCAAACAAAATGTCATGTTTGAAGGTATTAATGTTTCGGTACCCAAAGGTTAGCGGCATTAGTTTTTCGTCCTGATATTTTCGACTTAATTTTTTAATGACAGTACCTGTACATTCAATTATAGTTTAGTCCAAAATTGACAATTATACTGTTATTTCTTTGTTTTTGTCTTCTTAAAGAAAAGAAAAACTTTCACCTTTCATCTCTCTTCCCCCCCATTACCACCACCCTGGATTCAAAGGAGGGTTCTTTGCGATTAGAGGGGGATTGCAATCTTGTAGTCCACCCATCCAACAGTTGAGATTTTATGTTTTGTTAATGATTTACCATGTATAAAATAAATTTCACCATTTGCGGTAAAAAAAAATGTAAACAACTTCGCAATGCTGAATTTTGGTGGACTTTAAGCTGGTAATCCTCCCTTCACTATAGAGAATTTAATCCGCTAGATCCACCCTAGCTACTGATGATAGCAGACTAGAGCACCATTTGTGAACTCTCTAGCGGCAAGAGACCCAAGTATCAAGGTAATGGGCCTTTGACGAGTCCACTGTTTGCTCTGGGGCCCTTTCCTGTGGCCTTGCCCCTCCGTCTTGTCCCTTTACCTCTATTCTCTCAGTTGCTATCCTTTCTCTTCGCTCACAATATTAAGAGAATTGATCCGATGGCCGACTCTATCGGGAAAATGGATCAATGGATTAACCGGTTGGACGGGTAAGATCACCTTAAACTGATTGACTTGGTTGACCATCGAATCGGATTAGATTGGCATAACCCGACTGTCTCCATTGCTAATTATCCTATATTAGATTACATCTATGGTGATAAATATAACTAAAAACAAAGTAAATTAAAAAAAGCGACACAATATTAATTTAAGTCCATTTTTCTTAACACTTCTAAGGTAAATTTATGTCTTTTTATTTATTTAGGGCATGTTCTTTTCGTACATAAATTGGGGTGGGTAAAAGGATGAAATGTGTTGAGGTAGGTTGAGGTGGATTGAAGAAGGTTGAAGTGGGTTGAATTTTTTTATGTGATAAATTGAACTTGGTTAAAATAGTATAAGTGGCGTGAAGTAAGTTGAAGTGGGTTGAGGTTGGTATTTTAGAATTAACCCACAAAAAGAAAAGGCCCTTAGTCTAAATTATATGTGATGTTTTCCCCTTTTGCATCGCTTGTCATCTTACGTTGTTAGCTAATCGGTACTACATGTTAGATAAAATATCAACAGAAACACATAAGAAAACCAAAAGCTGACCGATTGTATTGGGCTCAACCCAATATCATTATCATTACAAAATTTTTAAAAAAAAAAAAAAATGAAGGGAAGCAAGAGGCACAAGTGCTTGAATGAAAAACCCTTTACATTTGTTTCAATTAATCAACGATTTTTCAAAAACAAAAAAGATACGACACTCTTCTGTCTTCTCTGCTCCTCTTTCTCTCCCTCCCTCCCCTTCCCCCTCCCCCTCCCCCTCCCCTCCCACCTCTCTCTATGATGTTTACTTCCCAGAGAGACAACTAGTCGACTGTCACTTGAAAAGCTTCACCCAAGCCGCGCATTGAAGATCTAGGCAAGTTGCTGTTTGGGATTTTTTTTTTTGGGGGGGGGGGGGGGGGACATAAAGAGATGAGAGTACTGCGTTCCATTTATTGTACAAAATTTAAAAATCACTTGAAAATTATGATCTAAACGCAGCTCTCCCGAGTTACCTAGGTTAACTGGGTTTGACCAGTTTTCCTGGTTCGAAACTCCAAACGAGTTCGATCGCTTTCCAGCCTGGCGAGCTCAATGATTTCCAGTCCAGTTGGTACAAGCCCGTTTTCTTAGCACTATTCACTCATGGAGTTTGTATACTCATCTATCATTGAAAGCACTACCAGCCATGCTTCGAGTAAGGATGCATCAAAAGGAAGGAAAAACTGGAGTTTCAAACTCCAACTTACTGCAGAATGTCGTCCTACAAAGATTGGATACTATTAGAGAGAATAAAATAGTCAGACAGGAGAAATTGAGCGAGCTTGCAGAACTAAAGGCAAAGGAAATGGAGTTGAAATAGAGGGAACATGAGAGGTACATCGTGCAGCAAATCCATCAAACCGTATTACAAGAGAGTGGTATCTAGCTGAGCCAATGAGAAGAATGGAGAATGCGAAAAACAATTAGAAAAAATGTGTACTTGATCTATGTTGTATGTTTTTATCTTTTAGTGATCTTGATTCCTATCTAATGAAAGGTATTTTATTATTATTGTAATTTATTATTGTTGCGAGCAAGTAAGCTAAAACTCATAAGTAAATAGAAGAGTTGATTAAGGATGTTGATGAACTGTTGATTTAAATTGGGATTGTTTTTCTGTAAATAAGCTTGTGGATCATACATCATATGTACATTTAGATTCCCACAACAATAATGAATGTTTCTGAGGCATTTAACTATCATAGAAACGTTAAATAATGCATTTGCTCATCTTGCCCTCTTTTTTTTCTGAAGAACATGAGATTTCTTGAAAAGCTACAACATTGATAAGAATTAGAAAAGATAGAGTAATGAGAGTGTTGTTTTTTTTTTTTTTTTAAATACAGTATCTTATGTGATAAACTACTGACCTACTCTTTACACAACATATATGAAACAAACATTCAAAAAATTGTGTAGATTTAGTGATTTCCACACAAGAGCAATCATGACAATTATGATAGCTCTCACAATCTTAGCCACACACATAGCATGTTTAATCTACACCATTCATTTTTCCAAATATTAATGGCATGAGATTTTGATGTGTTTAATATTTTAAATTTTGATAAATAATTAAAAAAATGATTTTGTATACTCATCTATCTTTGAAAGCAATACCAGCCATCCATTTGGCCAAATAAAGGCATGAAATGCTTGTAGGTGAGCTCAGTGGAGGTTGAAGATTAATCACCCTAAGGATGAACCAAGAGAGAGAGAGAAAGAGAGAGAGAGTTTTCCCAAGTAATTAGAGAGGGCTTCTAATGGCAAACATTCAACACTTGGAATAAGTAGCAAGAAGATAATTCATCCCACCCTCTAACCCTCTAAAGCCTTAGCATCAAGGATTAAATTAAAGGAAAAACTCAAATCATCACCCCCACGAGAGATAAAGATTTTGAGATTTTGAGAAAAATCAAATCAAGCTCTCATATCATTCATTCAATTTGATTTTTCATGGAGCAATTGGGTCCATGAATATCCAATGGGAGGGAAAATTAATTGTATGTTAATGGATCAAGTGGTCCAATAGGAGGCTTACAAAAGATAATTACAATCACTATGAGCTGTATTTTTCAGGATTCATCCTCCATCTTCTAGAGAGCTATGAGTAGGCTCTACTTCTCCAAATGAGGTGCCGCCACTTGCCAACTCTTTCCTTATATGTGAAGAATCGTTCCATGCTAATTAATCCCTAAAATTACAGACTTAACCTCCTCAATTAAGCTCATAATCAGAACCGTACACTTTTCAGTCCTAGACTAATCGTTGCTCGGTATTTAGCCCATAACTTTCTCAATTCTTGGAATTTGTGAACGATTCAAGAATCGTTAGAAAATAGACATCTGAGGCTTTCCATCCATATATAATTTGTGAAAGTTGAAGTCATTTTCCTAGTAAAAACAGAGCTAGAAATAAAATAAAGTATTCTATCCAAAAACTAAAAATGAGCTAATGAGGTGGCTTTGGGAGGATTAAGTGGTTAACTCCTTATTTAGGACTACTATGAGCCCAACCACCTTTTTTAACCCTACTTGGACCTTCTTAAGGGTCCTGAGTTAATGTTGACCTAAGGGAATCTAATCCTTGACCTAGGATCAATATTGGGCCGACTTAGTTGATGACCCTCACTAGTGCGAGTAGGCCCAAACTCGGGAGTTGCTTTGCATCAACCCCTCCTCATTGAAGAGGTTTTGTCCTCAAATCTTCATCATGTTCCTCATCAACTTCAAGATAAGGAGTGAGATCCCCAACATTAAAGGTGGCGAATACTTACATATCTCCTGAAAATTCAATCTTGTTTGCATTCTCTCTCACTTTTTATACCACTTTGTATGAACCGTCTCCTCTAGCCATGAGCTTGGTCTTCCTTCTTGAGGGGAACCTTTCCTTCCTCAAATATAACCATACAAGATCACCCCGTTTGAACTCAAGGTGTGGGCGGTTCTTGTTGCCTTTTGCGTGCATTGCTCATTTACCTTTTCAATTTGTGCTCTCACTTGCTCATGTAGCTTCTTCATTTCTTTAGCTCTTTCTTCAGCCTTAAAAGTCACGCTTGATTCTTGAAGAATAGGTATAAGATCAATGGGAGTAAGGGCATTAAGACCATAGCACACTTCAAAGGGAGAGGGAGAGGTAGCATAGGAGGGAGCTCTATTGTAGGTGAATTCAGCATGAGCAAGCTTGACATCCCAATCTCTCAAACTCTTACTCACCATACCTCTTAGCAATGTTGTCAGAGTTCTATTTGTCACCTCTATTTGCCCATTTGTTTGAGGATGACAAGTAGTGTTAAATAGCAACTTAGTCTCCATGAGCCTCCACAGGGATCTCCAAAAGTGAGATAGAAATTTGACATCCCTATCTAACATGATGGTTCTTGGAATACCATGAAGCCTCACAATTTCTTGAAAGAAGAGGTCCTCAATGTAGGTAGCATCATCACTCTTGTGGCATACAATGAAGTGAGCCATCTTGGGGAATCGATTCACCATTACCATGATAGCATCTTTTCCTCAAGGGGTTCTTGGAAGGGCCACAAGAAAGTCCATGCTAATGTCATCCTAAGGCCTTGAGGGGACCGAAAGAGCAGTGTAGAGACCTTGACGGAAATGACTCTTAGCCATGTGACAAATGTTGCATCTTAATATCACCTTATGAACGTCCCCACTCATCTTGGGCCAATGAAAATGATCCTTGAGTATCTGAAGGGTCTCATTAGTGCCAAAATAACCGGCTAAGGTTCCTTCATGAGCCTCCTTGACAATTAAGTTTCTTAGAGGACTTTTAGGGATGCAAAGCTTGTTTCCTTTGAAGAGGAAATCATCTTGTAGAGTAAAAGAGCCAAAGTTAGAAGGATTCTCCACCACCTCCTTGAAGTCTTCATCCTTATGGTATAAATCCTTGATGGAATGAAATCCGAGAACCTTGTCTTCAAGGACCGAAAGGAGAGCATATCTCCTTGATAAAGCATTGGCCACAACATTGTCTTTCCCACTATTATGCGTACAGAAGGTGAAAGATTGAAGGAACTCAACCCACTTGGCATGTCTTGAGTTCAACTTATGTTGACCATTGATATAGAATAATGCCTTGTAATCCGAATGGAGCACAAAGGGCTTAGTCTTGAGGTAACAATTCTAATGCTCCAAAGCCCTAACAATGGAATAGAATTCCTTGTCATATGTGGAGTAGTTGAGCCTTAAACCATTCAACTTCTCAATAAAGACAGCTAGAGGGCACTTAGCTTGAGTAAGAACTACACCAATCCCAATGCCACTAGCATCACACTCAACGTCAAATAGAAGATCGAAGTTGGGAAGAGCTAAGATAGGAGCCGAACAAAACCGATCCTTGATGGTTTCAAAGGCCCTTTGGACAGCCTTTGTCTACTCAAAACTTTCTTTCTTCATGCATTCGATCAAGGGAGCCACAATGAAGCTAAAGTCTTTGATAAACCAACGGTAGAAAGAGACCAACCCATGGAAGCTTCACACTTCTGTAATGGAGGTGGGAGTAGGCCAACTCTTGATGGCCTCAACTTTAGATTCATCAACTTGAATTCCCTCATCGGACACAACATTGCCAAGAAAGACAACTTGAGGAGTGAATAGCTCACGCTTATCAAGTTTGTCATATAACTTTTGTTATTACAATACTTGGAATACTTGAGAAAGATGCTCCGTGTGAGACATTTCACCACAACTACACACCAAAATATCGTCAAAATACACCACAACAAATTTCTCAATGAATTGTCTTAAGACCTCATTCATGAGCCTCAAAAAGTGCTAGGAGCATTAGATAGACTAAATAGCATCACTAGCCACTCATATAACCCATATTTGGTCTAAAAGGCAGTTTTTCACTCATCTCCTTTCTAATTTGGTGATAGCCACTCCGGAGGTCAATTTTGGAAAAGACCTTGGAAATATACAACTCATTAAGCATCATCCAGTCGAGGAATAGGAAATTAATACTTGATGGTGATGTTGCTTATGGCCCTAGAATCAGCACACATAAGCCAAGTGTCATCCTTCTTAGGTACCAAAAGGGTAGGAACCGAATACGGACTGCGCTTTCCCTAATGTACTCACGATCAAGCAACTCTTGGACTTGTCGTTAAAGCTCTTTTCACTCATTAGAATTGCACCTATAGGCTGACTTGTTTGGCAAAGGAGTGCCCGGTAAAAGATCAATTTGGTGCTCAATTTCTCTCAAAGGAGGGAGCTTCGGGGATAGATCATAGGGGAATACATCCTCAAACTCTTTCAAGAATGATTGAGCTAAAGGATGGATGGGTTTTACTCCTTTACTTATGTTTAATTCTATCATAGGTAAGACAAATAAAAGCTTGCTCTTACTAATGGCTCTCTCTATCCGTGTTTCACTCATAAATAGGCTTTTCTCACTTCCCTTCCCCATCTTAGATATGAGAAGTTTAGGTGGAGGTAGCAGTATTAAAATAAGATTACGATCCATGTACTTGAATACATAAGTATTGGCATGTCCATCATGAATCACGTGATTGACAAACAACCATGGTCTACCCAAGCATTAAATGACTTGCATCCATGGGAAGAAAATTACATAGTACTTCAAAACAATATGGATCAACTGAAATGTAATAAGTGCTTGCTTAGAAGCAGTTACCTCACTTCATTGTTTGAGTCATTGGAGAGAATAAGGGGTAGAATGCACCTTAGTGGGTAATTGAAGTTTGTCAATGAGTGGTATGGAAGCTACATTGGTGCAAATTCCTCTATCAATGATGAGTTCACATACCTTGCCTCCGATAATGCATCGTGTATGGAAAATTTGCTCCCTTTGGCTTAGCTTATAAGGAGTCTCTTGGACATAAAGTGCTCTCCGAATCACCAAGAGTTCTCTTACATCCAGGGTGATCAAAGTTTGATCCTCATCCTCTACTTCCTGTTCACTAGTAGCTTCTTCAGTAGCTTGAATTTCTTCTACTTCTCTAATGGTGAGGGTCCTTCGGTTAGGACAATTCGCTTGGAAGTGTCCATAACTATGACATTTGAAGCACATTTTACCCTCCAATCTCTTTAGTGGTTCACTAGCAAACCCTTTATCCTTGTCAAGAATTTTGACGGGTGTAGGGGTATGATAGCTTTGTTGGTGGTAGAGTAACCCTTGGGGGTACTCGATGGATGAATAGAGAAAGTGGTTTGAAAGGGTTTTTGATCCTTAAGCTGTTTCTCAACCTTGATAGCTAGGTGACACACATCATCAAAGGATAAGTAAGGTTGTAATTGCACCTTATAAGTAATGCTAGGAGATAACCCCTTAATGGACTTAGCGATCTTGAGTTTAGTTCTTCATCCAAGCTAACCCCCATTTGGATTTTTTTAAAGTCCCTAATATACTCTTCTACCTTTAGATTCTCTTGATTGAGAGAAGTGATCTTAGTAGAGTTCTTGTTTATAAGAAGAAGGTAGAAATCTCTTGTCCATATGCTTCTTGAGTTTGGACCAAGTGTTGATTTTGAATTTAGCTTCTCTAGTCCTACTCTTCTTCAAATGTTCATACCACAATGAAGCATGCCCCTTCATCTTAAGAATGGCTAACTTGAAGGCCTTCTCATCATTGTAATATTTGAGTTCAGAGATCCTTTCAAGGGCTTGAACCCCCTCAAGATAGATCTTCGGGTTAAGATTGCCATCAAATTTTAGAGCCTTAACTTTGAAATCTCAAAGATCATCCCTCGGATGCCTTAGTCTTCTTGGTCTTTTTTCCTCATCATCAAAGTCTTTATGGGAGGAAGAGTATCCAATGCCAATAGGGCGAGCATTTTAGACTCGTCGATAAGGATTTCGTGGAGCGAATTCCCTTACTTGTGTAACCTCTTGGGTGAGTTTTCTCATTTGCTCTTGAAGCTCTATAAAGGCCCTACTAATCTCAAGGGCTTGCTCAAGAGGAATGTTCAAGGAGTGAGAAAGATTGCCCTCACTAGTCACGGTTAATAGAGAGAAAAAGGAGGGAAAAATAGAGGAGGCACTGGCGTGCTGAAGGACACTGGCAATAAAACAGTGAAAAAGGAGGGGGCACGGTCATGCTCTGTGGCACGGGGGGTCATGCTAGATCTCTGAAACAGGATTTAAGAGTGTAGGAAAGGCGCATAGTTGTGTTAGGCAGTATGGGGTGGCCGTGCCAAATCTCTGGTCAAATTTTCAAAGTGCAAGATTTTGGCACGGGTTGGCAATGCCAAATTTCTGGTTTCGTTTTTTGGCCTTTTTGTGGATGTTTAGGGGATGTGTTTTAGTTGGGGTTTGTGTTTAGACTATAATGAGGATTCTTTGTGGACTAGATAAGAGATTTAAAGTGGAAGCACTAATGACAAAGTAGTATAGAAAGGGGAAAACTTGCAGTAATTTCAACACAAGGAAGGTTGGAATGGATGCTTACTAGAAGATAGGATCATTGTGCTCTAATAGCAAATGATGTATGGAGGCTTTTATTTGGCCAAATAAAGGCATGAAATACTTGTAGGTGAGCCTAATAGATGTTAAAGATACTTACCACAAAGATGAACCAAAAGAGATAGAGGGAGATAGAGAGAGATAGAGACAGAGCGCGCGCGCGCGAGAGAGAGAGAGAGAGAGAGAGAGAGAGAGAGAGAGAGAGTTCCCAAGTAATTAGAGAAGGCTTCTAATGGCAAATATGCAACACTTGGAATAAATAGCAAGAAGATAATTCATCCCACCCTCTAACCCTCTAAAGCCTCAACGCCAAGGATTAGATTAAAGGGAAGACTCAAATCACCACCCTCGTAAGAGAGATAAAGATTTTGAGATTTTAAAGAAAACCAAGCTTCAAGCTCTTATATCATTTATTCAATCTGATTTTTCATGGAGATAATTAGGTCCATGATACCTAATCGGAGGGGGAATTAGCTATACATTAGTAGGGCAAGTGGTCTAATAGGAGGTTTATAAAATATCATTAGAAAATAAATCACGATGCTTAAGATAATTACAATTACCATGATTCATCCTCCATATTCTAGAGAGCCATGAGCAGACTCTACTCCTCCAAATGAGGTGCCGCCAGTTTTCGACTGTTTCCTTTGTGTGAAGAATCATTCCATATTGATTAATCCCTAAAATTACAACCTTAACCTCCTCAATTAAGCCCATAATCAAAACCATGCTCCTTCCAATCTCGGACCGACCCTTGCTCGGTATTTAGCCCATAACTTTTCCAATTCTTGGAATTTGTGGGCGATTTAAGACTCCTTGGAAAATAGACATCCCGGGCTTTCTATTCATTATAATTTGTAGAAATTGGAGCTCATTTTCCTGGTAAAAACGGAGCTAGAAATAAAGTAAAGCATTCTTCTCAGAAACTAAAAATGAGCTAATGAGGTGGTTTTGAGAGGATCATTATGGGCCTAACCATCTTTTCTAACCCTACTAGAACCTTCTTAAGGGTCCCTAGTCAATATGGACCTAGGGGGACCTAGTCCTTGACCTAGAGTGAATATTGGGCTGACTTGGTTGCTGACCCTAAGTAGTGAGAGTTGGCCCAAGCTCAAGAGTTGCTCCGCATCAATCGGATAGGAGAAATTGAGTGAGCTTGCAGAACTGAAGGCAAAGGAAATGGAGTTGAAATAGAGGGAACATGAGAGATACATCATGCAGCGGATCCATCAAACCCTATTACAGGAGAGTGGTATCTAGATAAGCGAATGAGAATAACAGAGAACGGGAAAAACAATTAGAAAAAATGTGTACTTGATCTATGTTGTATGTTTTTATCTTTTGGTCATTTTGGTTCCTATCTAATGAAATGTATTTTATTATTATTGTAATTTATTGTTGTTGCAAGCAAGTACGCTAAAACTCGGAAGTAAATAGAAAAGTTGATGAAGGATGTTGATGAACTATTGATTTAAATTGGGATTGTTTTTCTATAAATAAGCTTGTGGATCATACATCATATGTACATTTAGGTTCCAACAACAATAATGAATGTTTCTAAGGACATTTAACTATCACAAAATTAGAAAAGACAGAGTAATGAGAGTTTTTTTTTTTGTTGACTATAGTATCATACGTAATAAATTACTAAACTACTCTTTACATAAGATATAAGAAACAAACATTCAAAAAATTGTGCGATTATAGTGATTTACGCACAACAGCAATCACGACAATTATGATAGCTCTCACAATCTTAGCCACACACATGGCCTGTTTAATCTACACCATTTATTTTTCTAATTATTAATGGCATGAGATTTTGACGTGTTTAATATTTTAAATTTTGATGAATAATTAAAAAATTCATTTTCTAAGTCGTGTTTGGATTATCAAAGAACCCCATAAAAGGGAAATTAACGAATGTTAGGAATTACTTATGAACTATACACGTTTTAGGTACCCCAACTAGTCTCCATTGATCTCGGCTCATCTCTACTATGGGGCCGCCCTTTGGTGACAACAAATTCTAGGTGACATCCCTTCTTCTGTGCACGAAACACCAGAATATCAGCAATGGCATTTAGGTCGCCAGTTAATCCTACCCTCCAATTTGTTCTTTGGCTAGTGTTGATTTTTTGGGGGGGGGGGGATTGTGGAATGGTGGAAGGGCTTGTGGCTTCACACCAGAAGTAGGTTTGATGTGGTGTTGGAAGAGCAGGTCAAGTTTGTGGAATGGTGGGATGGATAGGTAACAACTGGAGAAAGGAATACAATTCATGAGTGACGATCAGGTTTGCACTAGAAAAGGGTTCCATCGAAGGGCGGCGTGACTCCGGCATGCAAGTGCCTATAAAAATGGAGTGCAGTTGTTGAAGAGGGTGTTGGGTAATGTCATGTTCATTATAACGATTCTTTGGGGGCGGGCATTCTAGATTTGTTTTCTTGTTTTTTTGAGTTGGTCAATGCGATACTATGAGCCACACATCCCATGAAATTGCCTTTTTGCATATTTGTTAAATTCTTCTACATTTCAAAGAGTAGACCCACTAAAATCTATAAGAAAATTTAATGGATGAGATCAAATCGGGTGACATGTACGGTTCAAGTTGCGGGAATTACAGTATTTGTTGTGCTTACTCATTTTGTGGTAATTTCCTTGTCTATTGCTTTTAAAAAATCTAGGAGGAACTTATAGCCAGGCGCAAATTATCGCAATGATTGTGATGCTATTTAATATCGTATATTATGAAAGATTTACATAACTCAATAAATTATCAACTTATGCAATCTATAACAAATTGCAACTGTTTTAATAATTATGAAGTTTGATGTCTAAGCAAGATTGCAAAATTACTTTTATATCAAACAAAAGTAAAATGTTGGAAGTTTGTCTTTGTCTAATAATATTATCGATTTATAGAAAATCGAGGAGTTTCCTACTTCATAAAAAAATTTGATATTTTTATCGTTTAATTTCTATTAATTGATTATAATTTAATTAAGGAAAGATTATAAAGGAGGAGAGATGGGAGGCTGCTAAAGGAAAGTGAAAATGACAAACCACCCTCCAAAAATTGAGAAATATACAAAGCTACCCTTACTGTTAATATCAATAGCAACTCTCCTTATTAGCTTTTAAGGTATAAAGATGTGTAATAAATTATTAATTTGAGTGAACTTTTTAGCATTTGAGTAATGAGTCATTATATTAATAGTGTTTTTGAATTATTAATTTGAACATCCTAACCAACATGCATAACTCCTCATAGTACACTAATTTACCTACTTTTGTTCCATAAGTTTAACAGCTCATTCACATGTCTAAAAAATTGGCAGTTATTGCATGCTTGTGTTTGTAAAATGGATCTTGAAATGACAACTCTTTGTACTGAATGAAATATGACTAGTAATTCACATAGTTAAAAATAAGTGAGGTAGAGTGCAACTATTGTACCCAAGCGCCACTTGTCAATTGTACACCATCCAATTCAGACTAAAGAAAACATTCTCAAATGCTAATTTCTTTCAAGTTCTCTAACCATGTCCATCCCTTTCGGTGAAGAACTTAACTTTGATCTCGATGCACTATAGATGACGCCATGAAGAAGAGGTAGCCTCCGATTTAGCTACACAGAAGGTATGATTTCTAGTTCTATGCTAGCTTTCAAAGACATAAGGTAGCACAAGATCTAGATTAAGATGCAATCTCGAACACATCTGCCTCAAGATCATGTAGAAGGCCACAATCGTAAGTTTCTGGATTATTTATCTGATACTTCTGAATGGGACAGACAACTATCAAGCAGTGTATTTCCAAATTTGCATCTGGTGTCGTCAAAATATTTTACAGCACAATAGCTGAGAAAGCCAACTGAAGAGGACATGCGATGACTCCTTTATGTTGCAAAAAGATAAGGTTTTCCTTGTATGCTTGGCAGTCTCGACTGTATACATTGGAAATAGGATAGATGCCTAGTGGTGTGGGAAGGGATGTTTGAAGGAGGACATCATGGCAAGACAACAATCATGCTTGAAGTTGTTGCATCATCCGACATGTGGATTTGACATGCATTCTTCGTTAGTGCCATGTCAAACAATGACTTAAGTGTCATTGATTCATCTCCATTATTCAACAATTTGTTACAAGGAGGAGCACTGGAAGTGCACTTCACTATTGATGGAGAACATTGTGACATGGGATATTATCTCACAAATGGGATATATCCACATTGGGAAACATGTGTGAAATCAATCTCATGCCTGTAGTTGCAAAAGCATAAAAGAATGTTCTAGAAAAATGTCGAGTGAGCGTTTAGAATCCATCAAGCACAATTTGCGATCTTCAACAACTAGATCATTTTTGAAAAATAGAAACAACGAGAAAAGTGATGAAAGCATGTATCATACTCCACAACATGATCGCGAAACATGAATGCAATACATATGACACCCATTTTGAACAACCAACATATGATAAACCATTAACCACGACCATCAACCCACCATAATACAATCACTGTAGAATTGCTCTATTTGATGAATGGTTGAAAAGAAATATAAAGATCCACAGCCCATATGAATATCAAAGACTCCAACTAGTGTTAACTGAGCATATTTGGAAATGCTATGAAGCCAATTACCACGGTAATTAATTCGCCATGACAAGTTATTGAAGTTCTACGCTCTATGTATGAGGGGAAGGGAGTGATGTACGTCTTTTTTCTTTCAATGGATTATTCTAATTATGTTTACTATATTTCATTAGTTCCTTTACCTTGATGTGTTGGGTTTTACTTTTGCATTATGCTTATGTAATCTTTTTTTCTTTGTACTTGTTGGCATGAGTATGCAATCTTTTATCCCCCCTCAACTTAAATGTTCTTGAAATTCTAACAAGTATTTACTTAAACTTAATTATACTAATTTATTATATTTAATTAACTTTTTAATTAGCCTATTTAAGTCCACTTGAACTTAATTATGCTTAAACATAGTTAAACTAATTAGTTAATTAGTATTTTACTACCATAACAAATAATGTAGGATGTTTAATTAGTTGCTTAATAGTTAACTATATATTATAATCAATATCCAAAATTATAAATATAACTAAAATATCACAACATATTAAACAATAACAAGTGGTGTCCAAATGGAGTCCATTTTAATTATAAAACATGGAGAAATACCCCAAGTGATTTCTCCTAATACCAATAAGGAGTACTCCAAGTGATGTTTGTGTTGACGTGGCTGTTGGAGTACCCCCATTTGGAGAAACCCCCATTGTGGATATCCTTACAACAAAACATTATATTGTCAAACTTGATTTTCTAAAAGTAGAGTTTTTGTGTAACTTAACAAAAATTTTAGCTTAGGCATTTGATTTCCACATAATCGTAAAGGCGAGGAGGGGGAAAGGGGTGGCACATGGGGCTGGTTTTTTTTTTTTTTTTTTAATTTTTTAAACTAAGGCAAATAGCTAACCACCTTCTACGAAGGGTGCTTTAATGCTTAAATCTCAACATCATCTTTTATGCAAATTTTTTTCAATCCAAGCTTCTGGTGCTGAGTAATTCAATAAATTTCATTCTATCTTTAATATACTCTACAATATGGCTGCTAGACTTCCTAGAATCACATGATTTGTGCTGAAAAATTATTTCATTTACGTCCCTCCATACTTGGTAGTGAATAACAAAATTTGCACAAATTATGGAAGGCTTATGAGACTTTGGCCTTTTTTTTGTACATAAACATCATATGCCATTGTCGTGAAGAGGATGTCATTGTTTGAAATTTCATCTATATGGATAGCTTTTCTTTTACTTAGCTAGCACAAGTACAATTAAAAAAGAGATGTTGGATTGTCTTATCATGTTCGTGATAGATACCACATGTAGTGTCCATCTGAGGGGTAAACTTTGTCATTCTATTTCTCGCTAATAATCTTGCAACATAAGTGGCCAGAAGTTGAAGTTATGCTTAGGCATGACACCCCTATGCCCCTTAGCTCAAATGTAAGCCTTAAACATGCATCTGACTTCTAGAACTGCCCTGTTGGTAGTCCCATGAAGACACATCTTTTAGGTGACGAACATGAACCCACTTCACCCAAAGGTTTCCTTTCTTAAGCAAATAATCCACATATGTTTGGCAATATGCACTTTGTTTAAAGCTTTCATATTCTTTATGCCCAAACCAATAGCAGATTTAGGAATACAGATCTTGTCATAAGAAACTAAAGCTTTTCTTGTAGTTTGGTCATGATATGAGCCCGATAAGAAATTCTTACAAAATTCCTTAGCTCTCTTAGCTACAGCCAAAGGAAGGATAAACATAGATGTTTTCAACCAAAAATAAGAAGCATAAAAATAGATGACCAAACAGAGAACAGACTCGTTAACACTAAGTTGATAAGAGTTAGTCTGGCATAATAAGATAAGTTCTTACTCTATACCAAACTCCTGTATTGCAAGTCCGCTTGTCCATACAAAACTTGGCAATCAGCTATACAAAGCCATGAAGCAGAAAGTAGAACAAGTGCATATTTCATAGGCAATATACCCTCCATAAAGCTTGAATTTTAGGCAATACACCCTCCATAAAGCTTGAATTAAGAGCAATATCTTTCTTCCTAGAATCAGTTACATCTCCAATGTATATGTGTGATTTTTTTCATTGATTTGGAACCAAGAGACTTAAGAAAAGTTCTGAAAAGTCGTTCTCAAAAACTGGATATAAGCTTCCTCAACCTTATAGACAAGAATTAAGCCATTGGCATATACCATATGACCTAATCTCATAGATTTAAATCATGGATGGAACTTAAAACCAAAGCTAGCAATTGTATGCATCACCATTCTTGTGAGATACTTTGTGACAAAGACAAAAAAGAGTAAAGGAGACAACGGTTTTTCCTATCTAGGACTTTTACTGCTCTTAAAGTAGCCATAAACACACCCATTAATACAAAAAAGAGAAAGCTGTGCTAGGTACACAAGTCATGACCAATCTTCTAAATATATCAAGAAATTAAAACACATACCTCTCAGGACTTCATCAATAAAACCCCAATGAATTGATTCATATGCTCTCCTTAAATTCACCTTCATAAGGCATCTAGGACGGATATGCTGTCTCTTATAGCATCTAAGAATTTCTTAGTGCGATATTACACTATGCATTAATTCTCAACCAAGCATGAAAGCATTTCGACATGTATTAATCAACTTAGAAAGTAGGGCTTGGAGTTTTTTTTACAAATAACTTTAGAGATGCACTTCTAAATTGTATTACAACATGCAATGGGCCTAAACTGTCCCCATACCTATGATTTTGAATCCTAGGTATTAGCACAAGGTTAGTGGCATTTACTTGATGCAGTAAAAATTCCTTCATAACTTTCGTAATTGAATAACCAATAGTCTCCCATTTCCTTTTGAAGAAGCCACTTACAGATTCGTTCGGGCCATATGACTTTTTTTTAGAGATGGCAAACATAGATTCTTTCACCTCATCAGGAGTGACAAGCCTTGTTAAGATCAATGCTGTTGCACACTCAAGATAGGATCAAAGCCAAAAATTTCAGTTTAAGTAGAACTTCTTCGAGCATTCTATTTTCCAATGCAAAAACCATAGCTTAGTAATGATTTTTGTCGCCTCATATCTGCGGCTTATCAAGGGGTTAGTAGATGCTAAGTTAGGGGCCTTACATTCCTACTATTAATTGGTCATTAGTATCCTTGATTTTATAATTGATAGATTATCGCTTTCTTTATTTTGAATGAGCAAAGAAATACTTGTTACGTTGGTTATTGAGACTAATCTAATCAAATTTTGTCTGCCAATTCGACAAACTTAGAGAGACCTCCAGTTGTTAGATAAAAGAGCCCTCATTTCCTTTTCCTTTTCTTGTACCTGAGTAGTCGTAGGTGCTTCCTACAAAGAATGTTGAATACCATGTAATTGCTCCCTAAGAATATCCACCTCATTAAGGACAAGTCCAAAGTTGCTCCTAGGAAGTTGCATTAGAGGCTGTTTGAGCCCCTACAAATTTTTGACAAGTTGTTACATAAAGCACCTATATCCACGCTCCAAACATCTCTCAAAATCTATTGAAAATGATGATGGGATTGCTACATCTCATAATATCTGAACACAACCTGTATAGGTCTTACTTCTTTATAGAACTTGATTATAAAGGAAGACTGTAACTTGATGAAAGTTAAATTTGCCCCTCTTGATTCAATTACAAAGAATATTGTCATACTTGATTTTATATTTCATTTTCAAACAAAACATTACAATTTTGGTGTTGGCATTTGATTTTTTGAGAAAAGGTGAGATATACGATAAAAATGCAAGCGAATAGGAGACGAAGCTGTAAAGGTGTGGAATTCAATGGATCTACCATAAGTTGTATTTCATGTTGAATCAAAGGGGTTCACATAGGGAATAATGTGGCAGATGGGCCTGCTTCGTTGTTTGTAAATTCACCACCTTCCTCTTAGGATACCTTCCTCTTAGGATTTTTAGCTAATTCCTATTGTCAACTGCTCATATTCAATGGAGGTCCATTAATGGAAGTTAGAGATAAGATTAACGAGGGACGTGGGAGAGAGAAAAGGGGAGGCAAGAAAATAATGGAGGTTGGAGAAGCTGAAAGAGAAGTAACAGGACTGTTGTGAGAACTAATATTGGACACGCTGGGGGTTAGTGACCCCAAAGTGGCTTCCTACAATCAACAATCCATAGTAGTGCTATGATTTGCAACTGTGATGTTAGTAACAAAGGTAGAGGTAGAATTAAGCTTGTTTTCCCCCTTAAAAAAGATAATGACAATGAAATCATACAGGCACAATCATAAAATTAGAAGGATATAACTATCATTTTGGAACAAAATTATGACTCTATGCAAACGTGAGGGTACTAAAAAATTTGATTAAAAAAACAGGCCTTGAAAAATTAGTGTCACTAGCCATAAGTTACCAATAAGTTCATTAGTACGACTCAATGTTTGCATGTAGGAATGAAAATCTAGAAAACATGACCCCCATCCAAGATCATGAAGAGCCTGGAAACGACAAATCATATGTTGCTCCTTGGAGTATCTAGCTTGGTACTCCAGCAAAGTGTTCATGCGTGCGCATACGCCACTATGTTCGTCAACCAACGAACTTTTGTAACTCACGCACATACACACACGTACACTGTCCAAAAGGTTGAATTGTTAAATAGATAAAGTTTTGTAACAAGTTGATGAATTTTTGTGTTACTGATGATTTTTACAACAATATTGATGAATTTATGTACTTATATACGCTGTTATGATAGTAACACATTTTCTATTAAGTTCATTTTACACTTCACTCAAATTATCAACACCGATATATTTAGTACTAGTATGACGCATACTTTAACTTAAATAGATATTTCTCTAATTCTTCATTAAAAAAAATGAATATAAGTATTTATTTGTTCATGTAAAAGTTATACATATAGATGCATAACCAAGTACAACAAATATTTTTTTGTAGGTGAATGTTTTAAAAAACTTATGAATTTTACAAATATATCAATACTTGTCAAAATTCATCATTCTTCTTTGCATATGCATAAGTTAATCTACTAGGAGTTGACATTGACTTTTGCTACTAAGTTCTCTACAAAAAGTTTATCAACATTAAGTAAATATTCATCTGGCATAATTATCACATCCATCATCAAAATTAATAGATTCATTAAAAAAATGCATATTCAATAAGAAATTGTCCAAATACATTAAAACAAAAAAAGAATATTCATAATTAAATTTAAAAATGTATCAAAACAAACAAATATTAATTACTAAAATCTAAATAGTAATCAAGAAGCTAATTTAATAAAATGTTGATAAATCAAATCCAAGCACTCAATTTCAACTCCAAATCAAAAACAAGAAGAATGTTGTATACTTGAGTCAGATCTCGCCACTTTCTTTTACAACAAAATAATATTAAAAGTTCAATTGAAACAAACATCTATTCATCACTACAATTGGGTTCAAAAAGAACAGTAAACATAGCAAAAGAGAAATTTTCCACTAACAGGTTTACAATTATAGCATTTTAGTTGTTAATACCCAATTCAAAAAACAGAAAACGATCCCTGCTGCATTTAACTCACACGCACGCGCACACACACGCACATGCGTACGCACATACACACACATACACAAATACAAGTTGGCAACCTATGGTTTGCACTGCCGTGGTTCAAGTCTTGCTCATATAGAGAACAACTGAACCGCTACTGAGATGGATGAATTGACCTTGAATCAGTGGCACGAGATTGACGTTGCATTCACTTGCCAAATTCACTATCTAGAGCATTAGCAACAATTTATCATCACTGTCAGTAGCAGAGCAACTGCCGTATCTTCTCTCTTTGAAATGCCGAAGGAACTTCGGTGGTGTTGGAGCAGGAGAAACATGGAAGTCAGCTGAAGGTTAGAGAGAAACTATTTAAGATTTTTTTAGGTTGAGAGAAAGAGGGAGGGGGAGAGAGAGAGAGAGAGAGATGAGACAGTAAAATAATGAAAATGACTACGATTGGTATTTAAATATAGCTTTTTTCCTTTAAAAAAACCTGGATGGGATAAATGGAGTAACAATTTGCCACTTCCACAATCCTTATTATAAACTTCCCAATCCCAACTTCCCCATCTCAGCTCTTTTGTTCATTGTTTTTTTCTGTTCAACTGACCACAATAGATCGAGGATTGGGCATGATCATCTTTGTTTGTTCCCGGGTTCTTCTTCTTTGCTTTTACATTATAATATATCTAATTGTTATGTTGTATTGTGTTTTCTTTGTTAGGATTTGTATCCCCAATTGAGAGATTTGTGAATCATACAATTTAATTTATCTCCACAATAACGTGAGAGGTTTTTGTTTTTAAGTTGGTTGTGTTGTTGTTTCGTTTGTTGTTTTTGGGATAAATCATTTAAAGGTTGCAACAAACGTCTCTAATAGTGTTCACCAGTTCAAGTGCAGTCTTTCACATCAGAGCAATATTCCGTTCACGAAGACTACATTAGATCAACATGTCTATGTTATGGAGAAGAGTAAAACAGGCCTATGGATCTCTTCTCATATTGTGGTATCAAAAGATACTGAGATGAGTAGGAAGACTAGCATTCAATATGTAATAGGATAGACTTTGTGGAGTTAGGACTAGTTTGTGGACAGGAAGATTGTATTTGTTTGAGCCAAATGTGCATCGTAGACACCAGATGGCACTTTAACATTCAATGAATCTGTCCCTTCTTCTTTGAAAAGAAAAAAAGAGTAACAAGCTTGGTATTCCATGGAGTACCATATAATTACTACATATAAATGCTTCAAAATTGTCATTATTTTCTACTAGGACCATCGGTTAGAAGTCCCCCCCCCCCCCTCCAAATCAATCACCATACAATTGCCCGACACAATACTAAATTTTGAGACCTTATATCGAAATAGAAAATAGAAGAGAGATAAAATTTTAAGGGAGAAAAAGGTAAGAAATTAAAAAAAAAAAGGAAACGGATGAAAGATTAAAAAACGAAAATTAAAGAAATTAAAGAAAGGCTTCAGCCTAGAAAAATCTTACATATTGTAAACGCACTAAATGGTTAAAAATATGGCTTAAAGGATTTTAAATAATTACTTATGTCTCAAATGTGCATCTTTTTTTTTTTCCTTTTTTTAGGGAGTCTACTCTTTAGAACCATACAATTAAGCATACTTGTTAAGAATTAGTTTTAGGATGGGTTGTCTCCCAGGAAACTTCGCATATAGTGCGTGAGTAAGGCCAAAGCATGTTGGGAAATACTCATGATGATTTGTGAAACCAATTGTCAATCATTGAAGTCGAACTTTATAACTATTGGTAGTTCAGGAAGGGATCAGGGCATTAAAAATAGTATCAGAGCTAATCAAAACCTGTAAGCTGCCCTAGTGAACGAGAAAGCCTAACAATCACCTACTAAGAGGCAAAGATATGGTATTTTGGAACGCTGGTCAAGAGGATGTGTAAGTTAGTACGTATATGTGGAAGACACTGTGAGAACATTGTGTTCTTTATGTTGGGGATTATAACACCCTAGTAACTGGTTAAAACTTAAAAATGTGGCTCAATGGATTTGAGATGACTACTTATATCACCAACGGTGACCTTCCTTTTTAGGGAACCCCCACTGTTAAGAACTTCATGCTTAAACCTGCTTGTTGTGGTTTTGTCACAGGATGGGTGACCTTTGGGGAAACTTCTCAAGTAGAGTGGAGCTGGAATAAAGCACATTAGAGAGGCTCATGGTGATTTGTAGGACCAATCATCGATTCTTTGTTAAAGTCATTCCAAATAACTGTGCTCAGCTCGAGAAGGGGTGGGTAATTATAGATAGCATCAAACCGACCCACAATTGTAAGCTGCATAAGTTGACAAGACAACTTTGGCAATCACCTAGCGAGGGAAAGATCTGGGATTCGACCTCTAGTCAAGAGGACACATAAGTATGGAAGACACAATAAGGGTGTTGTGCTCTTGAAGTAGGGGTGATTGTAATACCTTGGTAAATGATAAAAAGAGTGCTTAAAGGAATTGAAATTAATGCTTATATCACAAAAGCTGGGCCTTCTTTTTTGGTGAACTCACTTTTAAAACTCCACAGTTAAATGTACTTGCTATGAATATGATAGTTTATCATTCGGTCCAAACCTTGATCAAATTGGTTGAATTTGGTCCAATCCACAGTCCAACAATTTGATCTTATTTGATCTTGTCTAGTCCAGTCCAACATGTTTACGTATTCAAACCGAAGACCACTTAAGTTCTTAAAAACAATGAAGTTTATATCCTACTGCCCACTCTTTAAGCAACAAAAGTAGGGTTCGCTCCCAGTCCCCCACTTCAGTAATCACCCTTGTCGTCCGCCTCTATCTATCTACAATCTTTGGCACCGTCTAAGGCTTATCAGTACTACATGATAAATTCTTACTCGTATACTTTTAATGGCTTGCTTAGCCCCACTTCACACTTCACAAACTACTCCTCACTTCACATTTCAGAAACTACTTGAGTCATAGCCTACAGATGGGCACTACAGTGTTTTCACCCACGACTAGTGGGGAAGATGTCAGCAATGGTAGAGGGAAGGTGTGCTATCTTGTAAAAGACGAAGATTTTTAATCAATGTCCCCAGTGTTTTCTCTGTTTACGCCAACCTTTTATATTGACTACTGACAATATGGCATGAGCTTTCTAATTTTTAATTTTGCAAATTGAGTTCTTCATCGAAAAACTTTAAACAATGAGTAGGGATTTTGACGTATAGGGCTCTGAATATTTTTGCCCTATGTCTTTCTCATTCTTTCACGGCAACCTTGTGCCCTGAATTTAATACAATGCAAACGTGGGATCATAAAAAACCTAAGCTAGCCAGTGGCCGTCCAAGGATACCTAATCTTACAAGGTCAAGGAGACCAAATATCACAAGTATTAGGAAAGAATATGGATAAGAATAAAACCTAACTATTTTATTTATATATTTTATTCCTAATACTCTCCCTCAAGTTAGAGCATATAGATTGATCATGCCAAAGTTGTCCTTCAGATACTGAAACTGTTCACAAGTGCCTTTGTGAAAATGTCTGCTGGTTGCTCTTTGGTGCCAACATGTGATAAGGTGAGAATACCAGCTTCCACCTTTTGAAGTTCAGGATAGGTTGAGAGTCACTAGACGATGTTTTCCTAGCCCTAATGCTTCCTAACCCTTGTGCAGGTCCGGCATACCCTTCAGCACCTCGGGTCATGGGGTCTAACCCGACCCTCAAAGCGTGTCACTTCATCTTCTAATCTTTTATTATTAGCTGCTAGATATTTTCCATCCCATCGTTGCATTAGTCACGATTCTCTTCTAAACTGTCCCCAAATTGATTAGATGAAAGGGATGCCAAAAATTCATCTTCTAATCTTTTATTATGAGCTGGTGCTGTCAAAGTACATTTTACCATTTGTTTATCGGGGACCTTCCTGCCTTGATTTCTAGCTTTGCGCTGCTTTGATTTTATGCTAGATTGTAGACTACTTTATCTCACACAAGCACATTTCTTTTATTAGCTCGGTCCGTGCGATTTCTTTTTGGTGGCGTAGTTAAGGTGTTTCTTTTTTCCTTTTATTAATATTATTTGTACTTGCCTTTCTCTGTTTTGATTGCGTCGCTTAGTTCTGAGATAATATTATTGTTATCCTTTATTATTATTTTTATTATTATTATTATTATTATTATTATTATTATTATTATTATTATTATTATTATTATTGTGTGTAATATTGTTGTTGTGAGGGTGTATTAGTAGTATTGTATAATTTTATTATTATTTTATTGACATCTAGTTTGTTGGCTGGTTGGGCGCACTATAACTTTGGTTCTGTCACCGCCAATAATTATTGGAGCGCATAATATATTTGTCGATTTACATCCGTTAGTTTTGCTAGCTTTTGTGTTTGTATATTTTAACTTATCGTGTGATATTAATTTTGTTTATTGCTTGTATTTTGTTACTTTGGACCATTTTATTACTATTCTTTTTTGTTGTTGTTGTTGTTGTTATTATTATTATTATTATTATTTACTATTAGTATTTATTTGTTATTATTATTATTTATTTGTTATTACTATTATTTATTTGTTATTAGTTGGTAGACCTCTAGGGTGTTCGCGGGCTTAGTAGGCGTCTACGCCTGTGGCGGGCTATGTAGCTGTTTCAACCTGTCCTCCAGAGAATTTTGGGGTTGGGAGGGATTTAGGATTGCGGAAGGTACGCCTAGCGTCCTGGAATATTGGTTCTCTCACGGGTAAGTCAATAGAATTAGTTAAGTCTTTGCGTAGGCGTAAGATTAGTATAGCGTGTGTTCAGGAGACGAAGTGGGTTGGGGCTAAAGCTAGAGAGATTAATGGGTACAAACTTTGGTATTCGGGGCCAACCAAGGCGAAGAATGGAGTTGACATCCTGGTTGTGAAGGATTTGGCGGATCAGGCGGTCGAAGTGAGGCATAAGAGCGATCGGATTATGGCCATTAAATTTTGGTGGGTTCAGTTTTCGTGAACGTGGTGAGTGTGTATGCGCCCCAAGTAGGCCTGTAGGAGGAAACTAAGAAGCTTTTCTGGGAGGATCTAGATGAGGTCACCCAAGAGGTCCCTCGGAGCGAGAAGTTATTCATAGGAGGAGACTTTAACGGCCATATTGGCGCGGAGGCAGCAGGTTATGATGGGGTCCATGGGGGTTTAGGTTTCGGAGAGAGAAACGCGGGAGGGGTCTCTGTGTTAGACTTTGCGGTGGCCTTTGATCTGTTGGTGGCCAACTCCTTTTTCAAGAAAAAGGAGGATCACCTAGTGACCTTCAAGAGTAGCTCCTGCAAAACGCAGATTGACTACTTCTTCACGAGGAAGGAAAGTCGGAGATCGTGTAAGGACTGCAAAGTGATTCCTAGCGAGTTTCTGAGAACTCGACATAGGTTGCTGGTTCTAGATGCAGAGTTCAAGTATCCTAGGAGGACGAAAAGGAGAGTCGGAGAACCCAGAATAAAGTGGTGGATCCTCACGAAGGAGAAGGCGGGGTTAATAGCAGAAAGAATAGCCGAGGAAGGAGCTTGGAGGAGGGCAGAAGACGCCGATTCGATATGGGAGGTTGTGGCAGATTGCATCCGAAGGTCGGCTAAGGAAACTCTAGGTCTTTCCTAGGGAGGCGGGAACAGGATGGAGGGCGCCTGGTGGTGGAACGAAGAGGTGAAGGAGAAAGTGAAGGCCAAAAAAGAGGCTTTTGCGGAGTTTATAAGCAGTAGTTCGGAAGAAGAGAGGGAGCAAAAGAAGATTGGATACAAGGCGGCCAAGAAGGTAGCCAAAAAAGCAGTGGCAATAGCAAAGAGCCAAGCTTTTGATAGACTGTACCATAGATTGGGGACGAAGGAAGGGGAGAAGGAGGTTTTCAAACTGGCTAGGGCGAGGGAGAGGAAGTCTATGGATTTGGGAGTGGTAAGGTGCATCAAGGACGAAGAAGGTAAGGTGCTCACTGAGAATGATGAAATTAGAGAGAGATGGCAAAGGTTCTTTGCTAAATTTCTCAATGGGGAAGGAGTGCGAGACGACTGTAGTAGGGGCGAAGAGTGTAGCGATCAGCGAGCAGGCGACCTTATAGCAAAGGAGGAGATTAGGGAGGCCTTGAAGAAGATGGCGAATGGGAAGGCAGTGGGCCCAGACCAGATTCCAGTGGAAGTTTGGAAGTTTATGGGGGAGGTAGGGCTAGATTGGCTCACGGAGCTGTTTAATGTTATTTACAGGACCGCCAAGATGCCCAGAGAGTGGAGGCCAGCACAGTCATCCCACTGTACAAAAACAAAGGGGATATTCAAGTTTGTAATAACTTTAGGGGTATTAAACTACTCAGCCACACTATGAAGCTTTGGGAGAGGGTGATTGAGAGAAGATTACGCGAGGTTGTAGAGATTTCAGAGAACCAATTTGGTTTCATGCCAGGCAGATCAACCACTGAGGCGATCCACCTCCTCAGAGGGCTCATAGGCTTGTTCAGGGATAAAAAGGTGAATCTCCATATGGTGTTCATTGACCTAGAGAAAGCGTATGATCGAGTCCCAAGGGAGGTATTGTGGAGGTGTTTGGAAGAGAAAAGGGTGTCACCCGCGTACATCCGAGTAATTAAGGATATGTACAAGGGAGGGCGGACGCGTGTTAGGACACTAGGAGGGGTCTCTAAGGACTTCGCTGTTAGTATGGGCCTACATCAGGGCTCCACCCTAAGCCCGTTTCTTTTCACTTTAGTTTTGGATGAACTCACTAGAGGAATCCAGGACGAAGTGCCTTGGTGCATGTTATTTGTAGATGACATCGTTCTTATCGATGTGACCAGGCAGGGGGTGAATGACAGGTTAGAGAGTTGGAGGCATACGCTAGAAGCTAGGGATTTTCGGTTAAGTAGATCAAAAACGAAATACCTCCATTGCTGTTTCAGTGGTAGGACAGCAGAAGGGGGAGAAATCACACTGGATGGGAGGGTGATACCAAAAGTCGCTAAATTTAAGTATCTGGGCTCGATCATCCAGCAAAATGGGGACATTAATGAGGATATTAGCCAGCGGATAAGAGTGGGTTGGCAAAAGTGGAAGTCAGCATCAGGGGTACTGTGTGACAAGCGAGTGCCCCTAGGATTGAAAGACAAAGTCTATCGGATGGTAGTTAGACCGACTGTTCTCTATGGATCGGAGTGTTGGCCTCTAAAGAAGACACAGGCCCAAAGGTTAATGGTAGCCGAGATGAGAATGATCAGGTGGATGTGTGGTTTTACGAGATTGGACAGAATTAGAAATGGAGTAATCAGGAGCTTAGCTGAAGTGGCCCCCATAGAGGAGAAGATGAGGGAATCGAGGCTCAGATGGTTTGGCCACATAAAGAGGAGAAGTTTGGCCGCCCCGGTACGGAGGTACGAATTGATCGTCCCCTCCGGTGGAAAGAGAGGGAGGGGTAGACCGAAGAAAAGCCTAGAGGAAGTGGTTAGAGAGGACTTGAGAGTTGCCGGCCTGACGGAGGACATGGCTCAGGATAGGAGGTTGTGGCGGGATAGGATTAGGGTCTCTGATTGTAGAGGACCGGACGCGTAGATGGTAGTAGCTCCAGTGGGGTGGGGGCGGGTTTGGTTTTGATGTGCTTGTCTGCAGGTCGTGCTTTTCTGGGATGTGACGGCATCTAGTGACGGCATCTAGCGCCCCTGGTGGGTTGAGGTATGTCTATACTCCTTGGTTATTTCTCTCTCCGGCACATTTTCTCCTCCTTGGTTTTGGTTTGCATTCGTTTTCTCTATAAACTTTTTTCAAAAATTGTTTTGTGGGTCTTAAGGAATCGACCTCTCTATGGGTAGAAATACCGGTAGGGTAAGGTTGCCTACAGCTGGATCTCCCCATACCCCGCGAAAGTGGGACCCACACTGGGAGTTGTTGTTCTTGAAAGGGATGCCAAAAATGACGAACCTGATCCTAGGTCACGAACTCCATCTCTTCTTTCCTGCCCTCCCAATTCCCTTTATCCCTTGGGAATATATGTCACCCTCACATGCAAGTTGCAACGCTCCCGTCTATGACCTCTTTACCATCTGCAAGCACTCAATTTCTCAGTCATCGACAACAACATCACCACCACCTCTCAGTATGGATCCCGTTTTTGCAGGGTCTGGGGAGATCCAAATGTAGGCAACCTTATCTCTACCGACATCCCTGCCCGTGGAGAGGCTGATTCCAAAAGATTCACAAAGTAAGATTTTGTGAAAACATTTTGTAGATGAAGGATTTTGTGAAAATATTTTATGGAAAGAAACTAGGGATAAGCAGCAGACAATGAAATATGAAGTACTAATAAATCAGAAAGCAGTAACGATGTAAACATAAGTACAACATAGCAGGGGAAGGTACCATACATCGATAAAAAGGGGCATGCAAACAATGTCTCTTTCCAGATGTCTGTAGTACTTGTATACAAACATGACATACGAACAAAGCACTCATAGCCAAATCTACCATACTGCAACCGAGAGACAACTACGAGTCTAATTCTCTGCGATTTAAAATCCTGATCCTATTCCGCCATAGTCTTCTATCCTAAGCCAAGTCCTCTGCCAACCCTACAACTTTCAAGTCCTCTGTAACTACCTCGTCCAAACTCTTCTTTAGTTATCCCCTTCCTCTTTTACCTTCGGGGATGCTAATTCTCTCATATCTCCTCACTAGAGCGTCCATACTCCTTTTCACATTGCCAAACCATCTGAGCCTTGTTTCTTTCATCTTATCTTCGATGAGAGCCACTTTAACTAAGTCTCTAATGCTCCATTACTAATTCTATCAACTCTTGTATAACCACACATCCATCTAATCATCCTCATCTCTGCTACTATCAACCTTTGAACTTGTGCGTTTTTTATAGGCCAGCACTCCCATTCATATAGCGCAGCAGATCTAACTACCGTAAAAATCAAATGAAAGTGCAATAACTCAGCACTACAGCAGTTGAATCTAAAGATAAGTTACAACAGGATGATTCTGCAGCAACTGAGCCTAAAGATGAGTTACAGGATGATGCAACAGCAAATAAAAGAGCACAATGCAACAAATAAAGAGGTGATGGAGAAAACAGAGAGCACCGTATTTCAAAAAAGCACTGTCTGCTTCAGAACCAAAACCCAAAGAATTACTGCAAATGCATTTACATCTAAAACAAAAACAAAAATGCAGCAAATACAAAAACAAAAATGCAAACATGCCCTGGCCGTGCCCTAACAAATGTCTATGACCTAAAAAATACAAATGAGTTTTCATCCAAAATACAGACTTAACTCAGCTTACTTCGATTTCTCATCCATTAGTATTGGTCAAGTCTTGCAATCCTTATCAGTGTCTAAGTAAACACAAGCTCTCGATGGCTCCATGCCAGTAATAGTCCCATGGGGATTAAATGCATATATTAGGTTTTTAGATAAATATATTACAATACTAGAATAAATATGATCATTATACAAATAAATCATGCACCTTCTTGAAAAAATTTGAGCAAAGCTCTTGGATCTAGTGGTATTCACCATACTAGAATAAATGTGATCATTCCTTGCACTCCGTTTCTGCAAAAAAGGTAGGTTCCAGAAATTACGAAAAAGGAGAAAAAGTTGCAGCCATAAGAAAGAAAAACACACATATCAGCAAACAACAAAAAGGAAACTGAGCCCTAGTGAGCCGATCTTCCATATCTCAATTCCTCTTTCTTTACTGTCAATTTTTCTAATTCTAAGTCAAAAATCAATTAATTAAGCAGCATGTTACAACCAAGATACACAAGCACGCATGTTACATGAAGGACAACTAATTTTTGCATGTACGCTCCAAACAGAAGAGTTTCTCAATGCAGGAAAATCGTTTATTGTCTGCTTAACGATATGCAACTAAAAACCATCGCCACTTGATGCTTCATATGTAGATATACCAATTTCCCATAGTTCTAGCAACTCCTCAATAAGAGGTTGCGAGTACACATTGATGTTGTTCCCGATGCTTTGGCCTTAGAAGAAGCAATGACAAACTAAAATTCTCTTTTCATGCACAAAAAATCAAACAGGTTTAGATCTGACTGGCAAAACTATCGGGAACTTGCATCAATAGATTAGAACCACAGTTTCAGAACTGCACTTCAACAATCAAGACATTACTTGAAAGTGTAAAATACACACAAGAGCCTTCAGAAAATCACATAATCATGAATCAGCTAACACAAAACAAGGGCCTTCAGAAAGAGCTCAAATAAGTTAAAGCAGTCGTCTATTTCACGAAATTACTGCTAATTAGTGTATCATATCTCAGGACTTCTTAAGCATTCAAAATTACTGCTAATCACATAGAAATAGGAAAGTCGCAGCATTGTGTCTATGAAGCTGCTAAACAAAGCTTAACTAACGTATCCAAATCAATTAAAAGGTGTATCAGATGCCAAGAGAATTAAGAACCTAACCTAGATAAGCAAACAACATGGCCATTCAATCAATCAGGACCTAATTTTAGATTAAAGGGTTTGAATATCTTTGATTTAATTTTTTCTTTCATGACATCAAAAAGCCACACTCCCAGCTAAAAAGTTTCAGACACTAACCTTTCATAACACCAAAATGCAACCAGAAAACATAGTCTTCCTCCCTAGTCTACCCTCTCCATCCTTCCTTTTCTTCGTCATCCAGCACTCAGAAAAATCGAAACCTGCTATGTGAGCTTTGGTCACCGCTTCCCTTGCATGCCGCCACCATAATCAGAAATACAATTAAATCATTGACACACCAAAAAATCAAGGAGGGGGGGCATTTGTACCTTTATGTGTGTGTTTGAGATGACCCAAAAAAGGATGTTGTACTAAAATCTACTTTGACTACCAAGAAGAGAAAATATGTACAAATATAACAGATCAAGCTCAATTTTGACACTCAAAATGGGATTCACACCCCATATATGACAACATTGAGCCCATAATATCCAGGAGGAAACATTTTCAATAATTTGAAATCATCAATGAATCAAGTATGCATCAGTCAAAGAAGTTCACAACAAACATTCAGCTCTCACATCTGACTAATTCAGCTCTCGCATCTGACTAATCTAAAGATCTAGATTCTGGACACTTTAGAAACCTGTAACTGGAAATCACCATTGATTTAAACTGTTTTTTTTCCCCCTTTTTATGGCATCAGAAAGCCACACTGCCAGCAAAAACTTTCAGACCCTAATCTTTCAGACCACCAAAATGCAACCAGAAAACAAGGTCTGATGTAAGCTTTCACTCTACCGTTATCTACACTACGTTGCTACCTAAAAGGAAATTCTAGCAATCACCACTTCGAAGACTCGCCTGATCAAACTCAGTCACCAAATTGCACTTAATCAAACACAGAAGACTTGCTTAATCTGACTAAATCAAGGCATATTACACATCAATAGTCAAGAGTTCCACTAAATTAACAGATTAAAAACTGAATAGACGGATAAACACCATAAAAAAAAATCCCAATTCGATAGCTTAGACACAATAATCTAAAATCTGACACAGTAATCAAATTTCCACATTCAACGAGGGGAGAGAGAGACCTATGTGCCTTGCTCAATTCATTATAGTAGTAGTGATTTTGTTTTCACTGGTGTATGTTATCGATTGCATTGTGCATTTCATAGATGGCATTGTGAGTTAATTGTAGGTGGTAAATGAGGCTTGACTTCCTTGAGATTGTGAAGAACATAAGATCTTAATGTTTAGCAATAATGAAATCATATCCATTTTCTTTTACAAAGATGGCTATGGTATTAGATGCATATATAAATCACAACAACAGATTGCCCATAAATGAAATCTAGAGGGATTACAAATCAAAATATACATAATCTTACCCTAATAGGCAAAAGCATGTTCAAACAACTACTAATCACGTCGCCCTGAGATAATAGTGATAATGCTCTCAATAGTAGCATTGACATTAACTAGTCTATGACAACTAAAAGTCCGAATACCTATGAGTTCCACATTTAAGTAATGAAGAAAGAGAATTTCCCACAAAATCAAGTGAAGAAATGGTAAACATACCTCAAATGAAGTCTCCAATGGAACTGCCAATTTCTTAAGCCTAATCCATGAAGGTCCAATGCCAAAAGCACCTAAAGCTTGACCTGAGTGGACTGGACACTGGTTTGCCGAATTGATCGCTGGTTTCAGCTTTGGCAGAAACTAAGGAATGCACCAATTCTTTAGATCATTTGCATAAAGATTCACAAAAATGCCTCTTTATTCCAGCTATAGTTATTATAGTACCCATCAATTCTATGCGTAACTCTAATTTTTTGCTACCATTACTATGCTCTCATTACTAGCCACAGCTTAGCAAGGCTCTCAACATTGGCCATCCTTCATATCCTCATTTGATATGTTATGCAACAAAGTTGAATCTCTAGTTATCCAGTGTCAAGGTTTTCATGCTTTGCATATGTAACAACACAGCTTAGCAAGGCTCTCAACATTGGCCATCCTTTATATCCTCATTTGATATGTTATGTAAGAAAATTGAATCTCTAGTTGTCCAGTGTCAAGGTTTTCATGTTTTGCATACGTAACATGACAATCCTTTGTATGATCAATTAAACGTCAAAGTAGTCAGATAGGCCTATAGTCTAAGAGTTATGCATCAACATTGCCTAATGTGTAATCAACTCATCATCAATCATTATACATATCACCCACCGAACTATCTATTTTTTTTTTTAATAAGGAAAACATCTGATACCACCGAACTATCTATATGGTCTCAGTGAAACAGCAAGCTATCGAATAAAGGAGATAATGACCAGTACACACAAACTCGTAGATATTGAAGTTTCATAAAACAAATTAACTTCCATGCCTATGAGGAGACTGTAAGCAATAGAGGAATGATAAATTAACAATGCTTAACAAACGTCTTGAAAAACAGGGGGCAAGGCGGTTCACCAATAGCTTAGCTAGTCCCTTATGCCCCACTAGAAATCCATGTCTCCCCACCAGAAATCCACGTCTTCATAAATATCGTCATCTGCATATATATAAGCATGATCCTCAGCATCAAGCTCATCGTCTATAATGTAGGGAAAACTCTTACTTGGCATCCCTAACAATGCTAGGCTCTTGACATAGGTTCCATCGTATGTTGTCTCTTCTGCATAGTAAGAGAACCCTTCATAACAAAAGTTGTAGGGTCACTCTTCTCAATATTCTCATGATATTTGAGCTTCATTTGCAGGGAATAGGGGAGACGCTTGTCTGTCAACAAATCCTTGACATCATCTACAACAACGCTAAACTGTTTAATCCAAGTTAATGTTCCACTGTTACGATCGTTGATAGACTCGGCTGTTGACACCCACAAGCAACATTTGCGAAAGTCATCAATAGCCTCATACAAAGCCACAAATTCACCGATCTTAAACAAGTAGAGCCTATGCACACAAGAGGGGCAAAATAGCTTGGGAAAGTCAACCTTGTTGCCAAGAAACGTTTCGTTTACCAAATCAAATGCCACTAGTGAATAGGAGTCATCATGGTCATGACGCCCGAGCCAATAGTACACTCCCCAAGCAAAAGCATATGTACCCCACCAATGGCTGTACGTAGCAAGGTGGGAAGGCACATTAATCGAAGTTGAAGGTAGGCTCTTCCAGGAATCAGAAGAAAAAATTTGCACTTCGGTCCCCTGTGATTTGGTGCATTAATTTGCGGACCTCATGAACTTTGAAAATAATTTCCGGAGCCTATGAGGTTTGGTGTAAATGATTTTTGAAGTCTTAATATTTATTAATAGATCCCTAAAGGACTTTAAATGCAAATACTTCAAAGTTATGGGTTGTTTTGCAAAACTAAGCTTATATTTATGTTTGGGTTTCTCATAATGACTTTAATGGTACTAGTTAGCATAATCTACTATTTATATCATAAATATTATATTTTTTGTAATTAACAGCCCATCACGCTTAGTAAAAATAATTAAAACTTAATTAAAAAGTTTCGATCGTTACCTGAACTTAGTCGACTTGGACTCCGGCGTTCTTCTAGCTTCCGGTTTACAGAGATTGCTAATCTCAACCACTCCTTCCTTAGATCAGGCACAGCATAGATTCGTTTCGTTTCCTACCTCGGACCGTAATCATTAATCAAGTTTTAAATTTTTTTCAAGGATAGTGAGACTTTAATCAAGAAATTATAATATTTAAGACATAAGGTTCGATTGGATAACATTCTCTACTGGGAGACTTCTTTTATTAAAAGTTTGAAAGGGGAAATATTACAACGGAAAGCTTGAAGAGGGACTTAAACTAAGATCCTTAGAGATGCTTGTTCATAGAGAAATGGAGAAACCCAACTTCTCGTTTGCTCAAGAATGCTCAAATGATCGTGTCCCTTCTCAGCTCTCGACCTCTCTATTTATAGAGGGGATGGGGATACATAGGATGCCCTAATGGCTACAAATTTTTCACATGGCTACAGTTGCCAATAGTAAGCTGACGGCTACAGTACACACTTTATTTTACAGAATGGACACTTGTCAAAATAGTCTAATAATCGGGTAGCCTTTTCAGAACTTTTAATGATGATAAGACTAGTCATCATTATTGAGATTCTGCATACTTTCATCTCCAATTATATTTTTTAGACCATCATTATCTAGATAATCATCAAAACCTTCATTAATTTGGTTAAGATGCTCTAGATCATATTCTTCAAATAACTCAAGGAGATATTTCTTTCCTTCTTCTGATAAGAATTTTTCAACTCCAATATCAAAGAGATAATCAAAAATATCTTCTGATTCTGCACCGTCCACTTTCATGTAGTCACTGAATTCGTTACTATAGGTAAAAGTAGTGTTTCCACAATGCATTAATGTTTTTCCTTTTTCAATCAATGCCCAATATTGATGATAAATGTTGAAAAACCCAATAGCCCTTATTAATGTAGGATCAGTAACTATACGTACCGGATTTTCATGAATCCAATTTTGTCATTGATCATTGGGATCATCGCAATCAATAATTTGGACAAGATGATGAGCTAGCTTGGCTTTTCTATTTTCATATTCAATCAGGGCGCTATAAACCTCCAAACTTAAGTATCTGCGAATTGGAATTTTTGTTGGTCCCTCAGGAGATTTAAGAATCCAATGGAACCTTTGGAACATGTATTGCTGGAACTTAGTTAAGGTTGAGAAAAATGGTTAAAGAACCATCCCATATTTCCAGGCTTGGAAGACAGGATCTCGGGGAGATATTGAATTGGTTGGGAAACAAATGCCACCGACTTCATATCTGTCGGGAAAATAGATCATTGTGCTCCAAGACTCCCAAATATCATAGGAATAATGATGATAAAAGTCGACGCAGGCTGTATACCGTTCCTTGAACCATTTTTCTTGGATATGAGAACTTATTATTTCTTGGATATCATAAGGACACTGAAGGTAGCTAATTTGTAATTCTAGAAGGGAAAATCTTTAGGCTATTAGATAGATAGTAGAGAGTAGACCAAAGCGTGATCTAATTTTTGTATGAAATTCCAGGTTATCAATAAGGACCTTACTAGAAGGCGTAACCCGTTCTAGTAGAAGTGGCATTTCATTAAGGATTTCCTCCTTTTCTGGCAGGAGGTCGGCTTTGATGATCACCATTGGCAAGTTCTCGAGTTAGACTATCTGCCAGAGAGTTCTTCGATCCCTGTATATGTTCAATAGAGAAGAAAAACTGGTTAAGTCATAACTGCCAACGCAGAAGTCGCCCTTGCGCTTGCATATTTGATAAATTCTTTTTTACAAAACCGAGTATTCCTTTGCAATCAGTACAAATGAGAAAAGGTTTAGGGGCTAAAAAGATTAAGAATTTTTCAATTTCCCTTATGACTGCAAGAATTTCTTTTTCCATTGTGGGATAATTGCATTCTGCTTTATTAAAGCTTCCACTGCAATATTTGCAGAATTTTTCTCCTCCTTTGATTTTGAGTACCGCACTCCAGTGCTCATTGCTAGCATCTGTCTTAAGAATTAAATCATCTTCTTCGTTAGGCAAGTTAAGGACAGGAAGATTTTTACACATCTTCTTAAAATTTTGCACAATCTTTGTATCTTTAATAGTTCATCTCCAGCTAACATCTTTCTTGAGTTTTTACTGTAATGGTTTCTTAGTTTAGCTAAATCTTTAATGAAATCAGAAGCATAGGTAAGACACCCTAGAAACCTTTCTAATTGCTTCCTATCTTCAATTTTTTCAGGAAAATTTTCTATTTTTTCTAGAATATATTTTTGTACAATAATCTGTCCAACTTTTATTTTTAGACCTAAGAACTCGATTTCTTGTTCAGCATAAATGCACTTGTTTTTTCGAAGTATAATACCGTGATCAATACATCTTTGGGTGACAGCCAGAGCATCATTTTTATGTTGCTCTATGGTTTTAGAAAAGATAAGGATATTATCAATGTAAACTAGACAACAATGATTAAGGTCTTTGAAGATGTTATCCATTCTTCTCTGGAATATTTGAGGTGCATTTTTAAGACCAAATGGCATTACTATCCATTCATAATGTCCTTGTGGGGCACTAAATGCAGTCAAATAAATACTTTCCTCTTCCATTTTTTGTCTGCCAATAACTACTATTGCAATCCATTTTCGAGAACCAAGAGGCTCCTTGAATTCTGTTAAAAAGGATTGTTTTGTTAGGAATATAATAACCATCAAAGACAGTGTTATTATTAAACTTTTTATAATTGATTACCATTCTGGCTTTTCCTCTTTTTTCCTCAGCATGATCTCTTACCATAAAAGCGGAACTGGTGTGAGGACTCTTACTGTTTCTAATTAATCCTTTATCCAGAAGTTCTTTGATTTGTTTATTAAACTCTTGAATGTCTTGGTGGGTATACACCATTTGTTTAACTCGGATGATACTGTTGGGATTTAATAAAGTGATTTTAGCAAATGTTTTGTCTTTATCCCAAAATTTCAGAGGATTGTCAGAATAGAGTTCTTTGCATAATTTTTCTTGTTGTTTAATTATCTGCTCTTTAACAGATAACTCGAGTAATGAGATTGTTAGTGCTACTTCACGTTGTGCAGACATTACCTTCTCACCACGCTGGCTGCGTGTAAATTCAATTTTATGATGAGTGTTAGCCTTACTTAATTTTTCAATAGGAACTGAGTGACCATTAATCGTAAATATTATTTGGTTTATGGTCTGGGTATATGGAGAATATAATCTTTGAAAATTATTTCCAATAATCATATTATGAGAGGGTTGATCAGTGGCCCATAGAACTGGTATAATACATTGAACTCCTCCTAATTCTATGGTTAATCCTTCTATGGCTTCATTGTGGCTCATAACACTATTATCATCTATTCTTACTGGCAAAGGATTTTTAGCTTTTTTCCCACATAAATTCAGGAAATAATGCTCTTTTTCCAAAGCATACAGAACAACCACTATCTATGTAGGCGCACAGTCCATATTTATTATATCCCTTTAAACATACCTTTATTGGGATATAGATACTATTGAGGTTTGTATTGGTAGCTTCATAGGATATTTCTATGGTCATATTTTTGACTAATTCATCCTCATAAATTGGTTCACTAAGAGTTCTAATTTTGTATCCAATGACCTTTCTTTCCAAACTTGTTAATCGATCTAAACTGGGTCTTGCAGCTTCAAAACTCATTCTACTCATTTCACTAGTCATGCTAATTGTATCATCTTTCCTATGCTCTTCTTTAGCGGATGAAGATCCTTCCCCCTAATCTGACTTTGTGCTCATACTTCTTAATAAGTGGGGTTTAATGGTGATTTTTCCCGCCTCATCACTTTTTATTACATTTTTTTATTAATTTTTGTAGGGTGGGCAAAGCTAGATATCCATGAACGATCGATTTTTATATCTTGAGGGTTAGACTTAATTCTTTGAATTTTCTGCATCGGGGTAGGACTTTCAAATTTTTCTACCTCTATAATTATTACCTTAGTCTTAGGGTCTATTGTATTATCTAACTTACAAATGATTTTTCAAAATATCCGTAACGGATATCCTCCTCTTTTCATATCCATCCCGACTGTTTTGATCTTAAGGGATAGAAAGTTTTTAGCAAATTCATCTTTTAGACTCACATAATATCCAGATCGACAATTGAAACCTACTGACCCATTACATAAATTTGTTTTAATCCCTGTAATTATTTGATTATCAAATTTGGTATGTCTGATATCACAGAGTAAAGCGTAAAGATCAATATCTTTATCATAATATTGTAATGGAGTGATTTGAACTTGGACACTTCCGACGTGGATATACCTATACTTTCTATCTTTATTATGCTTAAGGATATTCTCCAAATTGATCAGATTAACTTCTCCAACGTCATACTCACAGTCCTTGATCTCAAGATCTCCTTCCGTCATTTCACATATGTATTTGCTTTTTATTTGAAAAATAGATTTTTTATAGATCATGTCCTTTTGGATTATGGGAAGAACCCAATCTCCCTTAACTTCTTCATGATCATTATCTACCACAAATTCTTCTCTGTGAAGATCACCAAGGCTTACCGAACTACTTTCCATCATATGGCTAGTTTTTTCATAATCACTTTCTTCATATTCATTGTCCTCTATAATTTCAACAATTCCGTTGTTGTTGCCTATGGCTAGTTCTAAAGCTTCATTTTCACTAAGCTCAATATAATCTAGGCTTTCCAAAGCTTCAATAAGTTTGTTATTCTTCCTATTTTTGCATTCACTAGCATAATGCCCTACTTCTCCACATGCCCAACATTTACAGTTGTTTTTTCCTGCCGGGCAATAAGCAACTTTCCTAAAAAATCTACGTTTTTTAAGACTCGGTTTGTTATAATATTTTCTTCTATATTTTTTGCCTCTCTGCTTGTTAAAGCTCTTTTTCTTATAGAATTTTCTTTTTCTTCTTTTCTCAGATTCTTTTCTCCATTGGTGAGGTGAATCCCAACAAGTCAAAAATTGCTTCTTAATCTTCTTTTGTTGTTGAAGATCAAGACATTGTTCATTGACTCATTTTCGCAAATAGGAAGTTCTCGATCCAAGGGTATCTACAACATCTGTTCGTTCAAATCATGCCATGTATTTTTTATTAATTATAGAATTTATAGGATATGGCAATTTGTCATAGAACATGCCAAGATTTGTTTCATTATGCCCAATTTTATAATAATATTGACTGAATTTTGCGATATAATTTTCTAAGTATCTCATATCCCACAATTCTATGTTGTTAATTTTTCTTTGCCATTCTCGTGTTTTTTCTTCAGAATCAATTTTAGCTCCGATGAATTCGATCTCAATTTTTTTGCACAGACTTCTGAACATAGCAGTTGGTGTTTCCATCGTTCTTAAAGTATTTTTACCATCTTCACTTAAAGAATCATACCAGTCAGCTACAGTGCCCGAGAAACTATACTCGATATAATTTAGAAAGTTTGCCGTAGTCCATTTAGTATTTAAATTTAAGACACTGTTTATTCCTCTTTTCCAGTGCTCAAATATTTCTTCTCTGTTACTAGCTCCATCGATGTTTAATTTATAACCAGTTTGACTAATTGGGGTAAGGCCAATCTCTTCATAGGTCGTAGTTTTCCTTGGGACAAACCCGAAGGAAAATTTGTTTGTTCGTCCTGCAGGAACATACCTAGGTCTCAAGAAATGAGTGTTTCTTCTGGAAGGTTCACCAAATTCTTCAAGTTTAGGAACGACATTATTAACAAGATTAGTCTCTGTTTCATGTAGGTCAATTTCTTCTCCTATTTCGTTAATCTCATTTTCCGTAACTAGCTTCCCATGTTTTTTATCTAATTTTCGTTTAATTTCTTCTAATGGTAATGCATTAAGATCATCGAGTTTAATAAGATTTATTTGCTGATATATTTCTTCTTCTAGTTAAACATTATTAGTCTCTTCCTTATCATCAGACAAGACATCATATTTATCACTAATAGCGCTCATGATTTTGTTTAGTTCTTTGGGATTCTGTTCTTTATCAAACAATTTTTGTAGCTCTTCAAAACTATATTTTTCATACTCCATCTTCCTTTTCTTTCTTTTTAGTAGATTTTTCACCAGATTGTTCTCCTACTTCTTTTTGGATTTTTATGTCTTGCAAAGGAAATTCAATTTTGTTTTTTGGGTTTTGAAAAGGATATTTATACTGAAAAGGAGTGCTAATTTTAGGAGTAGCTTTTTCGCTATGTCTAATTTTGTTAATAAGAGAAAGATGAACAACTATTAACTGATTCTTAAGATCTTTTAGTTCAGTCTTAATTTTAGCTAATTTCGCTTTTAGTTCTAAAACTACATAAGTAATATAGTTTAATTGGGGTGCTACTGAGATATTACCTTCCGGTGAGTGAACAATATGTGAATAATTTGGACCGAGACAAGCAGGTGATGCTTCCAGCATTAAACGTAGTTAGTCACACTTAATGATGATTAATTGGCTTAATTAATCATTAATTAGCTTGATAATCTTAATTATTTTTGGGCTCTGATACCAGATGAGAAAGAACGTCGAGATCTATTAATGAGCAAAAAACCACAAACACAATTTTAGAATTTTCAAAAGCAAGTTTTTAAATATTAGGGTTAAATTGTAAATTTTTAAAAGTTCAGGGGTCTTTTTGTAATTTAAAAGGGTCTGTAAATTATTATACCCAAACCTTGGGGTTCCAGAAATTATTATACCCAAACTTGAATAGGTCTGTAAATGCAATTCGTGATAAACCTCTATTTTGTCCTATTTTTAGCCCCCATTTTACTCATTTCCTCCTGCGTTTTCACGTTCGATCGTGTTAAGGAAGAGTCAAATCGGCCACCTTTAGCGCACTTTTTACTCATATAACATCTTTCGATATTTTCAGAAACTTTATTGAAGAAACGGAAAGATGAACAACATTTAGCAGAAAGGAGTGCCAAGAAGGCGAGAAAAGCTGCGAAAAAGCGTTGCACGGAAGTCCCACGGAACCGAATCCATGTAGCACGGCCAACCCACTCGAACCAGCACACTTGGCCGGGCGGCCAAGTGGCATGACCGTGCCACATGGCACGGTGGGGCCATGCCAAGTGGCACACCCGTGCCAGTTGTGCAGTTCTGGGGTGTTTCCGGCAGTGTTTTGACCGAGCCTCTGGGCACAACCATGCCAACCCCATTCCGCGTCGCGATTTAAATTTCTTTCGGGGCTGTTTTGAGGCAACATTCAGTTTTTTCATTTAGTTTTCTTTCCCTAGACTGCTCTTTAGGCAATTTCTAGGTCTCATTATAAAGTTTTTATTTTCACTTTGGATTTGGCATTTTTGGATTGGAGTTTATGTGACTGTGAATTCATTCAGTCAATTTCAGGTTCCTAATTCTCTCTATTCTCTTGTTCCTGGTTGTTTAAAGTTTTGTCATGGTTATCGAATTGGACGTTTTAGTTGTTGTTGGAATGATGATTGTAGGTTAAATCCCCCAACTTAGGTTGGGATTGATGTCGAATATGTGTAGTTGAATATTGTATTGGCCCAATCCCTGCTTCCCCTTTGTTTTGCAATTATGAATTCTATTATGCACGTCACATGCTTGAAGAAATGCTCGAAAGAACATTCATCCTTTTTATTGGGGTTTAGGGGAGTGTTGAGAGATGAAACCTTTGCCTAGTGCGCCTTAGTAGATGATTAGGGTTTTGACATGAAAATAGTTAGGATTCTAATTGGGATTTGAGATTGTGAATCTTATAATCTTTCGACTTTTAGTCCCATAAAAATAGGCGACTATAGTTCTAGGATTAGTCTTCGACCCTTGAGAGAGGGAGGAGATGGGCTTAATTGACAATCTATCCATTCGTGATGCATGCCTGGGAGATGTTTGGTAGGGCCAGTAATTGATTCGCTAGCATATTTGTGCTGTTAATTCCAACCTGAGTGCTTCCCATTCTGCTGCTTACTACACTTACTAGCCCTCATTGTTTCACGTAATTTAGTCTCCCAACCACGATTTTGATTGCCTAGCTTGAGTGATCTAATTAGTTCTGGTAGTTGAAGCTAAGTTCCCTGTGGAGTCGACCCGTACTTGCCAGTTGCTAGCTACAGCTACGCCGTGCACTTGCGGTAATTAAAACGATAACAAGTTTTTGGCGCCGTTGCCGGGGAACTTGCGCCTTTCAATATTAAAATCGATTAACTTGCTCTAGACTAGCCTTTTTCTTTTCCTTCCTACCCCATCTTGTTTCCCCCTCCCTCTTGTGCTTGAAACTATTTACGCTGTGGTAGTGTTGGCTTTGTATGCGCAGGCGAAGTCAAAAGGATCAACCACTTGTTCCTTTTGACCCAGAGATTGATGCCACCGCTTGAAGGCAAAGCGGTGCAAGGCAACGGCAACAAGCACAAGTTCTGATGGCTGGGCAAGATGAAAGAGTTTTGCGAGATTATGCCCTCCCCTAAGCATCGGGCATAACTTCCTCCATCGTTAGCCCCGTCATCGAGGCTAACAATTTCGAGCTCAGCCTCACACTGATTACTTTTGTGGAGAGCGAGCAATTCGGCGGGCACCCCTCGGAAAACCCCAACGTGCACCTTCGCAGATTCCTTGCGAAGTGTGGCACCATTAAGCTGAACGGGGTGTCCACTGACGCAATCCGCTTGCGGCTCTTTCCCTTCTCACTGCGGGATAGAGCCAGCGACTGGCTGCTGAACGAGGAGCCCAACTCGTTCACCACTTGGGAAGTACTCTCTAAGGCGTTCCTCAGCAAGTATTTCCCATCTGGCAAGACTGCTAAGTTGAGGACGAACATCACCTCCTTCGCCCAGCAGGATGGTGAGTCCCTTTACGAAGCATGGGAGAGGTTCAAGGACCTCCAGCGCCAATGTCCCCACCACAGAGTTCCTGACTGGCTCATAATCCAAACCTTCTACAATGGGTTGGAGCGGTCAGTGAAGATCTCGGTTGATACCGCAGCAGGGGGTGTTCTAATGGGCAAGTCGATTGAAGCGGCGAAGGCGTTGTTGGAAGAGATGGCTTCCAACAACTATCACTGGGCCAGCAAGAGGGCCACCCCCAAGAAAGGCGGTGGCAGACACGAGGTAGACGCTGTGACACTCCTGGCGAGCAGGGTGGATGCCCTCGCACAGCTTCTGGATAAGGTGGCCACCCCTTTGACCACTTCTACGGGGCCATCCATGGGGACCTATGCATACTGCGAGGCGTGTGGTATCCAGGGACATACCTCCATTGAGTGTTACAATGCTCCCTCCAGCACTGAACATGTCAATGCTTACCACACCTACACCCAACCTCCTCAAAATAACCCCCATCCCACCACCTACAGCCAGGGTTGGAAGAGCAAAGCGAATCCTCCCTATAAAAATCCCAATCCTTACCCCCAAAACTCCATCCAGCCACCCAATTTCCACAACCGAGCTCCCTACACTCCCCCCTCCACCTCCTGAACCTATATCTCACCTGGAGAGTCTTGTGGAGCGCTTCATAGCGACCCAAACCATGACCAATGAGACTTTTAAGGAGTTAATCCATCTGCTGACCTCCAGGGTAGATGCCATGGCCGCCCATCAAAAAACGATGGACACGCAGATTGCTCATATTGCCCAACAGGTGAGCCACTTGTCCCGGCCTCAGGGGCAACTTCCAGGCCAGCCCGAAGTTAACCTCTGCCGTCACGCCAATGCCATCTCCACGATGGAAGAGGGGTTAGAGGAGAGCCCAGTGATGGTTCTCCACGGGGTAGTTCCGGTTCCCGACTCTATAGGAACGGAGGGGCAAACGCGAAAAGAGACTCTGAGATCTTCTGAGGAGACCACCCCTCCACCTCCCGCTCGTACCTACCAACCCCCAGTGCCATACCCTCAGTGACTGGCATGGTCTAAGTTATGTCAGCTTGAACCTAGATTCGCGCGATTCTTGGAAACCTTACGCCGAATCTATACCAATAGCTCCTTCCTGGAAGCTCTCAAGAATGCACCTGCGGACTTTAAATTTTTAAGAGAGCTCCTGTCCAATAAGGGAGAACCCGGGGTTACTCCAGTGGCCCCTACTATCGGATCTTACCGCACACTTCTACCGAGGCGGTCACCATCAAAACTGCAGGATCCTGGCAGTTTTTGTATCCCATGCTGCATAGGGGATACGCAGATTGAGGAGCCCTTTGCGATCTGGGCGCCAGCGTGAGTCTCATGCCGCTCTCTCTCTGTAAGAAGCTGCAACTGTGGGACCTCACGCCCACCAGCCCGACTATTTAACTTACAGACTGCTCCACTAGGCAACCTGTAGGCATTCTGGAGGATGTTCCAGTTCAGGTGGGCAAGTTTCTGGTCCCCTATGACTTCATTGTCCTTGACATAGACGAAGACTTCCCAGCCCCCTTATCTTAGGTCACCCATTCCTTGCGACTGCGGGGCCAGTGATCGACGTTCCAACCGGCACTATAACCTTCAATGTATGTGGGGAACGGATGGTCTTTTGCTTTCCTTCGCCCACACCACCTCCCCAACCGGTGCCTCCTCCGATCCCATGGCCACTGCTCTCTCCACTCCTCCTCCACCTGTCTCGGGTGCGGAGCCTACTGATTGGGGCGGTGGACCCCCTTTACAGTCGCCAATCTTGCCCTCCGGACCTCCATGGCCTATTCGTCCATTCAGAGGGCCCCCTTGGGAGGATAATACTTCCTGCTCAGCGCTGACTCCCGCTTTCTGCCCTGGGGAGGTGTTGGATATGCTATCCCCTGCTGTTTCCATTACCACATCGTGTCCTTCCTGAGGTAAGGGTCAAGCTAAGGACCTTAAACAAGCGCTTCTTGGGAGGTAACCCAAGGCATTTCTTATCTTCAAAAAAAAAAAAGTGTCACTCCCGCCCTTTCCCTCTTCGTTCCTTGAATTCCCCCTCCCCTTGCCCTTTTTCAGCGTCGTTTTCATTGCGGACAATGAAAAGCTCCAGCATGGGGGGTGAGCTTATCGCTTTTTGGGTGGAATGGTGGATTTTGGGGTGTTGGTTGAATGACATTACTTGTATTTGCATCATATAGATAGGATGACATATAATTTTCATAGGGTACCTTTGCATTTTTTTCCCTTTAATAGAGCATGTATGTTGGAGCATATAAGTTACATGTTGCATCTCAAAAGGAGAAGTGATTGACTTGGACGCCTCTAAGCTTTCCAGGTAATACTTCTTACCCTTCTTCTCACTATTCTTTATACCTTGTATTGCTATTCTTAGTTAGCTTTATTACTTTTTAATAAATGTGTGTGAAAACCCCTCTTATGATGAGAATGGAAGGGGTGATGATTAGTTGATTTGGTTGAGTTGTGTGTTGAAGTGTGGCCTGTTATGATGTGAACTTTTGTGAATTGTGCTCTAACATTGCCATCTGTATTTTCCCTACCTATATTGTATGTCATATTGCCTTTGAGATTCATGTGATTTGGCTTGATTGATCTTGACAAGTGGGACATACCTTGGAGTAAGTTGTGAGACTGTGGTAGACTTATCTGTGAGACTTTGAACCTAATGACTATTCATTGCATATAGTCTCGTATTTTCCTTCATGTGTGACTCATCCAGGATTGCATCTCTAGAACTTGGTCTTGTTCTCTTTGAAATCGCATTTAGCATGTGCATGTGTTGATATGACTGAGGCAATTTTTGCTCTATTTAGCCACATGAGCCAAAAAGCCACCCACTGACATGTACTATCCTTTTTGCTAGCCTTTTGTGCCTTTCCTCTTGTCTTTGTTGTTGCCCCTTACACACTATACACTTGGCCTATCAATATTCTCCGTATCCTTGTCAAGGTCTAGTGGAGCGACACTTCAATATTGAGTTGGGTTCGCTTCGAAGGATTAGCCCACTTTGGGTACGTTATTAGTGGCCTATTTGGAGAGATTTGTGATTCAAGTTTGTATTCCCTATGCCATTCACGTGCTTTTCTCCTTTCAAAGAAAAGAAAAAGAAATGAATGAAAAAGGAGGAAGTTGAGGAAAAAGAAAAGAAAAATAAAAGAAAAAAAAATATAGAAAAGTTGTTAATAAGGTGTTTGGCATGGGAGTGTGACAATGAGATTGCTAAATTCCTCTCTCAAGGTTTTTGTGGGGTTTGTTACCCAAATTTTCAATTGTGGTGTGAAGCTATTGTTTCGACATTAATTGTGAAAGTGTTTTTTTGCTCCTAGTCTCTTAACTATTAGCTCCACTCTTCCCAAACTTATTCCACTTCTCACCCTTTATCTTTGGCCCCATTACATCCTTTTACAAGTCCTCATGATTCACACATTGCACTTTGCATTAAGAGGTGGAGAATTGAGAATTCTACCAAGCTTATGGTAGTTGCTTGATTAGATAAAGTATTGAGTGCACCCTTATTATATATTCTAAACACATTGAGGGGAGTGTTCCACTTTGTCCTAAAGTGAGGTTCTACCAGTCCTGCTTACTCACCACTCATCAAGGAAGGTCCTACCTTATTATGTGCTTCGATACTAGGGCATTTGATGCATTGCATTTGGATATGGGGACCCATGGAAGGAAGTGTGCGAGCTATATTTGAATTGTTTCACATTTTGACTTGGTCATTTTCAATGCATGGTTTAACTTAGATTACTGATTATCCGTCCCTTGCCTGAGGAGGGTGTGTTAAGAGGTTTACCATCCTCCCTGATGTTTCATAGCGTAGTCTTGCTTAGGGACAAGCAAGATATAAGCATGGGGGCGTGATAAACCTCTATTTTGTCCTATTTTTAGCCCCCATTTGACTCATTTCCTCCTGTGTTTTCACGTTCGATCGTGTTAAGAAAAAGTCAAATCGACCTCCTTTAGCGCACTTTTTACTCATATAACGTCTTTCGATATTTTCACGAACTTCATTGAAGAAACGGAAAGATGAACAACATTTAGCATAAAGGAGTGCCAAGAAAGTGAGAAAAGCTGCGAAAAAGCGTTGCATCGAAGTCCCACGGAACCGGATCCACGTAGCACGGCCAACCCACTCGAACCGGCACACTTGGCCGGGCGGCCAAGTGACACGGCCTGGCCGTGCCACTTGTGCAGTTTTGGGGTGTTTCTGGCATTGTTTTGGCACCATCACACTGTGCCTCTGGGCACGACCGTGCCAACCCGTTCCGCGTCGTGACTTCAATTTCCTTCGGGGCTGTTTTGAGGCGACATTCAGTTTTCTTTCCCTAGATTGCTCTTTAGGCGATTTCTAGGTCCCATTATAAAGTTTTTATTTTCACTTTGGATTTGGCATTTTTGGATTGGAGTTTATGCGACTGTGAATTCATTCAGTCAACTTTAGGTTCCTAATTCTCTCTATTCTCTTGTTCCTGGTTATTCAAAGTTTTGTCATGGTTATCGAATTAGACGTTTTGGTTGTTGTTGGAATGATGATTGTAGGCTAAATCCCCCAACTTAGGTTGGGATTGACGCCGAGTATGTGTAGTTGAATCTTGTATTGGCCCAATCCCTGCTTCCCCTTTGTTTTGCGATTATGAATTCTACTATGCACGCCACATGCTCAATGAAATGCTCGAAAGAACATTCATCCTTTTTATTGGGGTTTAGGGGAGCGTTGAGAGACGAAACCCTTACCTAGTGCGCCTTAGTAGATGATTAGGGTTTTGACATGAAAATAGTTAGGATTTTAATTGAGATTTGAGATTGTGAATCTTGTAATCTTTCGACTTTTAGTCCCATGAAAATAGGCGACTATAGTTCTAGGATTAGTCTTCGACCTTTGAGGGAGGGAGGAGATGGGCTTAATTGATAATCTATCCATTTGTGATACATGCCTGGGAGATGTTTGGTAGGGCCAGTAATTGATTCACTAGCATATTTGTACTGTTAATTGCAACCTAAGTGCTTCCTATTCTGCTGCTTACTACACTTACTAGCTGTCATTGTTTCACCTAATTTAGTCTCCCAACCATGATTCTGATTGCCTAGCTTGAGTGGTCTAATTAGTTCTGGTAGTTGAAGCTAAGTTCCCCATGGATTCGACCACAATTCCAAACTGGTCGGGTCCAGAAATAATTGCACCAAAGTACGATGACTCGAGGTGCAATTCTTCTAATCAGAAGCAAGACTGTAAACATTCATATGACCTGAGCAATGACTACTATGAGCACAAGAGGCAGGTAAAGTACGATGGAAATAAACATACACTAACCTGTAATCATTCAAAGTCGTTGATGCCGCTAAAACCAAACCCCATTTGTGAAGACGATGACGAAATTATGACGGACAATGTCTGCCAGATGGGGGCAGTAAAGATACCTTTTTGTAGCAGTTGATGCTAGGATTCCACAAACACACAAGAAAATCGGAACCATCATTGGCAAAGTCTGTATAGCAAATCAACCCATTTGAAGATCCGAGCCCTTCCTATACGTCGAATTTGTGCAGCTGGATCCTAAGATGATCAATCGCATCATCATCATCATTATCATCATCATCAGTTTCAGAGCACTCAAATTTAAGCTAGTAGAACTGATCATCAGGGTCGTCTGGATCCCCATAGAGACGGTGACAAAAGATGGACTAGGAACCAGTGGAGATAGAGTGGAGTCTGAAGGAGGGATCTGTGATTAAGGATTGCCATGATTTTGAGACGCATTGGAATCGAAGGAGAGATCGCACAGGGAGCCTTTGGAGGATTTCAACTAACAAGTCCCCAGGCAAGGAGCCCTGGGCCTGGAGCTTCTCCTTGAGTCTACATCTTTTAGGTTGCAGCATTATTTGATTTGCTCGTCACTCGAGCTGGGAAAAGCTAACCCGACATGATTACCGATTCGAAATCGATACGAAGTTAAGTGGGTTTAGGTACAAATTTTCGATCCGTTTAATTAAATGGGTTGACACGTTCAACCCGTTTAATTAAACGGGTTAGGTTTAGGTTGATATTCTCGACACGAAAAAGTACCCATTTAACCCACTCAATTAAATGAGCTAAATAACTCAACTCATTTTTTCATTTGTCATTTATCAGTTTACTTTTTATTAGATAATTCAGAATATAAAATTTTAAAAATAGTGAATTACGACAAATCAAGGAAATTTTAAAGAGTAATTATTTAATTGATGTGTAATTTAATTTTTAACACTGTAATTAAGTATTAGTTGAAAATATTAAATGTGTAAATAGTTAATTAGGCAGCTGAACTTAACCTGTTTATCTTAAACGGATTAAGCGGATCAACCCGTTTAAAAATTAAATAGGTATAGGTCAAGGTTTTTCAACCCGTTTAATAAATGGGTTAAGTTCAGGTCGAGGAATTCTCAGTCCGTTTAAGTTCGACACGAATACGAACCCAATCCGACACGACCTATTACCCATCTCTACTTGTCACTGCCTTACTCGGTGGGGCACAAAGCTAGGAGAGGCATGCTGCACTGACGCTCAAGGCTGCCGGCTGCGAGGAGAGAGCTGAGAGAAGATTAGGGTTGGATTGGGATAGGGACAGCTGGGTTAAAAATTAATAATGTAGAAATATTTTTGACTTAAGATTTTAGAATTTTCTAAAATATTTCGACATTTTTTCAATTATTGTGAAATTTAGAATCTTTCATAATTAGGATAAACTAGTATGGGCCTGTGCAAAAGTACGAAGTATGTTTAAATGGACAATTGATGGCTATATATGTTATCAAAAAAAAATGGATAGTTGATGTGGACATAATTAATACCATAAGTCAGTGAAGAGAAAGGGAAAACCCAACGAAAAAAATTAAATATACAGCAACTTCGTGCATAAACAATATGATTAACAATTGAAAACTATATCACTGTGGAAGAAGTCCATATAAGTATGATTGACATATTATGTAGTGAATTTGGTACAAAGCGCGCTAAATGGGATGATGATAAGTTAAACAATGGTGCCAGTGATGAAGAATCCAGCTCCTTCTCTTGTACCTAAAATAAAAATCAAGATTTAGTGATAATTTGATTAACAATGATAGAAGAGAATTTTATATATACACATTATGTGCTTGGTGTACCTAACATTAGTATGTCGTATGTAATGGACCTCTTCCTTCCAATTGACTGGCACAATAAGAGCGATAGCAGCTTCTACTTCATGCCGGCATGGAGGCTCTAGAATGACAACCCAAGGTTTCCCTATGTAATAATCTATAATCGCATAGAGCGATAGATGAGTGTATGGCTGTAGACAATAGTAACACAGGTTAGTTAACAGTGGAATAATAACTTGGGTGAACATGATAAGCAGTGACAATGAGAATATATGTATTGCATACATATCCAACTGTGTAGTGGTAGAATGTAAAAGAATTCGAGCATCCTCATAAGAACAGTGAACTCTTTACAACCTGTAATATCTTGTAACACAACTTTGAAGATGAACCTGTATTTTTGAATTAAAAAGGGATGGTTACACTAATGCAAACAAAAATTTGGGAAAGCATAACAGACTATAAAACAATAGAGAATCATAGATGCAAACCTGTTCCGAGTCAAACTTGGTGATCGGCATGTGTAGTACGGTACATTATGCGTGAATACATAAGTGTGGACACTTTTGTTGTAATTAGTGCAAGTGTTGCAAAGCAGCGGATGGATTTCAGCAATATATGCAAAAATCCGAAAATATCTAACCTGGATATAATAAAATACGAAAATTATGTGATGTTGAATGATGTTATGTAAGTATAAGGAATATTTGTTGAATAAAAGTTTAGCTTACATTTGGCGCAGTAGCATATTCATATAATCTAATCCGTTAAGCTGCAAATAATTTCTCTAGATGGCACATGCGTAATGTTCTCATACGCATGAAATCGAAATGCTTCATCACACCTGAAGTGTCAAAGTACCTAATACATACATGAAAAGTAACACGTGTGAGGTATAAGGTGTATAGAATTAGAAAACGTAAATTAATGTAACATGTTTATACCATCCTTCAAAGTCTTCTGTTGCTTCAATACCTGGGTTTATTAGCAATCCATTAACGGGTAAAGTAGAAACTGATATTCCTACAATTATATTACAGGAGAGAAAATGTATTACTGAAATATACAATCAGAGTAACGGAAATTAGACAGTTTTGTGAATGAAATTATATCAGGTGGACGTAAAGTTACCTTCATAATTTCTAATGTGCACTCTATAAGCAAGAAGTATATTTTCAGCAGTCAAATGTTGCTGAATATATGTGCCCTCAACTTCCGTAAAATCTCCCCACAAAGTCAGTCTCAATGGGTGCATCCTGCACAGATGTATCATATGTACTAATCTTTATACAATTGAAATGTAACAATAAATCTTTACAAATCTTAACTAATCACAATACATACTGCATGTCACAGAGTAATAATTCCTCCTGTACAGTGCCTCTATCTCTGGTCCTTTTCAAAGGATATATAGCTACTACCATCCCTATGACGTCCATAGAACAACAGGGAATGAAAACATTGTAAAGAATATCGAAAAAATACATGCATAAATTTAGATAGCAAATTTGACTGTGTGAACAATACGTACTAACAACATCATTAGGTGTCCGAAGACATCGAGGGATCTCGGTGAATGACAGGAAAGGAGGTCGGTGCTGGTAGAGAACATCCTGACATTCTTCAATGACGCCAAGAAGTGTTGTTCTCGGTGTGAAAACCAATTTGTAAAGATTGGTCACCACATTCTGTTTGCCATCTGTAGTAGCATCAACTGAGAGTCCGGATATGTGATAAACCTTGCCAATACTGAGTATGGACCTCCATCAAGTAATATCGACATCGCTTTCTATGATGCCGAATATCTCATCACACTATAAAATAATGAAATGCATTCGTAAGTATCATACATGTATACGATGAGGACTTTATTGAACACACTAATCCAATACCTGGTAGTCCATGAATATAACTTTTCATACTATCTGTCGCCCATAGACTCGAACGGATATTGCTCGCATGAGCTGAACTATCAATGTTACAGATCTATTGCAAGGGTTGATGGCTCATATAGGCATAAATACAGGTGCTGAAGATGTCATGTTTGTAATCTTAAAGAAATTAAAGCAGATAGTATGGTATGATAATAAAGCAATGACCACAACGTATTTGTGAAAGGAAGTACATTATTGTAAATAACATCATTATTGTATGATTGAAAATAGGTTAACTAAGCAAACAAAATGTAATAGTTGAAATCAATAAACCGTACAATAAAATAATCTACAAATGGTTCAATACATCCCTATACACAACATTTTTTGTAACATGTATTAGAACTCCTCTCTTATTACAAAGTAGTATTTTTAAGCCAGAAGGGGATGAAACACATGACAGTGCAACATAAAGTTGATCGTGGCTGAACACGAGTCTTGGAAGGTATACACGAACTTTATTTAAAGTTTGCCCCTGACTTTTGTTAATTGTCATTGCAAATGCTAGTTTTAGAGGGAACTGCCATCTTCTGATTTGTAGATCTAGAAGATTGGATGATGTTAAATCTATTTTGGGTATTAGGACAGTGTCTCTAACTTTTGAGCCAAATATTACTTTAGCCTCAATCACTCTATCACCCATCTTACTGATAACTAAGTGAGTACCATTGCACAACCCAATTGACTGATTCAAATTTCTTAATAATATAACCGGCACACCGACTTTTTTAAGATCTAAACAATGATTTGGCAATCCAGAAATCTTTAAGGAATGCAGTAATTCAGGGGGTTCTATGTCACTGAAAGGACCACAATCGTTAGCGTTTAAAAGACTATCACAACTCAAATAGTTCTTCACATCTCTAGGAAGCATGGATAACATGATTGTATTTATTTCATCGACATCATCATTTGTTGGTGCAAGAATCCCTCTTTCTCGAAGATATGACCAATCTTCATACTTAGTAGCAAAATCAAGGTAAATTGATGTGATCAAATTGTGCATACCATTGTCGTCATTCCGTATGAGGAATTCTTCTGGTATCTTAATCTAATTAGGCTCTCCATCATCTGAAATAGCAATTCCTTGCACTTCACCATCTCCAACTTGTAATATCCATCGAGCAAATTCCTCTATAATGTGTGTGGTCTCGCTGGGTTTCGTTGCAGCCTCATGTTTATATGCAAGTGCAAAATACTACATTCATTCCAAAATGTTGTTCGATGGATCTTAGCCACAACGATAGACTCATGACTCCCGTGTGTAATCACAGAAAGCATCTGCCTAAAATCTCCCTCAAGAAGGACCAGTTTTCCACCAAAAGCACTCTGATTATCACATATGTCCCTAAAGTGACGATCAACGGCTTCAAATGCTAAACGATTAATCATTGATGCTTCATCCCACACAATCAACGTTGTTTCACGGATAAGATCTGCACCTTCAGACCTCTTATCAAAGTAACAAACTAATGTTTCATCAGGTTGTAAGGGTATTTTAAACACTGAGTGGACTGTTTTTCCTCCAGGTAACAGTAAAAAAGCAATTCCTGACAATGCTATGGCAAGGACAATATGTTTGTCTGATCGAAACTTGGAGATTATAGTATTTCATAGACATGTCTTTCCCGTGCCTCTACTACTATATATGAAGAACAACCCCCGTTCACCTCTGTTATGAGTATCGAATACTGATCTGTATGTATGATACTGATCTGAGTTCAACTCTCTTACTAAACTTTCATATCTTGATGTTTCCAGAGCTGTATCATAATCAAGTTCATCAATAATAAGCCGATTTGTTGCATGAACTGTAACTTTGATAGAAGGGATTGGTATTGGAGGAAAATTTCGCAGCTATCATCCATTCCTATTCAAGATACGTTCTATCTCAAGTAGGCCAAGATTCTGGAGCTCGATAGATGGTAAATCCATATCCGGCATTCTTGTTTGCCATCGTACGGTATGTAGCAGGTCATCTGTTAGGTGCACCCAATGTACATCCCACAACTTCACTAGATCAGCAATCTCAGAGAACATCAACATGTAATAGAACATATTTCGTAGTTGCACACCTGAAGCCCAGGTTGATGCTTCAGTCAAGGCAGCATGCCATTCACCATCATCATCAAGCAAACCAGTGCCATGCATGCTGACTTCAATGTTGGGCGGAGGACACCACGTATGGTATGAATATCCTCAAAAGAAGTTGCTCCACAAATCTTTGTAAGAACCATTCTCAAGTAATACCGTTTACCACAATTTGGATGTGCAAACGGAAGTCGACCAATTGAAGAACCTTTTTGACGGACCGTCCAACTTTTAAAAGAATGATTCCATATCCATTGCATGGTTCAGATACGTAGTCTATCAAGCTTGGGGGTACTTCTTATTTGCTTGAAACCACATTGTTAATGTTGTTCGCCATTCACAATACGAAAGAGGTCCTCTCTATCGCTAAACACAACTAATTGTTCTCCAGGCAAATGGTATTAAAGTTTTTAGACAGAAGGATATTGATGTTGCAAGTTGAACTCAAAACTCCATCAGCATGACTCCACTACAGATACGTAGCGACAATCCAAATACTCCTGGATTTCATCCCCTTCTCTATGTGGCCGAGATTGCTCACTACCATGATGTGTTGTATTGTCTTCAATGACAATAGTAGCACGATCATGTCCCTTATGTACATACTTGTATAAGTATTTGATCACGCAACAGATAGTTATATGCTCGACATTTATGTGAGCATCATATTTTACACATAGATCTCTATTACATGGGACCACCCACTAATTATCAATCTCTCGTCCATTCACGACCACTTGTTGGGGTGTGCGCCACCTGGGGTATTGAGCGAGACCATGCTCATCAAATGTTGTTTCAGTACAAAATCGTTTTCGATAACATTTTGAACATTTCCCGTCAATCAAACATGATACACATGAGCCATGTATCACGAATCGTGTGACAGTATCATATGCTACAGGGTCCATAGCTTGATCAGGAATTTCGACACTAATTAGCCTATCAACATCTTCTGGGAATGTCGGCTTATCTTCCGATGCCACTGTTAAGAGAATATGAGCATGGGGAAGGCCACGCTTCTGAAATTCAACAACATATACTTCTATAAAAGATAAAGTGGGGGTTATTAGTAGATTGAATGTTTTTGTGAGGTAAAATACTATGTTTTACAATGCCAGGAACTCACCCGCAATGACTGTTCCAAAGATCTTTTTCATCTTAAAATCATCGAGTAGTTGTCGTAACTTAATTATGAATACTCGAGTTATTAGCTCTGGTATGTCCTCTAATCGTTGACCAGATAATAGCTCGTTAGTGATGTCAGGCCAACTTAGATTACATGTGAATGTCACAAAGAAATCAGGAGGCCCCAGAGCACGGAAAATTGCAAGTGCATCCTGATAATGCAGCATTATATAATGTGGCCCTCCAGTGAAAGAAGATGATAGAATATATCCCCGCCCTATTGATTCTGCATTAACGTCACCTGCGTTAAGTGCATCTTGAATGCCACTGTACAACTCTGTCCGCTAGCGACCTTGATGGTTTTCGAACCATATAAGCCTATATTGCTCAATGGCAGCCCATACATCTACGTAGAATTGTTGGCCCAATCGACAACTCTGTTTAATAACCATAGATTCATCTAGTTGGTCTTGGATGCGAAATGCATAAAATTCCCTAATTGATACTGTTGACCTTGATGTACTGGAGTTAGTCATTCTTGGGATGTCTGCACTCCATCCATCGGTGCCGTATGGAAACAACAGAAGATAGTGTCAAGGCATGTATGATGGATGATGCTAATCTATTCTCTATAAGGTTCCATCGCTTGTTTGAAGAATGACATCTCGTGGTCCAAAGTGCTCAGTTCCATCCCCAACTATTAGTCCTGTGACCTCTTCTGCAGTGGGTCTAATATATTGTCGTCCCTCTCTGGCCTGGATGATGCGAATTCGCAAATCAGGAACCTCGCCATAGTCACATAACATGTCGCGAGCTCTTATGAATGTAGTGGCATGCGGATTAACTGAATCCAACATTTATTGCAACTCTTGCACAATGTCAGATCTAACGCCAGAACGACCAGATGCCCTAAGTGAAGTCACTCAGTTTGACACTTCATTACTAGTGTCGTAAATGTACAACTGTGCAAATGATGGGTGTAATCCAAATCGAGAGAGCAAGGACCCAATTTTATGGTGGTTGCTACCATTTATCTGAAAAATATAGGGCTTCTACCATCATTAACATTGTTATCATCATTCCCCCCATGGAAGTGAATGAGAATATAGAGTTGTAGATTCTAATATTGTCAAGGAAATGTCGGTTTGACAGTAGTGATTCGAGGTAAGGAGGTAATGGTGGAAGTAAGGGCAGACTAACTTATCCACTTTGGCAACACAAATTGAATCTAGGATTTGTGATACTGCTATTTGTAACCCTTTCCTTTATCCACAT
>JAKOGI010001628.1:72500-117500 GCA_029747015.1 Carnegiea gigantea
CACTGATTCTTAACATGGAAGTTTATTTTTGTTCCTTCATGTTGCTTTGGGAACGAAAATATTAATATTAATTTGAATTGTGTTTTGTGTGTGCTTTTTTTTGGGTATGTTGCTTATTTGTGAGGTATGACATTCGAAATTTGTATAGTTTCATCAATTAGAAAAGGGAGGGCGTAATAAAATGTCTGACATTGTAGGAGATATGTAGACAATTGGTTGCTACATTCTTCGCTCCCTTTTTATGGACTCTTGGACGTTAGAGGTATCCTTCTGGTAATTTATCCCCTTACATCTTATTTACTAATCATTTCTCAGAATTACTTTTTGGTGTTTCAATTATGATTTGTAAGATATTAAGATCTGAAGCTCTTAGCTACGCTTGAAATTGCACATATCTTATGGACTTGTTGCCAATCAAACGAAATTGTCTTTACGTTAATTTTGCCAACATCCTCAAAGGTAGCGTTTTTTAAATTTTGGCATATTATATTGTTTGGACTTCTTATTAAATTGTAATTCCTCCACAAATAACATCTTGGCCTTCTTTTCATTCATACTTTCCATTTAATTGACTTTTTCTTTGTATTTTCTCATTTAGTTTTGTATTATATACTTCTTGATTCTGATTTTCTTCTAATTCTGACTGTTCCTTTCAATGGACTCTTGGACGTTGGAGGTATCCTTATGATAATTTATCCCCTTTCATCTTATTTAATAATCATTTCTTAGAATCACTTTTTGGTGTTCAATTATGATTTGTAAGATATTAAGATCTAAACCTCTTAGCTAAGTTTGAAATTGCACATATCTTATGGACTTGTTGTCAATCAAACGAAATTGTCTTCACCTTAATTTGGCTGCGCCAACATCCTCAAAGGTAGCGTCTTTTAAATTTTGATATATTATATTGTTTGGACTCCTTATTAAATTGTAATTCCTCCCAAAATCAAATCTTGGCCTTCTTTTCATCCATACTTTCCATTTAATGGACTTTTTCTTTGTATTTTCGTATTTAGTTTATTATTATATACTTCTTGATTGTAATTTTACTTCTAATTTTGATTGTTCCTTTCAATGACCATATATAGCTCATCAATAAGTTAATTATACCTTTAATAAATTTGATTTGCATATTTTTGCAGGTTTTCTTTATTGTCTTATTTTTTCTGATGAGGTTTTGATTATAATAAATCCCTTAAAGCATTCAGTCCCTGTTGTTAATTATATTATCTTTGGGCATCTTTTGCGTGATCAATTTAGTCCAGTTTAGCATGCTGTTTGTCATCAGTTTGTTTTGATTCAGTTTAGTTTGCTTATGGGTTGGTTCTATCATTGCAAGTTTTCTTTATTCTCTTATTTTTTCTGGTGAGGTTTTGATTATAATAAATCGCTTAAAGCATTCAGTCCCTATTATCAATTATATTATCTTTGGGCATCAGTTTGTTTTGATTCAGTTTAGTTCGCTTATGAGTTGGTTCGATCATTGCGGGTTTTCTTTATTATCTTATTTTTTCTGATGAGGTTTTGATTATAATAAATCCCTTAAAGCATTCAGTCCCTATTATCAATTATATTACCTTTGGGCATCTTTTGCATGATCAATTTGGTCAAATTTAGTTTGCAGTTTGTTATCAGTTTGTTTTATTTTAATTTAGTTCGCTTATGGATTGGTTCTATCATCGCAGGTTTTATTTATTGTCTTATTTTTTCTGATGCGGTTTTGATTATAATAAATCGCTTAAAGCATTCAGTCCCTATTATCAATCATATTATCTTTTGGCATCTTTTGCATGATCAATTTAGTCCAGTTTAGTTTGTTGTTTGTCATCAGTTTGTTTTGATTCTGTTCAGTTCGCTTATAGGTTGGTTCTATCATTACGGGTTTGCTTTATTGTCTTATTTTTTTGGATGAGGTTTTGATTATAATAAATCCCTTAAAGCATTCAGTCCCTATTTTCAATTATATTATCTTTTAGCATCTTTTGCATGATCAATTTGGTCCAGTTTATTTGCTGTTTGTCATCAGTTTGTTTTGATTCAGTTCAGGTTGCTTATGGCTTGGTTCGATCATTGCAGGTTTTCTTTATTGTTATATTTTTTCTGATGAGGTTTTCATTATAATAAATCCCTTAAAGCATTCAGTCCCTATTATCAATTATTTTATCTTTAGGCATCTTTTGCATGATCAATTTGGTCCAGTTTAGTTTGCTGTTTGTCATCAATTTGTTTTGATTAAGTTTAGTTCACTTATGGGTTGGTTCTATCATGTTAAGTTGCATTTATTTGCTGAAATATGTAGCCGAATTTCATTTTGTGCATCTTAAAGCTCTGTAGCAGTTTATCCTAGTTAATCTATTTATGCTCTGAATGTAACTAATTGCAGTTTTTGATGTCGTGATCCAAGCTGTGAATGAAACAAAGCATCCTTAATCATGTAAAGAAATTAAATGACATGTCCGTTTTTATGTTGACAGTGCAACAGAGAATCCTTAATCATGATCTTCACTGATTCTTGACATGGAAGTTTGTTTTTTGTTCCTTGATGTTGCTTTGGGAATAAAATAATAATATTGAATTGGATTTTGCTGTGTGCCCAACTGATGAAGTACTCCAAGTCATACTCCACCCTTGCGCTGCCACCTGAAAAGTTCAACAGGACGGCCATCTAGATAGGCCGAATCCTATTCTAGCGGTGCCCCACACACTGCCAATGCGCTACTCAGGTGGAAGGGCATGGTGGTGGAGGCGCTGTCTTTCGAGGAGTGTTGGCTTTTCAGAGTTGTGTAGGTAGATGGGGTTTCAAAAACACGACGGAGGAAGGAGCAAGTCACACGACCCCTTCGTTGGCGGCGCATGTTGTGTATGCGCCACCCCTCCCAACGGATCTGATGGATATGATGCGTTTTTTCGAATTGTAGACATTTCTTCATATTATTTAGTCTTTCACTAAAGATCTTGCGGTATAATTAGGAATTTTTTTGTACATGTTAATTTTGTACATGTTAATTCTGTAGTTATTTTTTTGTATGTCATGACATTCCCCATATATATATATATATACATATATATATATATATATATATATATATGTATATATGTGTGTATATATATATATATATATATATATATATATATATATATATATATATATATATATATATATATATATATATGTATATATATATATATGTATGTATGTATGTATGTATGTATATAATATATATATATATATATATATATATATATATATATATATATATATTTATATATATTTATATATATAATGAAATAATGAAAATCCATCAAAAAGATAACTATGGTCTTGGTATGTAAAGTATACATGAGATTGTTTGGCTGTGTAGTGTATTCTGGTGGTGGTTATTGGACATTTTCAATTTGAACCTCAATCTTGATTGTTGTGGTGAATTATTTAGTGGAACAAACACTCCAGTTCTAGTTAGTCAATTTAAAGTACTGTTGAATTTTCACACATATCTTTACATTATATATTGGAAATCAACCAAAAAGATCACTAATGTCTTGACGGGTAAAGTATACATGCAGCAATCTTATAAATAACCTAGATGTTCATCTGTTAAGTTTAAACCTCAATCTTGATTGTTAAGGGCATCACCTATTTTAGGCAGAAATTTTTAGACATATATGGTTCAATGAGGAATCGCTTAAAGCATTCAGTCCCTGTAGTCAATTATATTATCTTTGGGCATCTTTTGCATGATCAATTTGGTCCAGCTTAGTTTGTTGTTTATCATCAGTTTGTTTTGATTCAGTTTAGTTTGCCTATGGGTTGGTTCTATCATTGTAGATTTTCTTTATTCTCTTATTTTTTCTGATGAGGTTTTGATTATAATAAATACATTAAAGCGTTCAGTCCCTATTGTCAATTATAGTATCTTTGTGAATCTTTTGCATGATCAATTTGGTCTAGTTTAGTTTGCTGTTTGTCATCAGTTTGTTTTGATTCAGTTTAGTTCGCTTATGGGTTGGTTCTATCATGTTAAGTGCATTTATTTGCTGAAATAGGCAGCTGAATTTCATTTTGTGCGTCTTAAAGCTGTGTAGCAGTCATGGAATAATGAATATCCACCAAAAAGTTAACTATTATCTTGATATGTAAAGTATACACGAGATTGTTTGGCTATGTGGTGTATTCTGGTGGTGGTTATTGAACATTTTCCAGTTTGAACCTCAATTTTGATTGTTATGGTGAATTATTTAGTGGAATGAACACTCCAACCGTAGTCAGTCAATTTAAAGTACTTTTGAATTTTAAGACATATCTTTATATTATATATTGGAAATCAACTAAAAAGATCACTAATGCCTTGATGGGTAAAGTATACATGCAATAATCTTATAAATAACCTAGATGTTCATCTGTTGAGTTTGAACCTCAGTCTTTACTGTTAAGGACATCACCTGTTTTAGGTAGAAATTTTTAGAAATATATGGTTCAATGAGGAATCGCTTAAAGCATTCAGTCCCTGCTATCAATTATATTATCTTTGGGCATCTTTTGCATGATCAATTTGGTCCCGTTTAGTTTGCTGTTTGTCATCAGTTTGTTTTGACCCAGTTTAGTTTGCTTATGGGTTGGTTCTATCATTGCAGGTTTTCTTTATTCTCTTATTTTTTCTGATGAGGTTTTGATTATAATAAACCCCTTAAAGCATTCAGTCCCTATTGTGAATTATATTATCTTTGGGCATCTTTTGCATGATCAACTAGTCCAGTTTAGTTTGCTGTTTGTCATCAGTTTGTTTTGATTCAATTTAGTTCGCCATTTATTTGCTAAAATAGGTTGCTGAATTTCATTTTGTGCATCTTAAAGATGTGTAGCAGTCATGAGATAATGAAAAACCACCAAAAAGATAACTATTATCTTGGTATGTAAAGTATACATGAGATTGTTTGGTTGTGTAGTGTATTCTGGTGGTGGTATTGAACATTTTTAGTTTGAACCTCAATCTTGATTGTTATGGTCAATTATTTAGTGGAACGAACACTCCAACAGTAGTTAGTCAATTCAATGTACTTTTGAATTTTCAGACATATCTTACATTATATGTTGGAAATCAACCAAAAACATCACTAATGTCTTGATGGGCAAAGTTTACATGCAGTAATTTTATAAATAGCCTAGATGTTCATCTATTAAGTTTGAACCTCAGTCTTGATTGTTAAGGGCATCACCTGTTTTAGGCAGAAATTTTTAGACATATATGGCTCAATGAGGAATCATTTAAAGCATTCAGTCTCTGTTGTCAATTATATTATCTTTGGGCATCTTTTACATGATTAATTTGGTCCAGTTTAGTTTGCTGTTTGTCATCAGTTTGTTTTGATTCAGTTTAGTTCGCTTATGGGTTGGTTTTATCATGTTAAGTGCATTTATTTGCTGAAATAAGCAGCTGAATTTCATTTTGTGCTTCTTAAAGTTGTGTAGCAGTAATGGAACAATGAAAATCCACCAAAAAGATAACTATTGTCTTGATATGTAAAGTGTACATGAGATTGTGCGGCTGTGTAGTGTATTCCGGTGGTGGTTATTGAACATTTTCAGTTTGAACCTCAATCTTGATTGTTATGATGAATTATTTAGTAGAACGAACACTCCAGTTGTAGTTAGTCAATTTAAAGTACTTTTGAATTTTTAGACATGTCTTTATATTATATATTGGAAATCAACCAAAAAGATCACTAATGCCTTGATGGGTAAAGTTTACATGCAGTAATCTTATCAATAGCCTAGATGTTCATCTGTTAAGTTTGAACCTCAGTCTTAATTGTTAAGGGCATCACCTGTTTTAGGCAGGAATTTTTAGACATATATGGTTCAATAAGGAATCGCTTAAAGCATTCAGTCTCTGTTGTCAATTATATTATCTTTGGGCATCTTTTACATGATTAATTTGGTCCAGTTTGGTTTGCTGTTTGTCATCAGTTTGTTTTGATTCGGTTTAGTTCGCTTATGGGTTGGTTCTATCATGTTAAGTGCATTTATTTGCTGAAATAAGTAGCTGAATTTCATTTTGTGCTTCTTAAAGTTGTGTAGCAGTAATGAAATAATGAAAATCCACCAAAAAGATAACTATTGTCTTGATATGTAAAGTGTACATGAGATTGTGTGGCTGTGTAGTGTATTCCGGTGGTGGTTATTGAACATTTGCAGTTTAAACCTCAATCTTGATTGTTATGGTGAATTATTTAGTGGAACAAACACTCGAGTTGTAGTTAGTCAATTTAAATTACCTTTGAGTCTCTAGACAGATCTTTATATTATATGTTGGAAATCAACCAAAAAGACTACTAATGTCTTAATGGGTAAAGTATACAAGCAGTAATCTTATAGATAACCTAGATGTTCATCCGTAAAGTTTGAACCTCAGCCTTGATTGTTAAGGGCATCACCTGTTCTCGACAGAAATTTTTAGACATATATGGTTCAATGAGGAATCGCTTAAAGCATTCAGTCCCTGTTGTCAATTATATTATCTTTGGGCATCTTTTGCATTATCAATTTTGTCATCAGTTTGGTTTGATTCAGTTTGGTTTGCTTATGGGTTGGTTCTATCATTGCAGGTTTTCTTTATTCTCTTATTTTTTCTGATGAGGTTTTGATTGTAATAAATCCCTTAAAGCATTCAATCCCTATTGTCAATTGTCTTATCTTTGGGCATCTTTTGCATGATCAACTTGGTCCAGTTTAGTTTGCTGTTTGCCATCAATTTGTTGTGATTTAGTTTAGTTCGCTTATGGGCTGGTTCTATCATGTTAAGTGTATTTCTTTGCTGAAATAGGTAGCTGAATTTCATTTTGTGCATCTTAAAGCGGTGTAGCAGTCATGGAATAATGAAAATCCGCCAAAAAGATAACTATTGTCTTGATATGTAAAGCATACATGAGATTGCATGGCTGTGTAGTGTATTCTGGTGATGGTTATTGAACATTTTCAATTTGAACCTCAATTTTGATTGTTATGGTGAATTATTTAATGAAATGAATACTCCAGTTGTAGTTAGTCAATTTAAAGTACTTTTGAATTTTCAGACATATCTTTATATTATATATTGGAAATCAACCAAAATGATCACTAATGTCTTGATGGGTAAAGTATACATGCAGTAATCTTATGAATAACCTAGATGTTCATCTGTTAAGTTTGAACCTCAGTCTTGATTGTTAAGGGTATCACCTGTTTTAGGCAGAAATTTTTAGACATATATGGTTCAATGAGGAATGGCTTAAAGCATTGAGTCCCTGTTGTCAATTATATTATCTTTGGGCATCTTTTGCATGATCAATTTGATCCAGTTTAGTTTGCTGCTTGTCATCAGTTTGTTTTAAGTCTGTTTAGTTTGATTATGGGTTGGTTCTATCATTGCAAGTTTTCTTTATTCTCTTATTTTTTCTGGTGAGATTTTGATTATAATAAATCCCTTTAAGCATTCCGTCCCTAATGTCAATTATATTATATTTGGGCATCTTTTGCATGATCAACTTGGTCCAGTTTAGTTTGCTATTTGTCATCAGTTTGTTTTGATTCAATTTGGTTCGCTTATGGGTTGGTTCTATCATGTTGAGTGCATTTATTTGCTGAAATAGGTAGCTGAATTCCATTTTGAGCATCTTAAAGCAGTGTAGTGGTCATGGAATAATGAATATCCATCAAAAAGTTAACCATTGCCTTGATATGTAAAGTATACATGAGATTGTTTGGCTGTGTAGTGTATTCTGGTGCTGTTATCGAACATTTTCAGTTTGAACCTCAATCTTAATTATTGTGGTGAATTATTTAGTGGAACGAACACTCCAGCTGTAGTTAGTTAATTTAAAGTACATTTGAATTTTCAGACATGTCGTTACATTATATATTGGAAATCAACCAAAAACATCACTAATGCCTTGATGGGTAAAGTCTACATGTAGTAATCATATAAATAACCTAGATGTTCATCAGTTAAGTTTCAACCTCAGTCTTTATTGTTAAGGGCATCACCTGTTTTAGGCAGAAATTTTTAGACATATATGGTTCAATGAGAAATAGCTTAAAGCATTCAGTCCCTGTTGTCAATTATATTATCTTTGGGCATCTTTTGCATGATCAATTTGGTCTAGTTTAGTTTGTTGTTTGTCATCAGTTTGTTTTGATTCCGTTTAGTTTGCTTATGGGTTGGTTCTATCATTGCAGGTTTTCTTTATTCTCTTTTTATTTCTGATGAGGTTTTGATTATAATAAGTCCCTTAAAGCATTCAGTCCCTATTGTCAATTATATTATCTTTGGGCATCTTTTTAATGATGAACTTGGTCCAGCTTAGTTGGATGTTTGTCATCAGTTTGTTGTGATTCAGTTTAGTTCGCTTATGGGTTGGTTCTATCATGTTAAGTGCATTTATTTGCTGAAATAGGTAGCTAAATTTCATTTCGTCCATCTTAAAGGTGTGTAGTAGTCATGGAATCATGAAAATCCACCAAAAAGATAACTACTGTCTTGATATGTAAAGTGTACATGAGATTGTGTGGCTGTGTAGTGTATTTTGGTGGTGGTTATTGAACATTTTTAGTTTGAACCTCAATCTTGATTGCTATGGTGAATTATTTAATGAAACGAATACTCCAGCTGTAGTTAGTCAATTTAAAGGACTTTTGGTTTTTTAGACATGTCTTTAATTATATATTGGAAATCAACCAAAAAGATCACTAATGTCTTGATGGGCAGAGTATACATGTCGTAATCTTATAAATAACCTAGATGTTCATCAGTTAAGTTTGAACTTCAGTTTTGATTGTTAAGGGCATCATATGTTTTAGGCAGAAATTTTTAGATATGTATGGTTCAATGAGGAATCGCTTAAAGCATTCAGTCCCTCCTGTCAATTATATTATCTTTGGGCATCTTTTGCACGATCAATTTGGTCTAGTTTAGTTTGCTGTTTGTCATCAGTTTGTTTTGATTCCGTTTAATTTGCTTATGGGTTGGTTCTATCATTGCAGGTTTTCGTTATTCTCTTATTTTTTCTGATGAAGTTTTGATTATAATAAGTCCCTAAAAGCATTTAGTCCCTATTGTCAATTATATTATCTTTGGGCATCTTTTGCATGATCAACTTGGTCCAGTTTAGTTTGCTGTTTGTCATCAGTCTGTTGTGATTCAGTTTAGTTCGCTTATGTGTTGGTTCTACCACATTAATGCATTTATTTGCATAAATAGGTAGCTGAATTTCATTTTGTGCATCTCAAAGCTGTGTAGCAGTAATGGAATAATGAAAATCCACCAAAACGATAACAATTGTCTTGATACGTAAAGTGTACATGAGATTGCGTGGCTGTGCAGTGTATTCTGGTGGTGGTTATTGAACATTTTCAGTTTGAATCTCAATCTTGATTGTTATGGTGAATTATTTAGAGGAACGAACACTCCAGTTATAGTTAGTAAATTTAAAGGACTTTTAGATTTTCAGACATATCATTGTATTATATATTGGAAATCAACCAAAAAGATCACTAACGCTTTGATGGGTAAAGTATACATGCAGCAATCTTATAAATAACCTATATGTTCGTCTGTTAAGTTTCAACCTCAGTCTTGATTATTAAGGGCATCACCAATTTTAGGCAGAAATTTTTAGACATATATGGTTCAATGAGGAATGGCTTAAAGCATTCAGTCCCTGTTGTTAATTATATTATCTTTGGGCATCTTTTGCATGATCAATTTGGTCCAGTTTAGTTTGCTGTTTGTCATCAGTTTGTTTTGATTCCATTTAGTTTGCTTATGGGTTGGTTCTATCATTGCAGGCTTTCTTTATTCTCTTATTTTTCTGATGAGGTTTTGATGATAATAAATCCCCTAGCGTATTCAGTCTCTATTGTCAATTATATTATCTTTGGGCTTCTTTTGCATGATCAACTTGGTCCAGTTTAGTTTGCTGTTTGTCATTAGTTTGTTTTGATTCAGTTTAGTTCGCTTATGGGTTGGTTCTATCATGTTGAGTGCATCTATTTGCTGAAATAGGTAGCTGAATTTCATTTTGTGCATCTTAAAGCTGTGTAGCGGTCATGGAACAATGAAAATCCCCCAAAACATTAACTATTGTCTTGATATGTAAAGTATACAAGAGATTGTTTGGCTGTGTAGTGTATCCCGGTGGTGGTTATTGAACATTTTCAGTTTGAACCTCAATCTTGATTGTTGTGGTAAATTATTTAGTGGAACGAACACTCCAGCTGTAGTTAGTCAATTCAATATACTTTTGAATTTTCAGACATTCTTTACATTATATATTAGAAATGAACCAAAAAGATCACTAATGTCTTGATGGGTAAAGTATACATGTAGTAATCCTATAAATAATCTAGATGTTCATCTGTTAAGTTTGAACCTCAGTCTTGATTGTTAAGGGCATCACCTATTTTAGGCAGAAATTTTTAGACATATATTGTTCAATGAGGAATCGCTAAAGCATTCGGTCCCTGCTGTCAATCATATTATCTTTGGGGATCTTTTGCTGGATCAGTTTGGTCCAGTTTAGTTTGTCGTTTGTCACCAGTTTGTTTTGATTCCATTTAGTTTGCTTATGGGTTGGTTCTATCATTGCAGGTTTTCTTTATTCTCTTATTTTTTCTGATGAGGTTTTGATTATAATAAATCCCTTAAAGCATTTAGTCCCTATTGTCAATTATATTATCTTTGGGCATCTTTTGCATGATCAACTTGGTCCAGTTTAATTTGTTGTTTGTTATCAGTTTGTTTTGATTCAGTTTAGTTCGCTTATAGGTTGGTTCTATCATCTTAAGTGCATCTATTTGCTGAAATAGGTAGTTGAATTTCATTTTGTGCATCTTAAAGTGGTGTAGCAGTCATGGAATAATGAAAATCCCCCAAAAAGATAACTATTGTCTTGATATATAAAGTATACATGAGATTGTTTGGCTATGTAGTGTATTCTGGTGGTGGTTATTGAACATTTTCATATTGAACCTCAATCTTGATTGTTATGGTAAATTATTTAGTGGAACGAACACTCTCGCTGTAGTTAGTCAATTTAAAGTACTTTTGAATTTTCAGACATATATTTACATTACATATTGGAAATCGAGCACAAAGATCACTAATGTCTTGATGGGTAAAGTATACATGCGGTAATCCTATAAATAACATAGATGTTCATCTGTTAAGTTTGAACCTCAGTCTTGATTGTCAAGGGCATCGCCTGTTTTAGGCAGAAATTTTTAGACATATATGGTTCCATGAGGAATCGCTTAAAACATTCAGTCCCTGTTGTCAATCATACTATCTTTGGGCATCTTTTGCATGATCAATTTGGTTCGGTTTAGTTTGCTGTTTGTCATCAGTTTGTTCTGATCCATTTTAGTTTGCTTACGGGTTGGTTCTATCATTGCAGGTTTTCTTTATTCTCTTATTTTTTCTGATGAGGTTTTGATTATAATAAATCCGTTAAAGCATTCGGTCTCTATTGTCAATTATATCATCTTCGGGCATCTTTTGCATGATCAATTTGGTCCAGTTTAGTTTGTTGTTTGTTGTCAATTTGTTTTGCTTCAGTTTAGTTCGCTTATGGGTTGGTTCTATCATGTTGACTGCATTTATTTGATGAAATAGGTAGCTAAACTTCATTTTGTGCATCTTAAAGCTGTGTAGCGGTCATGGAACAATGAAATAAAAAATTAACTGTTGTCTTGATATGTAAAGTATACATGAGATTGTTCGGCTGTGTAGTGTATTCTTGTTGTGGTTATTGAACATTTTAAGTTTGAACCTCAATCTTGATTGTTATGGTATATTATTTAGCAGAACGAACACTCCTGCTGTAGTTAGTCAATTTAAAGTACTTTCGAATTTTCAGACATATCTTTACGTTATATATTCGAAATTGACCAAAAAGATCACTAATGTCTTGATGGGTAAAGTATACATGTAGTAATCCTATAAATAACCTAGATGTTCATCTGTTAAGTTTGAACCTCAGTCTTGATTGTTAAGGGAACCACCTGTTTTAGGCAGAAATTTTTAGACATATATGGCTCAATGAGGAATCACTTAAAGCATTCAGTCCCTATTGTCAATTATATTATCTGTGGGCATCTTTTGCATGATCAATTTTGTCCAGTTTAGTTTGCTGTTTGTCATCAGTTTGTTTTGATTTCGTTTAGTTTGCTTATGGGTTGGTTCTATCATTACAGGTTTTCTTTATTCTCTTATTTTTTCTGATGAGGTTTTGATTATAATAAATCCCTTAAAGCATTCAATCCCTATTGTCAATTATATCATCTCTGGGCATCTTTTGCATGATCATATTGGTCCAGTTTAGTTTGCTGTTTGTCATCAGTTTATTTTGATTCAGTTTAGTTCACTTATGGGTTGGTTCTATCATGTTGAGTGTATTTATTTGCTGAAATAGGTAGCTAAATTTCATTTTGTGCATCTTAATCTTTGTAGCGGTCATGGAATAATGAAAATCTGCCAAAAAATTAACTATTGTCTTGATATGTAAAGTATGCATGAGTTCGTTTGGCTGTGTAGTGTATTCTGGTTGTGGTTATTGAACATTTTCAGTTTGAACCTCAATCTTGATTGTCATGGTAAATTATTTAGTGGAATGAACACTCTAGCTGTAGTTAGTCAATTCAAAGTACTTTTGAATTTTCAGACATATCTTGACATTATATATTGGAAATCAACCAAAAAGATCACTAATGTCTTGATGGCTAAAGTACACACGCAGTAATCCTATAAATAACCTAGATGTTCATCTGTTAAGTTTGAACCTCAGTCTTGATTGTTAAGGGCATCACCTGTTTTAGGCAGAAATTTTTAGACATATATGGTTCAATGAGGAATCGCTTAAAGCCTTCAGTCCCTGTTGTCAATTATATTATCTTTGGGCATCTTTTGCGTGATCAATTTGGTCCAGTTTAGTTCGCTGTTTGTCATCAGTTTGTTTTGATTCCGTTTAGTTTGCTTATGGGTTGGTTCTGTCATTGCAGGTTTTCTTTATTCTCTTATTTTTTATGATGAGGTTTTGATTATAATAAATCCCTTAAAGCATTCAGTCCCTATTGTCAATTATATTATCTTTAGGCATCTCTTGCATGATCAACTTGGTCCAGTTTAGTTTGCTATTTGTTATCAGTTTGTTTTGACTCAGTTTACTTCGCTTATGGGTTGGTTCTATCATCTTAAGTGCATTTATTTGCAGAAATGGGTTGCTGAATTCATTTTGTGCATCTTAAAGCTGTGCAGCAGTCATGGAATAATGAAAATCTACCAAGAAGATAACCATTGTCCTGATATGTAAAGTATACATGAGATTGTTTGGCTGTGTAGTGTATTCTGGCGGTGGTTATTAAACTTTTTTAGTTTGAACCTCAATCTTGATTGTTATGGTGAATTATTTAGTGGAACAAACACTCTAGCAATAGTTAGTCAATTCAATGTACTTTCGTATTTTCAGACATATCTTTACATTATATGTTGGAAATCCACCAAAAACATTACTAATGTCTTGATGGGTAAAGTATACATGCAGTAATCTTATCAATAACCTAGATGTTCATCTGTTAAGTTTGAACCTCAGCCTTGATTGCTAAGGGCATCACCTATTTTAAGCAGAAATTTTTGGACATATATGGTTCAATGAGGAATCGCTTAAAGCATTCAGTCACTATTGTCATGTACATTATCTTTGGGCATCTTTTGCATGATCAATTTGGTCCAGTTTAGTTTGCTATTTGCCATCAGTTTATTTTGATTTAGTTTAGTTTGCTTATGGGTTGGTTCTATCATTGCAGGCTTTCTTTATTCTCTTATTTTTTCTGATGAGGTTTTGATTATGATCAATCCCTTAAAGCATTTAGTCCCTATTGTCTGTTATGTTATCTATGGGCATCTTTTGCATGATCAACGTGGTCCAGTTTAGTTTGCTGTTTGTCATCAGTTTGTTTTGATTCAGTTTAGTTCACTTGTGGGTTGGTTCTATCATGTTGAGTGCACTTATTTGCTGAAATAGGTAGCTGAATTTGATTTTGTACATCTTAAAGCTGTGTAGCGGTCATGGAACAATGAAAATCCACCAAAACGTTAACTATTGTCCTGATATGTAAAGTATACAAGAGATTGTTTAGTTGTGTAGTGTATTCTGGTGGTGGTTATTGAACTTTTTTAGTTTGAACCTCAATCTTGATTGTGATGGTAAATTATTTAGTAGAATGAACACTCCAGCTGTAGTTAGTTAATTTAAAGTACTTTTGAATTTTCAGACATATCTTCACATTATATATTGGAAATCAACCAAAAAGATCACTAATGTCTTGATGGGTAAAGTATACATGCAGTAATCCTATAAATAACCTAGATGTTTATCTGTTAAGTTTGAACCTCAGTCTTGATTGTTAAGGGCATCACCTATTTTAGGCAGAAATTTTTAGACATATATGGTTCGCTGAGGAATCGCTAACGCATTCAGTCCCTGTTGTCAATAATATTATCCTTGGGCGTCTTTTGCATGATCAATTTGGTCCAGTTTAGTTTGTTGTTTATCATCAGTTTGTTTTGATTCCATTTAGTTTGCTTATGGGTTGGTTCTATCATTGCAGGATTTCTTTATTCTCTTATTTTTTCTGATGAGGTTTTGATTATAATAAATTTCTTAAAGCATTCAGTCCCTATAGTCAATTATATTATCTCTGGGCATCTTTTGCATGATCAACTTAGTCCAGTTTAGTTTGTTGTTTGTTATTAGCATGTTTTGATTTAGTTTAGTTCACTTATGGGTTGGTTCTATCATCTTAAGTGCATTTTTTTGCTGAAATAGGTAGCTGAATTTCATTTTGTGCATCTTAAAGATGTGTAGCAGTCATGAGATAATGAAAAACCACCAAAAAGATAACTATTGTCTTGGTATGTAAAGTATACATGAGATTGTTTGGCTGTGTAGTGTATTCTGGTGGTGGTTATGGAACATTTATTGAACATTTTTAGTTTGAACCTCAATCTTGATTATTATGGTCAATTATTTAGTGGAACGAACACTCCAGCAGTAGTTAGTCAATTCAATGTACTTTTGAATTTTCAGACATATCTTTACATTATATGTTGGAAATCAACCAAAAACATCACTAATGTCTTGATGGGCAAAGTATACATGCAGTAATCTTATAAATAACCTAGATGTTCATATGTTAAGTTTGAACCTCAGCCTTGATTGTTAAGGGCATCATCTGTTTTAGGCAGAAATTTTTAAACATATATGGTTTAATGAGGGATCGCTTAAAACATTCAGTCCCTGTTGTCAATTATATTATCTTTGGGCATCTTTTGCATGATCAATTTGGTTCAGTTTAGTTTGTTGTTTGTCATCAGTTTGTTTTGATTCAGTTTAGTTTGCTTATGGGTTGGTTCTATCGTTGCAGGTTTTCTTTATTCTCTCATTTTTTCTGATGAGGTTTTGATTATAATAAATACCTTAAAGCATTCAGTCCCTATTGTCAATTATATTATCTTTGGGCATCTTTTGCATGATCAATGTGGTCCAATTTAATTTGCTATTTGTCATCAGTTTGTTTTGATTCAGTTTAGTTCGCTTATGGGTTGGTTTTATCATGTTAAATGCATTTATTTGCTGAAAAAGATAGCTGAATTTCATTTTGTCCATCTTAAAGTTGTGTAGTAGTCATGGAATAATGAAAATCCATCAAAAAGATAACTACTGTCCTTATATGTAAAGTATACATGAGATTGTTTGGTTGTGCAGTATATTCTGTTGGTGTTTATTGAACATTTTCAGTTTCAACCTCAATCCTGATTGTTATGGTAAATTATTTAGTGGAACGAACACTCCAGTTGCAGTTAGTCAATTTAAAGGACTTTTGGATTTTTAGACATATCTTTATATTATATATTGGAAATCAACCAAAAAGATCACTAATGTCTTGATGGGTAAAGTATACATGCAGTAATCTTATAAATAACCTAGATATTCATCTATTAAGATTAAACTTCAGTCTTGATTGTTAAGGGCATCTTATGTTTTAGGCAGAAATTTTTAGACATATATGCTTCAATGAGGAATCGCTTAGAGCATTTAGTCCCTGTTGTCAACTATATTATCTTTGGGCACCTTTTACATGATCAATTAGGTCCAGTTTAGTTCGCTGTTTGTCATCAGTTTGTTTTGATTCAGTTTAGTTTGCTTATGGGTTGGTTCTATCATTGTAGGTTTTCTTTATTCTCTTATTTTTTTTGATGAGGTTTTGAGTATAATAAATCCCTTAAAGCATTCAGTCTCTATTGTCAATTATATTATCTTTGGGCATCTTTTGCATGATCAACTTGGCCCATTTTAGTTTGCTGTTTGTCATTAGTTTGTTTTGATTCAGTTTAGTTCACTTATGGGTTGGTTCTATCATGTTAAGTGCATTTATTTGCTGAAATAGGTAGCTGAATTTCATTTTGTGCATCTTAAAACTGTGTAGGAGTCATGGAATAATGAATATCCACCAAAAAGTTAACTATTGTCTTGATATGTAAAGTATACATGAGATTGTTTGGCTGTGTAGTGTATTCTGGTGGTGGTTGTTGAACATTTTCAGTCTGAACCTCAATCTTGATTATTATGATGAATTATTTAGTGGAACAAACACTCCAGCTGTAGTTAGTCAATTTAAAGTACTTTTGAATTTTTCAGGCATATCTTTACATTATATATTGCAAATCAACCAAAAAGATCACTAATGCCTTGATGGGTAAAGTATACATACAGTAATCTTATAAATAGCCTACATGTTCATCCGTTAAGTTTGAACCTCAGTCTTTATTATTAAGAGCATCACCTATTTTAGGCAGAAATTTTTAGACATCTATGGTTCAATGAGGAATTGCTTAAAGCATTCAGTCCCTGTTGTCAATTATATTATCTTTGGGCATCTTTTGCACAATCAATTTGGTCCAGTTTAGTTTGCTGCTTGTCATCAGTTTATTTTGATTTAGTTTAGTTTGCTTATGGGTTAGTTCTATCATTGCAGGTTTTCTTTATTCTCTTATTTTTTGTGATGAGGTTTTGATTATAATAAATCCCTTAAAGCATTCAGTCTCTATTGCCAATTATATTATCTTTGGGCATCTTTTGCATGATCAACTTGGTCCAGTTTAGTTTGCTATTTGTCATCTGTTTGTTTTGATTCAGTTTATTTCGCTTATGGGTTGGTTCTATCATGTTGAGTACATTTATTTGCTGAAATAGGTAGCTGAATTCTATTTTGTGCATCTTAAAGCTGTGTAGCGGTCATGGGACAATGAAAATCCACCAAAAAGATAACTACTGTCCTAATATGTAAAGTACAATAAGATTGTTTGGCTGTGTAGTGTATTCTGCTGGTGGTTATTGAACATTTTCAATTTGAACCTCCATCTTGGTTGTTATGGTGAATTATTTAGTGAAACGAACACTTCAGTTATAGTTAGTCAATTTAAAATACTTTTGAATTTTCAGACATATCTTTATATTATTTATTGGAAATCAACCAAAAGGATTACTAATGTCTTGATCGGCAAAGTATACATGCAGCAATCTTATAAACAACCTAGATGTTCATCTGTTGAGTTTGAACCTCAGTCTTGATTGTTAAGGACATCACCTATTTTAGGCAGAAATTTTTAGACATATATGGTTCAATGAGGAATGGCTTAAAGCATTTAGTCCCTGTTGTCAATTATATTATCTTTGGGCATCTTTTGCATGAGCAATTTGGTCCAGTTTAGTTTGCTGTTTGTCATCAGTTTGTTTTGATTCATTTTAGTTTGCTTATGGGTTGGTTCTATCATTGCAGGTTTTCTTTATTCTCTTATTTTTTCTAATGAGGTTTTGATTATAATAAATCCCTTAAAGCATTCAGTCCCTATTGTCAATTATATTATCTTTGGACATCTTTTGCATAATCAACTTGGTCCAGTTTAGTTTGTTGTTTGTTACTAGTTTGTTTTGATTCAGTTCAGTTCGCTTATGGGTTGGTTCAATCATCTTAAGTGCATTTATTTGCTGCAATAGGTAGCTGAATTACATTTTGTGCATTTAAAGACGTGTAGCAGTCGTGGAATAATGAAAATCCACCAAAAATATAGCTATTGTCTTGATACGTAAAGTATGCATGAGATTGTTTGGCTGTGTAGTGTATTCTGGTGGTGGTTATTGAACATTTTCAGTTTGATCCTCCATCTTGATTGTTATGGTGAATTATTTAGTGAAACGAATACTCCAGTTGTAGTTAGTCAATTTTCAGTTGTAGTTATTTTCAGACATATCTTTACACTATATGTTGGAAATCAACCAAAAACATCACTGATGTCTTGATGGATAAAGTATACATGCAGTAATCTTATAAATTACCTAGATGTTCATCTATTAAGTTTGAACCTCTGTCTTGATTGTTAAGGGTATCACCTGTTTTAGGCAGGAATTTTTAAACATATATGGTTCAATGAGGAATCGCTTAAAGCATTCAATCCCTGTTGTCAATTATATTATCTTTGGGCATCTTTTGCATGATCAATTTGGTAAAGTTTAGTTTGCTGTTTGTCATTAGTTTGCTTTGATTCATTTTAGTTTGCTTATGGGTTGGTTCTATCATTGCAGATTTTCTTTATTCTCTTATTTTTTCTAATGAGATTTTGATTATAATAAATTCCTTAAAGCATTCAGTCCCTATTGCCAATTATATTATCTTTGGGCATCTTTTGCATCATCAACTTGGTCAGTTTAGTTTGCTGTTTGTCATCAGTTTGTTTTGATTCAGTTTAGTTCCCTTATGGGTTGGTTATGGGTTGGTCCTATCATATTGAGTGCATTTTAGTTCCCTTATGGGTTGGTCCTATCATATTGAGTGCATTTATTTGCTGAAATAGGTAGCTAAATTTCATTTTGTGCATCTTAAAGCTGTGTGGCGGTTATGGAACAATGAAAATCCACCAAAAAATTAACTATAGTCTTGATATGTAAAGTGTACAAGAGATTGTTTGGCTGTGTAGTGTATTCTGGTGGTGGTTATGGAGTATTTTTAGTTTGAACCTCAATCTTGATTGTTATGGTAAATTATTTAGTGGAACGAACACTCAGCTATAGTTAGTCAATTTAAAGTATTTTTGAATTTTCAGACATATCTTTAGATTATATATTAGAAATCAACCAAAAAGATCACTAATATCTTGATGGGTAAACTATACATGCAGTAATTCTATAAATAACCTAGATGTTTATATGTTAAGTTTGAACCTCAGTCTTGATTGTTAAGAGCACCACCTATTTTAGGTAGAAATTTTTAGACATATATGGTTCAATGAGGAATCGCTTAAAGCATAATGGTTTAATAAAGAATCACTTAAAGCACTCAGTCCCTGTTGTCAATTATACTAGGGTTATACCCTTGCGATGCAAGGACATAATTCAAACTTTTTTAAATGTATTCATAACATAATAGATCATTTCTTTTCAAATAGTAAAAATAAATTGATGTATCAGATTATTTAATTATCAAAAGTTGAACACTTTTCTAGATTCTTTTTTTTTGTAACATCTTCTCCATTCTTAATTTGAACTCACTTTTTTATTTTATTTGTTCAGTTTTTCATTGTTAAACGATTATATTTTTGGAGAATAAATTTTATTACTAAATAGTAACGACTATATGACATTGGATCACTTTAATGTAAAGAATTGATATTGCATTATAAATTAATTATTTTTTTGAGTTATCATTATTTCTTTTTCCTTTTGCATTAAATTATTTTAAATTCTTTATATATATATATATATATATATATATATATATCATAATTATTTATTTACTACTGTTTAAAAATTATCTAATATCTGAAATGTCTTTTCTTTTGCGGGCAAGTTTTAGTAGAGAAAATGGATCAACTTTTTAATTTATAATTTAATAAAAATTATATTATCTTCTTACTAATGACTGCATAAGATATGTCAAAAGTGCATGCAAGAATTTTGGCCAATTGTTGTTTTAAATTCAATTAAATATAAATAAGTAATAAAAATGTATCAATTTTAAAAGTACTAATAATTTTATAACAACATAATTATTTTTTTTTTGAGTTATTATTGTGTCTTTTATTTTTTTTTTTAAATCACTTAAAATTCCTTTGTTTTCATAATATAAATATTTATTTACTATTTTCTTGTCAAAATTTTCTAACATTTGTAACATCTATTTTTATGGGCAAATTTTATGGACCACCTTTTATTAATACAATGAATGTTTTATTATAGTATATTAATAAATATATAAGATATGCAAAAAGTCATTTTTTTTAAATAAAACATTAGTTGAATCATAAATGGACATTTATGTGGATAATTAATTCTACATGGCATTACATATGGCATCCTAAGTGGCATGACATATGGCACTCATACGTTGATTTCATCCAACTTTTAATATATATATATATATATATATATATATATATATATATATATATATATATATGATTATCTTTGGGCATCTTTTGCATCATCAATTTGGCCCAGTTTAGTTTGCTGTTTGTCATCAGTTTGGTTTGATTACGTTTAGTTTGCTTATGTCTTGGTTCTATCATTGCACGTTTTCTTTATTCTCTTATTTTTTCTGATGAGGTTTTGATTATAATAAATTCCTTAAAGTATTCAGTCCCTATTGTCAATTATATTATCTTTGGGCATCTTTTGCATGATCAACTTGGTCCAATTTAGTTTGCTGTTTGTTATTAGTTTGTTTTGATTTAGTTTAGTTCGCCTATGGGTTTGTTCTATCATCTTAAGTGCATTTATTTGCTGAAATAGGTAGCTGAATTTCATTTTGTGCATCTTAAAGATGTGTAGCAGTCATCGAATAATGAAAATCCGCCAAAAAGATAACCATTGTCTTGATACGTAAAGTATACATGGGATGGTTTGGCTGTGTAGTGTATTCTGGTGGTGGTTATTGAACATTTTCAGTTTCAACCTCAATTTTGATTGTTATGGTGAATTATTTAGTGGAACGAACACTCCAGTTGAAGTTTGTTAATTTAAAGTACTTTTGAATTTTCAGGCATATCTTTATATTATATATTGGAAAACAACCAAAAAGATCACTAATATCTTGATGGGTAAAGTATACATGCAGTAATCTTATAAATAACCTAGATGTTCATCTGCTAAGTTTGAACCTCAGTCTTGATTGTTAAAGGCACCACCTGTTTTGGGCAGAAATCTTTAGACATATATGCTTCAATGAGGATTCGCTTAAAGCATTCAGTCCCTGTTATCAATTATATTATCTTTGGGCATCTTTTGCACGATCAATTTCGTCCAATTTAGTTTGTTGTTTGTCATTTGTTTGTTTTGATTCAATTTAGTTTGCTTATGGGTTGGTTCTATCATTGCAGGTTTTCTTTATTCTCTTATTTTTTCTAATGAGATTTTGATTATAATAAATCCCTTAAAGCATTCAGTCCCAATTGTCAATTATATTATCTTTGGGCATCTTTTGCATGATCAACTTGGTCTAGTTTAGTTTGCTGTTTGTCATCAGTTTGCGTTGATTCAGTTTAGTTCGCTTATGGGTTGGTTCTATCATGTTAAGTGCATTTATTTGCTGAAATATGTAGCTGAATTTCATTTTGTGCATCTTAAAGCAGTGTGGCAGTAATGAAATAATGAAAGTCTACCAAAAAGATAACTATTGTCTTGATATGTAAAGTATACATGAGATTGTTTGGTTGTATAGTGTATTCTGGTGGTGGTTATTGAACACTTTAGTTTGAACCTCAATCTTGATTGTTATGGTAAATTATTTAGTGGAACGAACACTCCAGTTATAGTTAGTCAATTTGAAGTACTTTTGAATTTTTAGACATATCTTTATATTATATATTGGAAATCAACCAAAAAGATTACTAATGTCTTGATGGGTAAAATATGCATGCAGTAATCTTATAAATAACCTAGATGTTCATCTGTTAAGTTTGAACCTCAGTCTTGATTATTAAGGGCATCATATGTTTTAGGCAAAAATTTTTAGGCATATATGGTTCAATGAGGAATCGCTTAAAGCATTCAGTCCCTGTGGTCAATTATATTATCTTTGGGCATCTTTTACATGATTAATTTGGTCCAGTTTAGTTTGCTGTTTGTCATCAGTTTGTTTTGATTCAGTTTAGTTTGCTTATGGGGTTGGTTCTATCATTGCAGGTTTTCTTTATTCTCTTATTTTTTTCTGATGGGGTTTTGATTATAATAAATCCCTTAAAGCATTCAGTCTCTATTGTCAATTATATTATCTTTGGGCATCTTTTGCATGATCAACTTGGTCCAGTTTTGTTTGCTATTTGTCAACAATTTATTTTGATTCAGTTTAGTTCACTTATGGGTTCGTTCTATCATGCTAAGTGCATTTATTTGCTGATGTAGGTAGCTAAATTTCATTTTGTGCATCTTAAAGCTGTGTAGCAGTCATGAAACAATGAAAATCCACCAAAAAGATAACTATTGTCTTGATATGTAAAGTATACATGAGATTGTTTGGCTGTGCAAAGTATTCTGGTGGTGGCTATTGAACATTTTTAGTTTGAACCTCAATCTTGATTGTTATGGTGAATTATTTAGAGGAACGAACACTCCAGCTGTAGTTAGTCAATTTAATGTACTTTTGAATTTTCAGACATATCTTTTCATTATATATTGGAAATCAACCAAAAGGATCACTAATATCTTGATGGGTAAAGTATACATGCAGTAATCTTATAAATAACCTAGATATTCATCTGTTAAGTTTGAACCTCAATCTTGATTGTTAAGGGCATCACCTGTTTTAGGCAGAAATTTTTAGACATATATGGTTCAATGAGGAATCGCTTAAAGCATTCAGTCCCTGTTGTCAATTATAGTATCTTTGGGCATCTTTTGCATGATCAATTTGGTTCAGTTTAGTTTGTTGTTTGTCATCAGTTTGTTTTGATTCAGTTTAGTTTGCTTATGGGTTGGTTCTATCATTGCAGGTTTTCTTTATTCTCTTATTTTTTCTAATGAGGTTTTGATTACAATAAATCCCTTAAACTATTCAGTCCCAATTGTCAATTATATTATCTTTGGGCATCTTTTGCATGATCAACTTGTTCCAGTTTAGTTTGTTGTTTGTCATTAGTTTTGTTTTGAGTCAGTTTAGTTCCCTTATGGGCTAGTTCTATCATGTTAAGTGCATGTATTTGCTGAAATAGGTAGCTGAATTTCATTTTGTGCTTCTTAAAGCTGTGTAGCAGTCATGGAACAATGAAAATCCACCAAAAAGATAACTATTGTCTTGATATGTAAAGTATACATGAGATTGTTTGGCTGTGTAGTGTATTCTGGTAGTGGTTATTGAACATTTTCAATTTGAACCTCAATCTTTATTGTTATGGTGAATTATTTAGTGGAACGAACACTCCAACTGTAGTTAGTCAATTTAAAGTACTTTTGAATTTTCAAACATATCTTTACATTATATATCGAAAATCAACCAAAAAGGTCACCAATATCTTGATGGGTAAAGTATACATGCAGTAATCTTATAAATAACCTAGATGTTCATCTGTTAAGTTTGAACCTCAATCTTGATTGTTAAGGGCATCACCTGTTTTAGGCAGAAATTTTTAGACATATATGGTTCAATGAGGAATCGCTTAAAGCATTCAGTCCCTGTTGTCAATTATAGTATCTTTGGGCATCTTTTGCATGATCAATTTGGTTCAGTTTAGTTTGTTGTTTGTCATCAGTTTGTTTTGATTCAGTTTAGTTTGCTTATGGGTTGGTTCTATCATTGCAGGTTTTCTTTATTCTTTTATTTTTTCTGATGAGGGTTTGATTATAATAAATCCCTTAAAGCATTCAGTTCCTATTGTCAATTATATTATCTTTGGGCATCTTTTACATGATCAACTTGGTCTAGTTTAGTTTGCTATTTGTCATCAATTTATTTTGATTCAGTTTAGTTCGCTTATGGGTTGGTTCTATCATGTTAAGTGCATTTATTTGCTGAAATAGGTAGCTGAATTTCATTTTGTGCGTCTTAAAGTTGTGTAGTAGTTTATCCTACTTAATTTATTTATGTTCTGAATGTTACTAATTGCAGTTTGTGATAGCATGATCCAAGCTGTGAATGAAATAAAGCACCTTAATCATGTAAATAAATTAAATGGCATGTCCATTTTTATATTGACAGTGCAATAGAGCATCCTTAGTTATGACCTTCACTGATTCTTGACATGGAAGCTTGTTTTTTGTCCCTTGATGTTACTTTGGGAATAAAAATAATAATATTAAATTGGATTTTGTCAGGTGCCCAACTGATGAAGTACTCCAAGTCATACTCCACCCTTGCGCTGCCACCTGAAAAGTTCAACACCACGGCCATCTAGATAGGCCGAATCCTATTCTAGTGGTGCCCCACACACTACCAATGCGCTACTCAGCCGGAATGGTGCGGTGGTGGAGGCACTGTCTTTTGAGAAGTGTTGTCTTTTTCAAAGTTGTGTGGGCAGATAGGGGTTTTGGAAATACGACGGAGGAAGAAGGAGGTCACATGACCCTTTCGTTGGCGGCACGTGTTGTGTATGCGCCACCCCTCCCAACGGATCTGATAGGTATGGTGCGTTTTTTTTGAATTGTGGACATTTCTTCATATTATTTTGTCTTTTATTTAAGATCTTGCGGTATAATTTGGAATTTTTTTGTACATGTTAATTCTGTAGTTTTTTTTTTGTATGTTATGACATTCCCCATATATATATATATATATATATATATATATATATATATATATATATATATATAATGAAATAATGAAAATCCACCAAAAAGATAACTATTGTGTTGATATCTAAAGTATACATGAGATTGTTGGGCTGTGTAGTGTATTCTGGTGGTGGTTATTGAACATTTTCAGTTTGAATTTCAATCTTGATTGTTATACTAAATTATTTAGTGGAACGAATACTCCAGTTATATTTAGTCAATTTAAAATACTTTTGAATTTTCAGACATATCTTCATATTATATATTGAAAATCAACCAAAAAGATCACTAATGTCTTGATGGGTAAAGTATACATGCAGTAATCTTATCAATAACCTAGATGTTCATTTGTTAAGTTTGAACCTCAGTCTTGATTGTTAAGGGCATCATCTGTTTTAGGCAGAAATTTTTAGACATATATGGTTCGATGAGGAGTGAGGAGGGCAGGTAAATACTATATCAAAAAACATATTCACGCAATATAACTTGAAATGTATTCATACACATCTTCTCATTCTGATCATTTTAAGCAAAACACATTTAGAAAAAAAAAATAATATGAAACAAGTCCATATCAAATAACCAAGTATGGCAGAACCTCATTTTCTGTCTTCTAGAGACGTTAGACGGACACAAAGGGAACACACCGTCAAAAATAAACAGAAGAGAAGGGCCACAGTCCAGCCCGAAAAACAAATAATCACTCATTCCCCATAATCCAAATCACACCCCTTGGCCGCTCGTCTGAAGCCTCTCGCTCTCCTTGATCTTCTCTTTCTAGTTGAAGCCTCAAAGTTTCTCAGCTAGTGTCGCCATGAACATACACCGTGCTCAAGACTACAGCCTTCCATATCCGCCGAACAGCCGCCAAAACCCTAGTGGGTGAGCTCGCTGCCCTCCGCCGCCACCAAAAAACCACGGGTCCACGCGTCAATGGCTAGTAAGGCTCAAACCATCCTCGCTAGTGCGTAGATTGGCCGAATTTGAGTGGCCAGACACCATCCACGCGCTCCACGCACCACCACACTGGAGGGCGCGTAGGGCACATGCGCGCCCTGTTTGGTGTTGGACCGAGGTTTTCTGGGTGGCAATATGTAGATCAGTGTTGTTGGAGGGAAGGGGAGGAAGAGGGCAGGCGAAAACTGCCTTTGTAGGGGGCGCGTGACATACACCCGCCACCCCTCCTCAGCGAAGCTGACGGGTACGGTTCAACGCTCTTCTCGTTTTCACCCTTTTTCTCAATTTCCTTTTTTTTTAAATGTTTCAGGTGGCGGGGTTGTTAGATTATGCCTCACCGTCGCCGCCACAATCTGGTGGGAGATATGCCGGAATTAGGGGGGAGGGTAGAGCGAGATCTCGTTTTCATGGGCCACTAAGGCCTCGAAGGGATGGCCATTGTGGTTACCTCCTGGGGGCTTAAACAGAAGAAGAAGGATTGAGCCAAGTTCTTAGATTTGATCCTAGGCTCGTATTTTGGTATGGATTATAGTTAGCAGAGATTCAAGATTCCTGAGTTAGGGTCGAGGTAGAGGGCTGGCCCAAAAAAAAAAAAAAAAAAAAAAAAAAAAAAAAACCATACCTGCCTAAAACCCACAAAACCTTCCCCATTGCGTATGGATATAGGTAGTGAAAATAGAAAGAAAATGGATATAGGGCCGTTATTGCTAAAATGGATATAGGTATGGATATAGATATGGGTATAGGTCCTACCCGTCTCATACCTATTTTATCAATACCTGCCCCGTACCATCTCATATCCGCCACATATAAAACACATACCCATTTGATTAAAATTCTAATTTGTTACTTGTACTTGAATATTTTGCTAGTGGGTTTGTATTCTATGATATTCAAGACTTTGACGGAACATTTTATTTGAAATTCTAATTGTCAAGTGCTAATTTATTGTTTTGATTGGCAAACTTTTGGTTTATTTAATGTGATATGATATATTGTTGGAAACTTGGTGTTAACATAACATATTGGCTATTTGATGTGAAATATGGGTGCACAATGAGTTTAATTCTTTTTTATCTATATGTACCCGAATAAAATTCGCATACCAGCTATATCCAGTGGGTATGGGTATGAGTATAACTTTACAATATTCGATGGGTGTGAGGATTGGTATGGGTATAGGTATAGGTACATAATTTTAAAAATGGGTATGAGTGAGGGTACGGCTAAACCCACCTCGTATCTGCCCCATTGCCACCCCTATCGAGGTATGGGCTTTAGGGTTGGGGCAATAACAAAACCACACAACTTTCTTGTTTTTTTTGTACTTTAATTAGCACAATAACACATAGTATTATACACAATCATGCTTAGCGAATTTCAATTAGCAAAACAGCAATATTAAACGGATTAATTACATGCCAATACATGATTGAATAATTCAGGGTCAGAAACTAAGCAACGTGGCTCTGATACCACTGTTGGAAAATAAGGACGTACCTTAGTAATGCAGAAATGAAGGATCTTGATGTTCAAGAATCATCCACGAATTATTGAATCGAAACTAACGGTTGCTACTAGAGTCACCATAGTTAGCACACCCCAAATCCGAACCCGAATAATGGCGAGGCTAGCGTGAGAGAAGGGGATAGAGAATTAGGAGTCATGTTTATGGTTTCTGTCACACCACTAGAATCAAAACCTAAACCCTTTAAATAGCAGCACACAACTGAAACTGTCGATAGGGATTTAATGGGCATGATTGATACATAATTAATCATTTATAACTGCTCAATTAATAGCATAATAATGTGACTATTACATTCGGTCAACACTTCCTATGTACAGGATGTGGCCTCAAACCTCCCCCCAAAACAAAACAGAAAACCTATACAATAGGATAAAAAAGGACCAATAATAGGATGGTCTCTGTTATCAATGCATAACTTTTGCAACCAAAGTGTGTTGGCAATGCTTAGTAGGGCTTACAAAATCTATCTGATCTGATTACCCGAATTTATCTAATTTGAAAAGAATTGGGTACAGTCACAAACAGCATATCTCAATTTAAATCTTGGTCAAGTTCGGATTTGGGCATTTGGGTTCGGGTTATTCAAATTTTGTGAACCACTTCGGGTTCAAACAAATTTCAACAATCGGACAACCTGTTTCAGACATTAAAAAATAAGGTTTGGATTCAAGTATACATAAATTTCGTCAGAATGTTCAAAGGTCATACAATAATTCGGACATTTTGACAATCGGGTTCAGATTCGAGAATGGTCAGGGTGTTCTGATTTATAATCGCGACAAAGTCCGAGTATGAAATTTTTGCTAAATGCCAGACTTGCCCGGACCCAAAGTTTTTCCATCTCTAATGTTTATGATGGTGACTTTGGAAGTCTGCACCCCCCACCGCTTCCCCCGGGTTCAAAACCGAAGAGGATCATGTTTCTCTATTTAGAAGGAATGTGGGTTGCGAAAAGACTCCATTGTGAGCTTGCCATCTAATAGATTTAGGCCTTCACTGAGCCTAGCCTTCGGCTTATGAGCCCCTGCCCCTTTGAATTGATGATTGAATTCAATCTTATATAGAAAGCTTAATAGATTGATCGCTTTATCATCCCAAAACTAAAAAAGAAAAGGAGTTTAACCCTTAAAATAAAAACAGCTTTTATAGTGCAAGCTTGCATTAAATATGCTTCTTTTCGAATTTTAAGCAATTGCTTTAAAAGTTTGACTTTGATGGAATTTTCATTTATGAAGGAGAAGATACACACATTTCAGATTTATTTCATTAAAAAAATTTGTTAAACTCGGATCTCATTTTTGAGACAAAGAGCCTAACTTATGCTATTCCTAATATTAGACTAATTATCCCAGATTACCAGTCTCAAAAACAACTTATACGATCTATGTATCAACAAATTAGACTAATTAGTCCCATATAATTAGACTTGATAAAAATTGACCTGACCTAAATCCGTTCAAAAATTTTGGGTTTTAGATATGATTTTTTTGACCCGAACCCGAAAAATCTGTAATTTTTTGGTCGAACCCAACCAGAATCCGAACCCGTCCATTCAACCTGAATATTATATCCTTATTCTTGCCTTTAATTTTTCCCTTAACAATAATAATTTTTATTATAACGAATCGTTTAGAGAGACATTACATAACTATTTTATCCTTTTGCAACCCAAATTCATTCTCATAAAATAACGTCATATACAAACATATAAATAGAGGAATTTTAGCAAAAGGGCATGAAATATCTATTCTTAAGAAAATTAATTTAGAATAACACAAGTATTAAGAATGTACAAATCATATCATTATATTCTTAGTGAAATGAATATATCTAATCTCATTTTACATAATATTGCTCTGTAAAAATATAAAATTTGACGTTATAATTAGTAAATAATTATAATATCTTGTGCGTCAATAATATTCTTTCATTTGGCTTTCTTCTAATTGGTCTTGAACTTGTTGTCAATGTTGGACAATGGACCAACTTGTGTTCGTATTAGGATCGACCCATTAATGAAGCATACTTGATTAGACAATAGTAGATTAATTAACAAAATATCGAATCATTAAATGGATTATCAACATGTCGAACCACTGCAAGCTGTTATCATGCTTTAGATAGGTCGGCCCATATATAACCTACCTATTATTGACATCAAACGTGACTCATTGTCCACCGGTTCATGACGTTCATATATCATAATAAAAAGTTGAAATATTTTTTATATTCTTTTAGAAAGTACAATTAGAATCCTTGTTCATTAAATACAGACAATTTTAAGTGATAAGTATGCCAAGATTTTGATTTTGACAAAAAGAGAATAATTCACTAAAAATGTGCTCCAAAGTCCAAACCCGTTAAACCAAAATACGCTCCTCCGTATTTTACCCGAACTCGAAATGCATATGAGCCGTATTTTACCCAAACCCAAATACATCTAGCCTGTATTTTACCCGTCTACCCAAACTAACAGATCTACATATAATTGACAATTTCAATCCTGTACTGAAGACAAAATAAGATATTTTATCAATATGTCAGCTATAGATTTTTTTGGGAGGAGGGAACAGAAACAATTTCAACCCAAATACCAGCAAGAAAAAAAAATAAAAAATTAATTAGTGTGCTTAAAAGATAAAATGGTGCATCTAAAAGTTCTATTATTTATAAGGTTAGATATACAACTCGACATAAATTGCTGTGATGTTACTAGAAACATGACTTTCACCAAATGTGAAATTTGCTTAATTTTGAAAGGGCTCCTTTATTTACTAGGACAGTGCCGCAAATTCAAGAAGGCAAGTAACCACAGCAAATAGGCACACTCCAAATGCTCACCCTATGCTACGTCAACAGTTCCATGCCCTCCTTTCTAATGTTTCATACACCGCAGTCTCCTTAAGCTTTTAATATGCGCCGACCAAAGGCGCATTCATTCACTTTAGAATACTGGACCACATTTTGCACCATACGTTCAATACAGCCATGGAAAACTCCACATGCCGGTAAGGCAGGGCTTCAGTTGCCCCGAGAGACTGGGTCATCTTTTGGGAGAGCCACAAAGTTGACAGGTATCAAGCCACCAACTCTTATGCTATCTCTTCGTTCTTTGCTACCTGAGATGCCAAGATGCCCTGAGGGAGTCCCTCCCCGGCGAGCAACTGGAGTTCCAACTATTGTGTTATGGTTGCTCTGACCCAATGGTTTTTTCACATTAGGCCTAGAACCAAAGATGGCCTCTTTTTCTGTTGCAAGCTGCTCTTGCAACTTTTTCTGCTCCTGTAAAATTCAAAACAAAGAAGCTTTCTTCTGTTATTTCTCTAGTTTCTTGATAGTTCAGTTCTATCCGTCACAAACAATGAGAAATTGAGAATAGCCTTTGCAGAATGTATTTATGTTGGTACTTCCATGGTGAGAATCAAAGAAGAATCTCTAATTATATGCATGATATTGTGAATAGTACGTAGAAGATTCAAAACACACTGGCTGAAGTCTCCATGTACTTGTCTTTGGTAGGCCAGTTGGTTTGTTCCACTCCGTGTGATGTATATAGTAAACTATCTCAAACAGGTGTAGAGAGAAATGTAATATATTACATACAATGAATGCATACCCGAGCTCGACGTTTCTCTTCTTCTCTGTGCTGACGTAGTACAGTGTACTCTTCCAATTGACGTAACAAAGGCTCCTGAAAGTCCAATGATATAAACTCTTCAGATGCAATAAGGAGACCATCAAAGGGCTAATAACCAATAGATAGGCAGGCTGGTCAATTACCTTGTCATAAAGGAATTGTGTTCCCCTCTCACTTTCCCAAGTTTTAATTTTGGACATCAAGTTCTCAACAAGAGCTACAGAAGAAGGATTGAACCTCATGAAAATACAACTCATCTCTATTTAATGGCATCATATCCAAATCCAAATCCAATACCTCAAAAAGCTCATCAGCACACACACAGAAGGCTCAGAAATGAGTAGCCTTAGTAACCAGAGAGCTGAAAGATCATACATATTCAAATGAAGAAGCCAAGACATTAGGACATGAGCTTTCTAGTAAATCCTGACTACCAAGTTACAGGAAAAGAAAGCAGATTGACTAATAGGTAGAAAAGGTACTTGGACCTCCCCATTTCATTACCCTATAGAGAGTACTGGTGCTCCAACAACACATGGTCTCTAAGGGTTTAAATGAAGACAATCCTGAATTCCAGCCCTATAGTCACAATAGCCATTTCCATTAACACCCTTGTAAAAGTCTCTTGTCAACTTGGCCCCTTGTCCCCTCACTTAGCAACGAATAGGAAGTAAAGAATAAGAGTAAATAGATGTTTGTTCTACTCCATTGAATCCATTAAAATTCCTAAATGAAGAAGACGAGTTCCATGAACAAATCTTGCATTTCAGTTACTTTCTGAACAAATGTCTGAGTTTTCTTCTAAATCTAACAGGAGATATACAAACTGATATACTGAAGAATACTGCATTTTCCCCTCAAAGCATTTCACACTTACAAAACTTCCACAAATAGTTTGACACTTGGGGTGATAATACGTTAGCAAGTTCACATATAATATGTCCTATACATCAGAAAATACAGAATTTGTTTTTCATGCACATATCTAGAGCTTACTGTGGTCGCACTGATAAACACTCCCGCCACTCCTTCAGACCCCCAAAAAAAGAAAAAGAAAAAAAAGAGCGATGCTCAAGGACCTCAGATAAGGACACCTTCATGCACCTCTGTGCTCACGTAAATTTTGGCATGATCGCAAACTGTTGAACATTAAGCAGTTTTGAAAAACCAGCCAAACCATGTGGTCATATCATATGCAACTTTGTTTCTTCATGTATTCTACTCTTGGCTCACAGTGTAATAGTCATATAGCCAAGCACCATCATAAGCTCCTATGATTTCAATTCAAAATTCCAACTCATCATATAAACTGATCGCTTGAGGGATTCCATTTAACTTAGTTGGCTACAAGCTACCTTCCTGAAGTTGCTATGCAAACTGAATGCTTGGTCTCAGCTAAACTCTAAGCTATTTCTTTTGCAAGAGATATCAATCAAATAATCAATTCATAAGAACATTAGAGTTGATGGTATAGTCTTAAGTCGGAACCTCTCATATTCGATCCCAAATGTTTGCCACTAATTTCTCCCCAGAGATGTCAATATAATCTAAAACAGAAGATATCCATTAAATTTCAATAAGAAACAGAGATGATGAACAAAGAAAGGAGCACTAAAATCAAAAATATGGGAAATATTCTGGTATTTGAAAATCTATTTTATTTTATAAAATGTTATCTTCATAGTTCATATATACTAAAACAGGGTTCTAGAAGAGTCAAAGTAAGGTTATCCTCGATGGGTTTAGTTTTAGGTATAGGATGTCAGAAAAGGATTATAAATCCAAGGAATTTTATGAACTTCATGATTACTAAATAATGGAAGACACCTGGATTCTAGCAGCTCTTTTTCTCAGGTTTCGTATTTCCTCTTCTGCTTTCTCCTCTTTATCTGCCTTTTCTATACCTACTTCTTTCCTTCTCTAATTCCATGAATCCTTCGCCACATGTTATCTGTATGATATTAGACCATCCCCATTCTATATCAGAAAAACTAGAAATAACTTCTGAGTTGTTCTCAAATCCACTGTGTTATTGTGTTCCTTTATAAAATCATATCTTGACTTAGTTTCATTTGACAAAAGAAAGCTTGGACAATATATTTGCGACCTAGGCAGCCTCAGGTAAGAGGGTGGAGAGGGAACAGGTTTATCCCTACCACCTATTACAGAAGAGTTGCAAGTAAAAAGAAATGGTTCACAGACCAATTTCAAATCAGCATAGCAAGTGTGAACAGTTTAACCGTATAACAAACAAACCGAAAATCATGGACCTATAGTGAAAACACACTGACATGTATCCACTCATCTACAGATCTAACCCCAAAATTTGGAGGCAACAGAGCTCTTGCATCAAACAAATATCATTGTAGAGCATTACCACAGTGAACCTTCCAGTGCATTTTTAAGTGGCATAACTGAAAGAAAACTCTTAGTTTCAGCCAAAACAAAAGCCGAATGAAAACAAACTCACATGGAATCTTGCTGACCATAAGCCTTGCCTTCTCTGCCCTTTTTAAATTTTTATGTACTCCTCTACCTGCACAATATCTATTCTCATCCTGCAAAGAGGACAAAGAAGTAATATGATTATTGAGCAGCAGGAACTAGCAACCTGAGATTAATTTTAAGTTCCTCACATAAGAAGCATACTATTAGCTTATAGATTACTGTATCAAGCTGATCTGAATAAGTAACCCCCCCCCCAAAAAAAAAAACACACACACACACACACACACTCTCACAACGTAATCAGAAGCTGAGTTTATTGACATTACGGACTGTCTTTGCCATTTACATTGTTTCACCCTTCCAGAAGAGAGGATAGAAACATATATCAAAAATAAGAAACTGCTTGTTTAAGATTGAGCATGAATGACTCATGATTTATGTTTATTTATTGATTGATCAAGGTTAAAGTATTTTCAACATAAAAACCTTTCTTCTTCTTCTCAAGCTACAGAAATCATGCATAAGATAAGATCAAGCTAGTTAATACTGCTTCTCGTTGGCCATACTCATTCTTATATGAACATTTCAGGGCCATTTTCAGAACTGTATCAAAATGTTTCAAAGCTCTAAATCAAAAACATCAGCGACCCTAAAAGGTATCAAACTGTGATCCTCACATGTTAAAATGCCTAATCCTTCCTGCACACGCAAGAGATCCTCCAATGAGGTCATCCCATATTGCTTAGGTAAGAAGTTAAAATACAGAAAAATTACAGTTCATATTTGCCGGGAACTCACTCCCAGAATTATAGGCAGTGAAGAAAGCAGGCCACGGCCCTGTTTGGCAAACAGCTGTTAGCTGTTTGTATTAGCTGTTGTTGTTAGCTGTTTGTATTAGCTGTTTGAATTAGCTGTTTGTTGAAAAACTATTTGGTAAAATTAGCTGTTTCTGATAAAGTTGTGAGACAAAAAACTAATTCTTCAAAAAGCTATTCCAAAAAGCTAATGGAATTATCTTTTTCAAATTAGCTTTTTGGACCCAAAAAGCTCTTTTAAAAAGCTCTTTTACCAAACACCCAAATTAGCTTTTTTACTTGATCAAAAAGCTAATTTTGGTCAAAAAAGCTCTTTTTGGCCAAAAAGCTCTTCAAAAAGTTGTTTGCCAAACAGGGCCCACCTTGCTCGCATTCTGGAAATGGAAGCTTTTTCACACCCTTTATGGCTCCTGACTGCTGAAATTGATGTGGTAATTTAAGCCAAGTTCAATTATATAAACAGAATGCCTTCACTCACCAACAATGTTTTAATTACGGGTGAGTTATTTGCAAACTATTGAAGACGCTTGACATGTTTTTCCAAGTTCCAATGGATCTCTCCACTCATATTTCAACTGTAAACCTTTCTCCCTAGCCTACTTATTTCTCAACTGTAATCTTTTCTGTCTGTCTCCCATTTATTTAGCTGTAAGCCCCCTTCTCCCATTAAACACAGATGACAGAGCAGCTCCAGGAGAATTTGTTGTTACTAGAGACTTTGAACTCATGATGACTTACTCTACTCAGCAAAGTTGCTGTATTACTATTTACCAACATCCCATACATCATTTTAATCGGTTTCTCAAAAATATATTATAAGAAATTGATAGAAAAATGAACAAAAAAACCAAAAGAAAGAAAGAAAGAAAAGAAAGAAACACAAACAAACTAGTCAAGTACCATTATACCATTGTGTTTTAAGGCTGGGAAGGATAACATCAGACAAATGAGCTACGCTATTTGAACTTTCCAAACCACTTTAAATACGCAAGTCAGATACTGAACACCCTAATGTTCATCGAAATTTGAATATTTTATTTCAAAAAAAGGGAAAAAAATCAGTTGAAAGCTTGGTCATGGGTCAAATTGTCCCAACTTTCTGGGAAGTCTAAAGCTCCTATGAAAGCTTGCTTTCTTGCTTGGGTGGCTTCTAAAGGAAAGATTTCCATGGATGACATGCTTACAAGAAGAAATTGCAATTTAGCTAGGAGGTGCACAAAAGAGGAAGAATCGGTTGACCACCTCTTTGTTCATTGTCATTGGATCTATTCACTTTGGCTTTTGTCTCTTTCCTTGATAGGGATTAGTTGGTTTCAACCTTCTAATGTTAAAGATATATTGGTAGCTAGGAGAAGGAGTTTGAAGAAGGGTTGGGTTCTTGGGATTTGAAAGTTGGTGTCTTTGGCTATTTGATGGTGTACTTGGAAATAGAGGAACCGACGGATTTCTTAGGGCAAAGCTTTATCAAGATTTCAAGCTCTATTTTTTGAGAATGTTGTTTACTTGGAGCCAAGTGCTCTATTGTGGTATGAAGGAATCGCTTTTCAATTTTGTAGATAGAATTATGCAAGAGAGCTTGAGGATGCGGTATTTTTGTACTTGCCTCCTCTTGTATATGGGAGTCACCCCTTTGGTGTCTAATTAATACAATGTTTTGATTACTCATCAGAAAAAAAAACAAGGGAAAAAAAATCAGAAACTGTGAGACACTTGGATAAATACAACTGTCAAACACTCACCCAGTTTCAAGTTACATTACAAAAAACCAACCCAATTTCAAGTTATTGCCTCAAAACACACACACACACACACACACACACACACACACACACACACAAACACACACATGAAGATTTACATTTCATCCTGTAGAGGCAAGATGTTAGAAAGAAGACATTGACAGAAAGCCTTTGTTGAGGGAATCATACATGCGCTTGGCATTTGTAATAAAAGAAAGCTTTGCAAGTTCTCAGGCATCAACAGAGAATTGCAAGGGTCTGCTGAAAATTTGGGCTTTAATAAAAATTCAAAAGCTGGACTGAAAAAAAGTTTACAATAAGTCATTATATCAACTAATGGGATGAAACTACACAGTCAATAACAAGTTAATTTGCTCCGAACATTGGTCTAAATCATTACCTTCTCATACTCATCTAACCAGTTTTCTTCTTCTGATGCATGTTTCCACTTTTCAAGTTTGTCTAATATATCCTTCCTGCTCTGTGCTTCTTCTTTGGCTTGTTTAATTTTATCATCCATACAAGAGAGGATGTCCGACAAATCAACATTACCTGTGAACCATGCAAGGACAACTACTGAATACCACAAATCATTACAAACCATAGAACTATTTGTTCCCCAAAAAGTTCCTCTAAAATGAATCAAAGAGGAATCACGTTACCATATAATCATGCCCTTGTCGCAACAAATGCTCAACAAGGTGGCTAAAAGCAGATATGACGGGTACTCGAACAAATAAATGAATCACCAACCAATTTCCTTTTCCTTTTTTTTCGAAGTGAGTATTCATGTAATTGAACAAGGGAAATGACTACATTACTATTGGGGGAAAAAAAAAGGGAGCAACGTGTGGCATTGTACATGCTTATATGCATTTATGAGCATTGCCCTAATTCAATACTCTTTTCACCGTGGCCTTAAATAGGCAGTAAATAGGAAGCTAAAAAGCCTTACAAAAAAGGAGCAGTGTAGCATGAAAATTGAGAAATAGGTGAGACTTTCCGATCTACAGTGAGTTTAAGCTCAACAATACCAGAATCTATAGAGTTGATCAGCGTTTTCCTCACACCATCAGTGTCAAAATCCACATGGACCCCTTTATAAATTTCCTCCAACTCAGTTTGCCTCTTCAAAACCAGCTCTTTCATCTTACTGGCTTTAAGGGTACTCAACTGCTCAACTTCATTCACACACTAAGAAAATGAGAAAAATATCAGACTCCCAAAGCAAAAGGCCAAAAAAAGGGGGAAAAAAAAAAGAAACAGTTTAGAAGTAGCATTTATCTATAAACTTTAAGGATGTGCAGAAAAACAGACACACAAAACAAAGGAGAGAAACTTACCTTTTCAATGACATTAAGAGAGAGAAAACCTGGCCTTGAAACCTCATCAACAGAGCTAGAGATGAGCGATGTAACATGCTCAAATTTTTTCTGTTCAACTGTTGAAGTTTCTAAGATGCTCCATAACTCGATAAGTGTACTAGCTAAATCTTGGACCTGTCCAGAGAAATCCCTACTTAGTCACATTTGTCCAGCCACTCATAATATCATGAAGTGTTGAATTGAATGAAATTGCCACGAAAAAGTAAAGCAGTGAACTGTATGCGGAGAAACAAGTTGACATGAAAAAGTAAAAGAGTGAATCCTATGTAGAGACACAATATAAAGAATCAAAAGAATCCATGTTATGACCTCCAGAACAATATATGACCTTTCATGCTTTGTGCCGTCACATGCAATTGGTCAACACATAAACTGCCAAGCTCAGAACTTGAATTAGTATTTAGCACAACCACAAAATGACTGCGCACTACTTCTAAGAGATCTAGTGTGATATTAATAACCCAATTGGCATTGTAGAGACGCTACAGAGAAAATCATAGGATACATTTCAAATCAACTACCAAAAGAGCTTGCTGACATCCCCGATATTTCATGGACTTGTCAACCAGTTTCCAAAAAGCCCATGCATCAGCGATACTCATCAGCATTGCAGACATTCTTGATCGCAAGAATAGAGTCGATGACTCGATTTGGAAGACTAAGCAGTGAGCGCACACAAATGATATAATGCAACTTCAACAGCCTCATCATAAAGCCACAAAAATTACTTAAGGATAACATTTCTTTTAGTAGGATGGGTTTTCACCTAATACTTGTCTTGAGATAGTCATCACCTCAACAGCAAATTTTAAGTTTTGAGTGACTTTCTACACATCTGGCTTATATTTTACCTTTTTCATACAACATCCAATAGAAGAGTCTCAATTTGGGGAGGGGGGGGGAGGCATTTTGGTTAAAGCACCTTTTGCAATCTTTGCTGCTTCTCCTGTTTTAATGAATTTACAGCTCCCATCAGTTTAGCAAGAGTATCATTGCTAATGCTTTTTGACTGACCACAGCCCGGATCAACCAAACTTGGGTGAATCTCGGCTAGCATAGCTCGAAAATCAACACACATCGTCATTGACAGCTCATACAGACCATTAATATGGCCATTTACTTTCTGCAAACGGAGAACCTGCAAAGGTGAGGGGGCAAATTACAGTGTCAAATGCAAGTTTTCACAAAGACATAAAAACTTGAAGAATTGAGATTGATAACCTTCTCATTTTGAAGCTCTTCAAGATGGGATCTGCATTCTGCCAGCCTTTTTGCCGTTAAGTCATGCTCATCCAAGTGTGCTTCAGCATTATTTATAAGCTGATCATTCCCTGCTATCTCAGCACATATACGAATTATCTGGGACTTAATTTCTAGGAATTCTTTGACCCTTTGTTCCTTTTTAACTCTTAATTCTTCCAAGATGGGCTTCATGGAAGATAGTTGCTCCTTCAGAGTACCCTTTGCCTTTTAAAGAAACATCAACATTGGAGAGTGAATTCAAAAAAGAAGCAAGCTAAATGAATACAACAAGTACCAACGCCAATAGCATCCTAACAACCATGGCGTGCAAAGAGGAACTAACCCGTGAAAATGAGGTTTTCTCTCCTAGTACTGAAATGAGTTCTGCAATTTCAGCTTCAGCATCAGCAAGTGCCTCGTAAAGATCAGCTTTATGCTTCCTGGTGTTCTCTACCTTCCTTCGATATATGTCAAGGCACTCTTGTTCAAGTTCTAAAAGCATCTTATCTCTTTCAGTGTCGCTCTCCCCAATTTCATCCCATATTTTCTGGATGACAAAACATAATAAGTCGATCCACATAGTTCAGATTAAAATTAGACATCTATGTTACTGGGATTTGGGTACGGGTCTCTGATACGGATACATGTCCAAGAGTCAAACTCAGCTATTTCCAAGAAATTTGCAGATTTTCATTGTAATTTGAGTGTCAAGTGTCATACTCTTGTCCGAATGTCGAGGTCTGACATGGATACGGTAGGGTAAAATGAAGAGTCAGAGTAACATAGCTAGATATTAGTAAATTACTCTAGTAAAGGAGGTGGCAAAACATTGGCATGAGGGGAGTTTTAAAAAAGCATCACACTACACTTCTTTTCAATTGCTCATGAAAAGAGTCGAGGATTTGAACCAAGTAATAAGCATTGATATAGAACAAATAAATAAAATAAAAAAGAAAAACACTAGCTTAATAATCAATTCCATAGTGCTAACTCTTGAGACCCTCTAGAGGTTGGATCTAGTCATTTTTACTAATCGAGAGCTGACATTGTATGCATGAATTCCCCGTATGCAATTTAAAATCTATGAACCCTGCAAACTAAGAGAATCTCTCCAAGTTGATGAATTCCTGTCAATCATTGTCACCAACTCACCCCTTTGCTCTGAAATTCCTTTGCAGATGGCCTTTTCTCCAATAAATTAAGGCACAATGTACCGGTATTCCATACTAAACAACGGTATTATCGAACCAAGAAGACAGTCATCCTACATTTCTGAAATCCATGGTCAAATTACAATTTGCTAATCAAAATTCTTGAGCAAAAATGACAAGCAAATGAATTGCGTAAAACAGATAAAAACCCTGATGAGATTCTAAACTGCCAAACCCCACTCAGAAACGGAAGAATAGTGACCGCTTTAAACAACTTGAACATGAAATTGGTCATCAGAACAATCAATTTGAAGCTACTAAAAACATGATCAACCCAACCACTAAAATGCTCAGAAGAAATCAATCAAAACTATACAGCTAAAAATTGAGAGAGGGAAGGGGGAAGAGAGAGAAAGAAAGAAGAACCTGCAACTCCTGAAGCAGAGAGCCACAAGTAGTCTGCGACATAGACGGAGATGATGTCCTCATATCTACCCCAGTATATGGATCTGAAACACTTTCAGACAAAAGCAATCACGAAACCCTAGAATTTAGCAGGCGTATAAAACTTGCTTTCAGAGAGAAGAAATGGAAAAGCAGAGAGAGTGTGGAGGAGTGGGAGCGTTACAAGCGTCGTCCTTTCCACTTTTTTCCTTCGTTCGTACTAATGACAATCGATTTTCGATTTTGAAGATCGAGTAGTAAAGCCTCAAAAGAGAAGAAATGGAAAAGGAAAGTTCCGTAGTGGCGCGAAGTCGGAGTGAATATTTGTTTTCAAATTTTTTAAGAATCTTGTTTTTTCTTTTTTTTTGGATAAGAAAAGGAATAAGTCATTAATAAAAAGTTATATGGCATATATAATAAATATCTTCTAACAAAAGCAAATTTAAAATATCAAATTGAATAATTCTCTCCAGAAATCTAATAGTAAATATATTGTCGACCGGCTCTGAAGTTGCAGCAGTATTCTTGTTACCAACCGCATTCTTTGATGTCAATGTATCTTTTCTGAACATCTGCGAACTATAGTATAACTTCATGAAGCAGATGTCCGACTGACGTGGTAGATTGCATTTGAAAGGAATATCTTCATAGTAGAACCACATGAAATTCCATTATTGACTCATTCCTTAATAAAAATAAAAAAACCGTGGATCTAATACAATAATTTTCAAATTCTACTCTAGAAGAAACTCACTCTAAATTTCTAGCTCTATGATAAATTGCATAAAAGTAATGACTCAAACTCACACTAACGGTAAGAACAACCTAACTCACGCTAAAGGTGAGAATAATCAAACTCACACTAATGGTGAGAAAAATAAACAACCAAATTCTCACAAACTAGAGAGAAACTTTATTGAAAAGATACAAAAATGTTAGGAAATATCTTACAGTTGAATAACACTTCCAAAATGTACGAAGATTGACATTTACCATTAGTAACTATGGCTGACAACAACCCCTTATTGAAGTAGATGACGGTTAGAATTTTTTATGAGAAGACTGCAGTTATTTGGGATAATCTATTTTTTCTTGTTCATTCTAAATCTTTTAAAAATTTTGTTACTGTAAAGTATAAAACTTGGGCTGCGTCGGTCTAACTGACGTTCTGAACTAGAACTAGGCCCGCCCCATTATTAGGCTTCAGCATGCCCTGTTTTAGGGGCAAGGCAAGCATGTACTGGTATTACTTTGACTGGTCAGGAAGTCCTCATCTCCCTATGTCGGTTGGCAAAATGAACAAACGCAAAAGTTTTTGAAATTTGCAGGACTTCAAAAAAATAAACTATAATATTGTTAATCTTTTTGCCAATTTTGTCATCTGGACCAGGCATAGAAGTGAATAGGAAAAATTACACAAAAGTGTTGCTCGTAAAGTTACACATCCCATCTCTTTCTAAGCGAACAAGTCTGACAACACGTGTTACAAGGCTGAGATTGTCCAGTAGAAATGCTGAAGGTGCCCTCAAAACAACGGTGTGTGAAAGAAGCTAAATTGAGAGGGAAATTTCAGTGGGTTGAGAAATGGTGTTGGACATTTGGTAGAAACCAAACAAAACCTAATATTCTTTCTGTGAGGGAGCTTGCAATGGTGGAAGTAAGGACAAGCTGGGCATAAATGGCGGGGGCAGAAATGAGGAGGGGCACGATCCAGTAGCAATGGTGGGTTGAGCCTTGTATATGGTGAGTAAATTTTTCATGTGTTTCTGATGATGTGGTAATTTTGAAAGCTGTATTGAGAATGTGTGTTGTTGATGGTTAGCTTGTAATTGAGTTTGGTTGTTGAACTTAATAATTTTTGTTGTTGAACTTAATAATTTTTGTTTATATGTGGGAATTTAGTTTAGAAGATGTGGAACCGATGGGCACGGGATGAAGGGTTTCTTCAGTGAATACACTACTTTTCATTTCTAGAGGTGTTAGATGTGGTTGGGGATGTGAATCTGGTGAGTGGGTTGGGTTTTGTTTTGAAATGAACAACATAATGCAGAAATGACTTTGTTGGTTGGGATTATATTAGGGTGGTCATAATAGGTTGATGGTTTCATGGATGTGGGGCATTACTGGAAGAGGGGACTGAGAATGAGAGGGGTTGTTATTTTGCAATATTAGTATTGGTTGGGTAATTGTGACATGCATATTGTTGATATCCATATTTACGTATGACGACATCCCGAGATATGTAGGGTGGTTAGGTTAATGTGGGGCTAAGGTTGCAATATATGCTAAATTCTGAATGTGTAGTAACTTGGTGTTGTTTTCCAGTGTGATTGCTAGTGGAAGGTGTACGTTGGGACCTTCGGTGAGGCATTGTGCAGTTACTGGTGCAAATGGAGGGAAGAGGTGTTGGAGGTGTAATTGGTAAGGAGGTTATTGTTTACGTTTACTTTGGGGGTACATAGAGCAGGTAGCGAATAGAGGGGTGTCGTATGTGGGTGGGAGGAGTGAGTGTGTGTGGATGGGGGAGAATATGGGTGAGGTGGCAGCAATTAAGTTGGTTGAGGAGGTACTTGGGGAGTGTTTGGGGGAATGTACGCTATGGTTTAGTATGAAGTTCGATAGGAGAATTGTTATACCGTTTGGAAGAGATGGTGATTTGCTGAAGCTCATGAAGGGGAATAATAAGTTTACATTTATGTACGTGGGTGGAAAGGATGGGCCAAATCGTGAAGCGGTGGAAGTACGCGCTGAAGAAATCCCCTTATGTGCTACAATTACGGGACGTGAAGGTGTTGGTTGCTTGAATCGCAAGGATGGTGATGTAGTTGGGAGCGGTGATGGGCATGATGAAGGAGGAAGCACAACAAGTGAAAGGCAATGTATGTCAACTGCAACATGGTACATGTGGTTCATGTGCGAGTACATTGAGTAGTACACGTTGAATATATATTGTTCTCTAGTAATGTGTGTGTGTTATATGTGAATCTTGTAGGGTGGAAGAAGAAGGTGGAGGAGAAGAAGAAGGTACGATAAGACTCCATACTGCGGCAGTGAAGGTGGGTGGAGTGGTTGTGGATGATGTAGGGGATGACATATCGGTTGATGATTCGAGGCATTCCAATTCGGACTCCGACGTCGATGAAACAGTTGATGGGGTGATATGGCCGAAATCAGGACTTCAGTCTAAGACTTATTTAAGGAGGATGCTGATTTGGAAGAATGAAATTAAAGGAAAAGATCAGAAGTTTGGGAGTGCAGATGCTTTTAGGTACATCATGTGAAAATATGTGGTTGCACACCGGTTTGATCATGTGTTTCCACGGAATTGTAGGCAATGAATTGTGGAACGGTGCAAGGTGGAAGGTTATGGGTTCTTCATTTGTGTTAGGGGCCACAAGAAAGTTGATGGGATGGTTGTGAGACAATTTACAGGGGAACACAATCACAGCGTAGGACAGCAATGTCAGATGGGGCAATGGGGGAAGAGGAAGGCGAGGGCGAAGTTGGTTTCTTAGTTGATTGAGGGGAACGTACGTGAATCTTATGACTACTTGTCAAGGGACATTATGAAGGAGTTGGAGCTGGAGGTTGGGATGTCGTTGATGTACATGCAGGTGTGGAGGGCACGCGAGTATGTGCGGCTTCTAGTGGAAGGTCGACCGGAGGATCACTACAAGGTTCTTCCGTGGATATGCGCTTCGGTAATGAGGCCGAACCCAGACTCAAGAGCATTCTGTGAGTTGGAGGGATCCAAGTTCAAGCATTTATTCATTGCATTTGGTGCTTCGTTAAATGGGTTCATATTGGGATGTCGGAAGATATTGTTTGTGGATGGAACTCACCTTGGAGCTCCGTACAAGGGGACAATATTGGCTGCTATTGCGTTCGATGCTGACAATCACATGTTTGACATTGTGTACGCAATTATCACAGCGGAGAACAATGATGAGTGGTTGTGGTTCTTGACTGAGTTACGTCATAGCTTGGGAGGACTGAAGCCTGTGATCATGTTAGATCGGAATCCAAGTGTATTGTTCGCTATGCCAAAAGTGTTTGGGCTTGAGAACCACTCCTATTGCACGAGGCATTTGAGGGAGAACTTCATAAGGGCAGCAGTGAAGATAGGCTTCAGGCGAGATGCGTCGAAGGATATGTTGAAGGAGATGTTTAATAGGGTTGCATATGCACCAATGGACAAAGAACACATGGAGGCAGTGGAGGAGCTGAGGAAGGTTAACAATGGCTTAGCTGTGTGGGTTCAGGACAATGAACCCGAACGGTGGTTACAATCAAAGCTCAGGAAGGAACAGTGGGAGAAGTTGAACAATAACCTGATAGAGAGTTGGAACAAATGGATATAGAGATTAAGGCAATTGTCTATACTGTGCCTGGTGTAAGCTCATATTCAGAAACTTGGGCTGAAAAATGGACAAGAGGAAATTAGCACTACAGAAGTGGAACAATGGTGTAGGGGAGAGGATTGAGGAGAAGCTGAAGGTAAACCATGAGAATTCAGCGTGTGTGATAGAAGTGGTCAAATATGTCTCCGACATGGGTGAGTACAATGTGCAACTAACCAACAGCAGAAGGTTAGTTGTCAACCTCAGCAGTAGGACTTGTACATGCCAATGGTGGCGGTTCCGGGGAATCCCGCACCCCCATGCTGTGGCAGTTATTAACAAGGAGAACATGTGGGTGTATGACTATGTTAGTGTATGTTATAAGGTACCCACGCAGAGAACAATATACATGAATAGTGTCCACCCCATGAAAACGCATGATTTGGCAAATGTGGATAACAGGAC
>JAKOGI010001628.1:122500-185000 GCA_029747015.1 Carnegiea gigantea
TGGAACCCCTCCCGGATTCCGTACACAAGCAATCTCCCCCCTTTGAGCCTCCTGTAGCCTCAACTCCAACTCCTTTGCCTTCTGTCTCCATCTTGCTGCCTCCTGCCTTGCACGATTGATCCGCTCTTCCGCACTTAGCACCCCTTGAGACCAATGGACATCAACTTCAGATATCAATCACTTCAGATAGCTATGACAGTCACGGCACAATATATTAATCTGTGATATGGTTAACATTTTTTTACTGCATCTCACCTCGCCATCCTCCAAGTAATGAAAGAACTCAGGTGTTGTCATGTAATCCTTGACAACATCCTCACCAACCTCAATGGACCGAGGATGCAATACCGGGACAATCTGCAACAAGGAAGAAATTTTTATCAGTACGTCATCGTGCACAGCACAACACCTTATTACAAAATCCACCATTGGGGAAGACGTAGTCAGCCATCACACATGTTCCTCTGTTAGGCTTGCTAGTAGAGCCTCCGTATCATAACAGCCACTGTGATCTATTTTTCCCTAACTAACAATTGTTGCAAGAAAAACAGAGTTTTAATATTTATAAACCCCAAGTGCAAGGTGTATCATTGAGTACTTGGGGTGTCGTCCGCAGGGAATTGTATTTCCAACTACCAGAGCTAACTAAAACGTCTCAATCTAGGCGAGATCAAAGGGTAAAAGAGAAAAGACTAAACTACGCTACAAACACAGAAACAAGCGACTTGGAGTTGTGATTTTACCAATGGATGAACCAACTAACCAAGACGAGTCCTAACCTACCCAAACCACACTATGAACAAGAGATGGTCGGTTGCACCATCAAAGACCACCCAAGCCCTCTCTCAAGGGTCATGAGCTAGTCTAACTCGTGTAACCACCTACTTTCGTGGGGTTAGGCGAATTAGACCACAAAACTAGCAACCCTGGACCTAGCTCGATTCGGATACTACTTTCGTGTCCCGAACTCGGCTATTCCCTCTTCCACACTAGCAAATTGACCTCACCTCTCAGCATAAGTCAATTGCCTAAAAATATGGATGAAAACCCTTTCAGGCATTTCATCAAACACTTGGCAGGCGTGAAGGAAAACTCTAAGTTCTAAGCATAGATTGGGTATGATTAGGCCTAGTACAAGATCAATTAGCCATCAAGAGGCTAATCACAATCCAAGCCAACAAAATCTACCAACAAAACATGAAAAATGCATGAAAACCTAAACTAACCAACAAGAACAAGAACATGAAGAACAAAGCAAAGGAAATGAATTAAAACGAATCTAAACAAGTAAATAACATAAATTAACAACGAAAAATAAACATACAAATTAAACAAAGTAAATACAAGAATTAAAACAACAAGAACATAGCAACGAATAGAGAGAGGAGGAGAAAACTTAGTCTTGAATTGATGAAGAACTTAAGATTCAAAGGTTGAATTCAATGTTACAATCTTCAATCCTAAACTAATCTCCCTTATTAACTAAAATCTAACCTAAACTAACCTAGAAAATCGCCAGAGAGACGCCCTGAGCGAAGAACGAACTAACTCCCCAAAACAGACGCCCGAAATCGGGTTATATCGCGAAACCCAGGCCCGACGCACGGCCGTGCCGGGACGCACGGCCGGCCGTGCGCCACCACGCACGGTCAGAACGCACGGCCGTGTGTCTGGCCGTGCGTGGCTTCGGCCACCGGTGCACGGCCGTGCCGACCTGCAGGTCGGCCGTGCACCGTCCTTCGCTGCTGCTTCTCGCCTGTTTTCGCTGATTTTCATCGTTTTGTCCCATCTTCGTCCCTTTCCGCAGCGTTTGTTTGATTTGGAGTTATTTCCTATAAGACACAAATAAAACAAGGTAAAATCCTAAAGAATTAAGTTATTATACGAGTAAAAGGTGGGTGAAGAAGCACGTAAAATGGGTAAATTTACCGTTCAACAACAATCCTCGGATATCGTTGACGGTTTTATGCCTCAAACAATGTTGCGTGCTCATGGAACCATACCTGCATCACCAACACAAGAATTTAAGATTATGTGAGCGCTTAAAAACAATGTCACATACAATAACTGACTCACATGTCCACTATCGTAATACATTTTGCGACTTAAGAAATACTTGTATAAGCACACAAAACCCGTTCAACTGAATCTCGGATAACGGACCACTATGAAGCTTCCTCTGCGTGTCTTCCACAGTCTTCATGTCGTCTATCTACAGTGCCTCTGCCCACGCATATTGCCCCAACGTCTCCGGTACATCTGCGTACCCTAACATATGCTAGTTGGCTCCATACGGAGACCACGGAAAAAGCACACCGCTCAACACCAACCATAAGTACAGCCTCAAGAAAATGCCGACTTGATCCTCCCCATTGAACTTCTGTGCAAGGCTTGCCATATAATTCATATACTTACGAAAGTATCGCGCCTTCTTCGCAGGCCTAGAAGCCACCTTCTCTCTCTACAAACCACACACGCTTCCACTCATACCTTCGCTCCTTGACCAACCTCCCCATCTTTGTCGACACCTCAGGCCTATCCAACTCAACTCTCATCCCCAATGCAGGCAATCCAGTCATCAGTGCCACATCAAACACGCTGAACGGAACACGCCGCCCTGCTAATCTAAAAGTCTTCCATCGAGGCACCCAACATTTGACCATCGCAAGGGTCAAGTGCCGGTCTATCTCCATTCTACCATACTCCAAAGTAGCCCTAAACACAGTAACCCTTACCACATCCTTATGGAAATCATCTAACGTCGCATTCAGTCTGACCAAGCTGCCCAACATGCAACTAGACCTTAGGACGACATCAGCATCAACCACATCAAACCCCACCCTCACCACTCTATCCATTCTATGTGCACGGTGAGTGACCTCTTTCTTAGTACGGTCGTATTTCCTACTATCTGTATGCACCCCTTCCTTAAATGACCCATCCTCATATTCGAACGCCTCCTACTCTGACTAATTCTCCTCATCACTGACTAGCTTTCCATGTGCTCGCTTCCACATCAGACTCATCCTCCACTGATACTGAACTCTCACTTTCCTTGTCGCCCTCCTCCTCCTCAACTACCTCTTTATGGTGCTTTCTCCTCATCTCTCTTTCCGTCACATGCAGCCTACGTCATCCCCCCTCCATCCAGGTTCCGTGACATCCTTCCCGAATGACTTGCGCATGCCCAACCCCTTTGCCCTCTTCCTCTTCTCCCTCGCTTCCTGCCGCCTGTCACCCTTCTTGTCCAACAACTCATCCCCACACACCCTCTTTGACTTTCTCCTGGATGAAGTCCCCTCACCCTTCCTGCGACTCTCCATCCTTCAAACCTACAAAAATATCATGCACAAATTATAATTTTTCCACTGCCTAACACTCTGCTTCAATAATACATAAAACCAATGACTTAAAACAATACATTCGCTTTTGCTTACACAAGTATTCATCCAGGGATAACATCATTCACTTATGTGAAATAACAAATGCAACTGCATCACTCTGCCAACGTCCCATTAAGACATCACCAGTCATCCCAGGATAGCACCATGTACGAAAATGGGATGATAACTACTGACTTCCGCATCCTCCCCAACTGAGCTACAATGGTCACTGCAACCCATCTTCCTTTATTAACCCACCCACTCAGAGTCCTGCCCCTAAACCTCCCACCCACATACGAGTTACACTATTGCACACATGCATAATTACATCAGCCCTAACATTTAACACAAGCATATCCAGCCCCACATACAATGCCCAACTCCCTGACCACTTACAGACAAACCCAGGATAACATTTTCCATCATTCCCTGTTAGCAACATCATCATCACCACAACAACCACAATTTTCCCCACCCAACTACATCAACCCCATTACCTCACCCTGCATATCCTGTTCAGCCCTAATTTTCACACCATATGCCAACCCCACCCAATATACACACCTACATGTTGAACTACCAACTTTCCCATGCTCTTTCCAATTTTCATGCTCATGGCAACATATAACCACGAATTCATCCTCCCTACAATAGTACTTGTTTGAACAAAAAAAAAAGTTTCAAATAACAAAAGCCTTAAACACAAACCGTACTCACCGTTGTTAGACCACCGTCGATGAAACGGCTGCTCCCGGCCTTCCCTGTTCACTGCTGTCTGAAACCACCATCCCCACCGTGCTCGGCACACTCCCCGGCAATGTCTGCATCATCCTCTTCTTCCAGTGCTTCTTCACTCACCCTCCTCTCCTCCCCAGCCGCCCCACAACCCTCTTCTTTCTCTTCAATTAATTGAAGTCAAATTGCAATTCAATTTTCCATGCCCATCCCACTTAGACTATGTGGAAGGGCAACTTCGTCATCTCATGCAGACAACTTACACAAGTCAAACTGCTGTCAGACTTGTTCTCTTAGAAAAGGGCCTTATGTGCGAAAACAGAATCTCTGGGGTGCGTAACTTAAGAGCAACACTTTTGTGTAATTTTCCCAAGTGAATACAATATAATAATTTTTCATTACGAATCACGTAGGCAAATGTTATATAATTATCGCATCCCTTTGCACGTTAGATGATGATACCACTTTTTTTTTCAAATTTATTCGCATAAAATAATGTCATATACAACTTATAAATTGAACAATTTAAAAAGATGGACATGAAGTATCTATCTATCTTGAAAATATTAATTTAGTATAAGACAAGTATTAAAAAAGTGAAACTTGTACAATTATATTCTTAAAGAAAAGAATATGTCTTATCGTATTTTTAAATTATATTACTTTGTAATAATCTAAAATTTTGATATTATAATTAATAGATAATTGTAATATTTTATGCGTCTATAATATTCTTTCATTTGGTTTCCTTCTCATTGGTCTCGAACTTGATGTCAGTGTTGGGCAACGGACCAACTTGTATTTGTGTAAGGATCAGTTCACTAATAAAGCATATCTGATTATATAACTGTAGGTTAATTAATAAGACATTGGATCACTAAATGGGTTATTAACGGGTTGAATTGCTCTGATTTGTTAACATGCTTTGGATAGATCAGTCCATGAGTGACTTGACCAATTATTAATATTTTAATATACGGATCAATCAATCCAAAACATGACTCATTGTACATCCGTACATGACGTACATGTATCATATTTAAAAGTCTAAACATTTTTTTTATATTCTTTTAAGAAATGCTTATTCATTAAACACGGATAATTTTAAGTAATAAAATTGCTGAGATTTTGTTTTTGACAAAAAGAGAAATAACTCGCTAAAAAAGTGCTCCAAACTCGTTGGGTTGACACGAAACCTGTAAAACAGAAATACGTCCGCCTGTATTTTACCCGAAATTGAAATACACACGGTCCGCACTTAACCCGTCAGCCCGAACTGACAAGTCTAAATGTCAAAGCTTATATCTTAACCGCTAAATTAAGGTTTCTTGGCATACAATTTTGATTAAAAAAATTTTCCTAAATTTATCATCAAATCTTAATGTCAAATGCTGAATAACTCTATCCAACTTTCCAATGAAAAAAATAAATAATATTTACTAGCGATCGTTTGCAAAGATTATATACTCAATTTCTTATTAACTATGTAAGTCATTGTTGTAACCAATAGTAGTAAAACACAATACAGAAATTAGGCCCTTAAAATATAGTACACTTTTTACTCAACAACCTAGATAAATAATACAACCAAGTATACGTCATTGAAAACATTGGCTTCTTACTCCCCAAAAAAAAAATTTTCAAAAAAAAAAAAAAATACTCCAATGTGTTTTATATAATGAGCTTTTTTCAAGAAAATTAGTAATAGTATTCTATATTTATGTGTGTAATGTATGTATGTGCATGTGTGTGTGGCTGTATATGTGTGTGTACATTCATGTATATGTGCAGACACACACATACCTATATACACACGCATACACACGTACATCTATACAGACATGTGTGTTCGCACGTGTGCTGGCACACACACACACATATATACACACACATATATGCATATATACACCTCCCCCTCCCCTAACTAACGTGTGTGTGTGTGTGTGTGCATATATGATTGTGTGTGTTTATATATATATATATATATATATATATATATGTATGTGTGTGTGTGTGTGTGTGTATATATATATATACATATGCATATACATATACATACACACACACGCACACACACACATACACATACACATATACATACATACATATATACATACATATAGATATACATACACACACACACACACACACACATATATATTATATATATATATATATATATATATATATATAATATATATATATATATATATATATAGGCAGGGAGAGAGAGAGGAGGAGGGTTCAAGTAAGGGTATTTTGCATTGACTCTTCCTGAGATTTCAGACATTCATTAATATGATCTCAATATTTTAGAGTTTAAGCGCAGCATCCTTGAAGTTTTAAGGCGTGTTATTGAAATGTTACTTCCCTAAATTTGTGAATGTGAAATGATGGATTGATTTGCTTCTAAATGATGTCAACATACTTTCTCTCTCTTTCGGTATGCTTAAAGGATGTGCGACAACAAGAGGCACAAAGAAAGATTATGAGTGAGTAGGAGTAAGGGTAAGAGATAGTTATTTCTATTAGTTGTCGTTTTATTACTTTTTATTCTTCACATACTAGCCGGGGTAATGTTTCAATAATACAACATTAGAACTCCAACAGTGGTAGAATTCCTAAAAAATTGAAGTATAGTTAATTAATCCCTAAAATCCAGGGTGGTCAGTGCAAAATGCCCCATCCATATACACGATGGGGCGCACAAGTAGCCCCCCCAAAAAATGTGTCTTCTAGTTTATGATACCTTGCATAAATTAGCCATACATTGTATCTGAATGTATCGATTTAGGTGCTGCCGTTTCGGATGTTGACTTTTGAAGGGATGATACTTAGATCTGAGGTATTTTTTTGGGAGATTAACTTATAATAGTTGATTTTGAGTTAGGTGTGGTGTTTTTTTAATTTTGTTGATATTGTTTTGTAAAGTTTTGTTTGAACTTTTTTTGCCTCTTGGCTAATAATAATCACATGCAAAAAAAGAAAGAGAGAATCATCAAAGTAATCAAAATTTCTAGCTCACTGCCAAGGATCAGGTTGGTGTAGCCATGGCTATTGATCTCCCAATTTGGATCTTACGATTCTACAATTCTTTGATCTAAAATCTTTCATCGATGCAATTTCCACTAGAATTTTAAATTAATTAGGATTTAATGATCCTAATTTAATTCAGAAATGTATGGTGGGATCGTAATACATTTCTGTCATCTATATACCGATACATGATCCTAAAAGAATTTTCATATTATGCTAATACATAATTATAGTTGTGAATTCATTACACTAATTTGTGTATTATAGCAAAAGTTTTTACAAAATATAGTTAAATTGAATTTCTATAACCTTTATAAATGTTTATTGAGATTTCTGTTCTTATAAAAAATAGTTTCCGCCATTCAAAATCAATATTATAGTCTCACAATCCTCGATCCACGTCTATCAGTTCGCTTCTAAGGATTCCGGTTAGGAGGACCCCTAATGGTTCTAATTAGGATCATGTCTAACAACCTTGGATGTAGCTCAAGGCAATCTCAATTGAACAAAACTTGGTCTGCCCAATGGTGTCTTTTTCCACTTTTTTTGAGTAAACTGCTTCTCTAAAGTGATAATATCTGCCCAGTAGCGCAAGGAAATTATGTTCATTTAGAATTTATGAGCACCTAAAAACATTCATTTTTTAAAAAGCTAGTGTTCAGTTTCCAGCAGTAATGAAATATTCATTTTTAAAAAAACAAAATCTTATTGTTAGAGTATAAACTTATTCTTAGGCCGCCAACAATTAGCTTAAGCTTTTGCTTGAGTTAGTCTTTGAATATGATATCAGAGTCTTTCTGACCAGGAGGTCTCAACTTCAAATCTCAATAGCTTCTATATTGATTTCTTGCGCAAGGTAGGGGAAGCTTTTGCAACATTCACGCTTCAAGCCCAAGGGGCATTCGTGTGAGGGAATGTATTAGAACATAAAACCAACTCCTAGGCCTTCAACTATTAGCTTAAACTTTGGGTTGAGATGGTTCTTGAACATAGTATCAGAGTCTTTTTGACCGAGAAATCTCAATTTCGAATATGAACAACCCCCATATTAATTTATTGCGTAAGGTAGAGAAAGCCTTTGGAGCATTCATGTTTTAAGCCCAAAGGACATTCGCATGAGGGGGTGTGTTAGAGTATAAACCTATTCTTGGGCCGTCAACCATCAGCTTAAGTTTTTGGCTAAGTTGGTTCGTCAATACTTATGTTTTGTACAGTGAATCCCAAAAAGGCAAAAAAATCACTTTCTACTACTACTAGCTCTATCGTGGACGTTCTCAATTAGAAAGATGAATGTAGTTACTCAAAGATATTTGCTTTTATTGCAAAAAATAAATTCATTTTTTTTGTAAGAAAAGAAACATTTTTTTAATTCAAATAATCACTAATTAATGAAAACCACATTTTATTAAATAGAAATGAACATAAAATAATAATTTTCAAAAACAAGTACTACTTTGCAACATATTTGCTCGTAATAAATGTTGATTTCACAGAAAATGAACATAAGTTTTGTAGAAAATAAGCAGAAGTAGTAGGTGGAACATAAGCTTTTATTGCCTCCAATGGTCGCCACTGTGCCGCATAACATTAACATGACCCACCAAACCTATCATTGCATGCATCTCTGTTGACCATTGTAGTCACTGAGGCTCCTCCATCGTTGCCAAACTCTGCTGGTCGAGTCATTGCCCGATTGCCGCCGTAAATAACTCGTAGAAGATGATAGGCACTAAAGCTTGGTGGCCACGCTGTAGTGTCGGCCATGGCCATAGAGGCGTTCCCGATTCGAGGCGCCTCTTTGATTAGCGATGTGGCGGGGAGACTAAGCTTCTTCACCTTCAATAGCATCAATTTTCTCAGTTTTTGAAAATCCTTACAAACTCATATTGAATGTTAATGGAGTTGAATGAATCTACTCTCTGTTCACGGATTCGATTGAATTTTTACCTATTCTTCAGGCCCTTATTTATCGAGTCTAATGATTATTTTATATGGGTCTTTCATTTTTGCTTCTTTTTTTTGGGTTTTGTTGATGCCCTCTATGAACACCAAAATTTCACAAAAGAAAATACAAAAGATCAGAATCTCCTTTGATTTTCAAGTTACACTCTGACTTCAACCTTGATTTTCAGGTTTGATTCTCAATTTTTCCATCCCAAGAACAGACTAAAATTTCTTCCATTTTTCTTGAATTTCAAATTCTTGAGTATTTTGCTTGATGACACTTTTTCATCCTCCGAGGTTCTTGACAAGTAAAATTTAGCTTCTTGCAAGAAATTTATGTTCTTTCTTTTCCAGGTATTTTGGGATCTTTAAAAATACAGGTTCTTTCTGCATAATGATATCGACCTTTGAAAAATTATGGGCACCCAAACTCTGCATCACAAGGAGTTACTAAGAGAGTGAGAGAAAACAAGCGGATGTCAAACAACAAAGACCCAGGGGGTGGGGGAAAAACGAAAAGAGGAGTCGAGACGAGGAGAGAGAGAGGAAGATTAGAGCAAACCCAATGGTGAGCCAATTTTTTGGCTCACCGATGGGGGTCTACTACTACCACATCAATCCTCTCTCCAATTTTTTACCTCACAATGATCACTCTCTCTAGTGAAAGACTCACCACTTTGCCTCACCAAATACAATAATACATATAAACCCACTCTACAACACACAATTTTATTTTTAGAATTTTAAAAAAAACTAATTAAATACATTAAAAAAAAACAAAACAGGTGGAGGCTGGGGAGCCTCCTCATGAGGCATGGCCCTTGAGGCAACCATTGGAATTGCTTCCCTCCCTCACTCTCCTTCTCTCTCCTCAATTTTGCCTCATGAGGAGGCCATTAGAAGTGCTCTTAGTGGGTGAAAAAGTGCCAGTTACTTTCATTTTCACACAGCTGGTGGCCCAGCGTAAAATAAACGGCTATGATCTTTAGGAAATGAATTAATGGCTATTAATAAATTTAATTACCATCGTTGAAAAAAATTTCAACTATCAAACAATCTTCCGTTATCAAGTTCGTTGGTCAATTTTTTTTATCTTCAAAATTTCCTCCCTTCTGTATCTGCATTATTTCCCATCGCATTGTTTGAAGCTCTTGAATAATGTAGGATCTGTCCACCATTAGGATTCGCCTACTACCCCCTCCTCCAAACCCCCCCCCCCCCCCAAAAAAAAAAAATCACTATAGGTAATCTTACTGCTTTGTTTTAATAACAGTTTTTACTAAGTTTTATTTATTTGAAATTAACATTGTTTTTTGGTTCTTTCTGTTTTTTTTTTTTTTGTTTTAAAGTTTTCTTTCTCTTTTTCTTGTGGCTATAGTTTGTTGATTTTCATCTATGTTTGTTTAGGTCTTTGTTTATTATTGTTTTTTTTTGGGTGCCAAGATTTGCAGGAATTATAGTTCAACAATAGTACTTGCGAGCATAGGAAGCATTTGATGTGTCATGCACAATTATAGGAGGTAAATAGACAATCTTGGTTTCGTTCTTTGTTTTCGTTTTATTGCAATATAGAGTATTTGGTAAAAGCTGGGAGAACAACATGACCTATGAAGCCTTATGGTATTGCAATGAACCGCTGTGAGCCAGCGAAGCAACAATATATGACCTTGCTAATTAAAGAGAAAGACAACCAAAAAAAAAAAACCCACTATGAACCACAACATATGACCATGCTAAGGACGAGAAAATTAATGTGATAGTACAAGGAAAGATGGCCATAATACGCTTCTAATTCATATAAGAAGTAGGGGAAGGTTACAACAACTGGGCTATGGGCACCAAGTTAAGCAGAGAGCTCCATCTAAAGTTGTTGTTGGAATAGCCTGGAACAAATGGCATTGCTATGCTTAGTCTTTTGATCTTTAATGTACTGACCTTCTTTGATATATCTATGCCTCTGTTTATCCTCATAAAACGTCACAATTAGGTGTTGATTCATTGAAGGAATGTGGGCATGTGCGCTTCCCTTATATTATGCCACGAAGTGCACATTGGAGCAACAATTTGATTGTATCAAAAATTACAAGGAATATATGGGTCAATCTTATTTTTTGTTCTAACATAAAATGTATTAGTTTTGTCCTTCTTTTTACCTATTTACTGGTGCTCTTATCCCCCACCTCCCGGCAAATCAAGGCATGTTCCTGACTAATAGAGGGATGTAACATTGTATTATTTGAAAGAAAATACTTTCTGTTACGCTTTTGCTATACCTTCTATGTAATCCTCTGTTTAAAATTACATATTGCCAATAATGTTGTATTGTTTGAGAAAATTATTGATGATATATTTTTTTATATTACATTGTCATTAGTTTTTGCTAAATTCTTTGTTAAACAGGCTTCATACGAACAGGTTCATGCTAGTACAATACAAATACATCGTTATTGTGCTTCCGTTATGAATGCATTTTAAATTCGTATTCTTTTTTTTTGAATAATTTCATTTCCCTTCAATATCACATTCATTTTATGAATAACACATTCATTGTCTTACAAAATACTAAATTCATCTTTTTGTATTTTTTTAAAAAAATATTATTTATTTTTGCAATTGGTTTTCATTGGCCTGAATTCATATTCTTTTTTTCCAAATAATACTCATTTTCCTTTAATATTGTATTCATTTTTTGTGAAAAATATATTAGTTTTCTCACAAAATACAAAATTCATCTTTTTTTTAAAATAAAAATAATAATTTTTTTACAATTGGTTTTCTTTGGCCTGAAATCTGAATTCACATTCATTTGTGCTAAGTAATATTCATTTTTCTTTAATTGCCATATTCATTTTTAATTGATAGTTTTGAAAGGACACGAACACAACAGGGGGGTGAATTATGTTGGTCGATTTTTCAGAGTTTCTGAAAACACCCTCAAGAACAGTTCGGACAGAGTGTTTGCAGTGAACAAGAAACGGAATAGCTCCGGAAAGTAAACAAAATGCACACGGTGTTTTTACGTGGAAAACACCTCTGGCCCAACTGAGGTGAAAAACCACGAGTACCCCTGTAGGATTTTCACACACTTCCACTATACAGGCCAAATACGTTACAGAAGTAACCTACACCGTTACAAATGTAACACTCATGTAACCGTCTACCCCAAGACAAGTTACACCACGTCCAAAGTCTCCCTAGACTTGGACACACTCAATTCTCACTGATAAAGGGAGAAAATGAAATGAACACCTCACTTTAAGTGCTTCTAAATAAGCAAGGGTAAGGTACAATTGAGCGCCTAGTATGCCAATTGAAAGGACTCGAATTTTCACTCACTTCAGATGGTTTTCTTTCTGAAAATATATCTCTTTGTAGCACTTGAAATTCCTTGAAAACCAATGTCTCACCCAAAAAATTGAAGGAGAGAAGTTACTTAAATAAGAATGAGGGATAAAACAATATTAGTTTTTTACTGTACTTGTGTTGCAAGGATATTAGTTTTACCCACTAAATACTTGTACCGCAAGACTTGGTAACTCACCCACTAACAGCTTGAGCCGCAAGGATAAATGAGTACCACAAATTTCCAGCAGCCAAGCCCACAATTTTCTCCACCTATTAGCCACATTCTAAAAATAGGAGTTGTTTTACTTGGTGAAAAATTCACTCTAAAAAGTAAGTTAAAAACTCTCCACAATATTTTCAAAGCCAAAAATAACTCTTTTGGACTCAACGACTGCAGAAAATATACCTTAAATATTTCAAAAACGTCAGCCCAAAAATCAAGGAAAAACTATGAAATTCAGTTTTGGCTTAAAGACACTCTGAACCCTGTTCTCAGAACTGGTCTGAGACGGTATTCTGAGATATCTCAAAAATCATTCAAAGTAAATGTTAATTCAAGGCCTTCTAATTGGCATATTAACAAGAATCCAATAAAATAAAATAAATACCAAACTAATGACTCTTGTTAATCAGCTGGACAGCTTGTATACGATTTGACTTGTCACTCCAAATGCTTTGACGCTTCTCAGAACTGTTTCTTGAGCTGTTTTGAAGTACTCCATGTTCTTTGATGCTCCTTGGGTCCTTGTCAGTCAGCTGCTCTGCAGAACTGTTCTGAAACGATGTTCTGAAACACATGTACTTTCCGGCAATTGTTCTAAGACACTGTTCTCAAACACTTATTAATCAAGCAAGATATTTCAAAAATGTTTTCCGGATCCTATCAACAACACATAACTCAAGCACAACCATATAGAGCATTATATTTGTGTTTGTTATCATCAAAACCTTATACAAGTATGAGGCCAACAATTTCCCCGTTTTTGATGATGACAAACCAAATGACCATATTGACATAAAAGGCGAAAGCAAGTTAGTGCCAAACAAAACAGTCAAGCCATAGAAGAGAAAAATTTTAAGAAGTCAACTTAATCCAAGTCAAAGTAAAACAACCATGGTCATGCCCATCTTTCCCCTTTTGACATCATCGAAAAAGGGTGGTCAGATCAAATAGAAAGAGTCAGGTTGTTTGCAATCACCATCACTTGGATAATGGAGGAAAACAACCGGTGATACACTCAAGTATATGGTACATTAATGATATTGTCCATCTAAGTCACGCACAAACAAATAACAATAAGAAGACAAGCAGGGCACAGTATTAAAGCATAACCAGCCAAGAGTTAGTATAAACCATTGTCAGTCAAAAAGGCACAACCAGATAGTGAAAAACAGTTGTTGAGAACAGGGTGGAGAATAAGAGTAAAAACAGGGAATAGAACAAGGCAGGGAACAGGGGGCAGAAACAGGTTCAGGAAGGAGGAGAGGACAGTTGGGCCATGAGGGCAGTGATGGCAGATAGTAGATCCTCATGGCGCTTTGCATTCAGAGCTTTCTCCTCTGCAAGAGCCGCCTTGACCTCAGAGATCTCATCCTTCAGCCGGTTTTGGTCCTAGAGCAAAGTATCCAGTGAAGTGCCATTGGAGGAAGAACCAGGAACAGGGGTGAAGGGTGTTCGGGGCCCCTGTTCGGAACCAACAGTCTCACCCTTTGCAATCTTGAACCCACAACTGATCAGGGTGCTACTACCTATCTCATCTGTCATTTGCACCCCTATCTTCTTCTGTAAAGAAATCCCAAAGTGCTCAAATACCGAGGTCAGGAGAAAACCATACCCCAGGTCATGTTCCCTAGCCGTGTTTGCAATGCGGGAGATATGACTGATCATGATGGCTGGTAGGTTGATATGCTCCCATCGGTTCAAGAGATCGGTGAGGCACTGGTCCATTGCATCTGCAAGGTTGCGGCCTTGGCCCCGGGGGATGATGTTTTTGATGATAAACCAGAAGAGCAACAGGTGATGAGGTGTCATCTCTCCTTTCTTAACTGACCGGGGTGTTTTCAAGCCTGGTTGTTGACTCAACCTTTGAGTTAATTAGAGCAATCTCTCAGCTCTGAGTATTGTCTTGTCTTCCCTCACATACACCCCAAAGCCCACAGCCGAAACTCCTAAGATTTCCCCCAATTCCTTAGCATTGAACCGCAATCTTTTCCCATTGACCACACTTGTCACCACACCATTGGTGACATTATACTTGGCATAGAATTCTGCCAAATCAGGTACAGAACACCCTCTCTGGGTGTTTGCAAACAGGTCTAACCAACCCTAGGCTTTAAGCTTATCCAAGAACATCTCCAGGCCCTATTCTTGAAAAAAAGCAACTTTTACAATTTTGCCCCGTACCACACTCCTTTGGAGAAAATGGGCAACTTTGGCTGCTGTGGTCATCGGAGACGCCATACGAGATCGCTTTGGCACTAGGCGTGGAGCTCGAGGCGATGATGGTCGTCGCTTGGAGGAGGAGTGGCCGCCGCAGGTCTTCACCATTGTTGCTGTGTTTGAGAGAGAGAAGAGCTAGGGTTTCGGGTGTTGAAGATGAAGAGAAAGAAAAGGAATCGAGCGATTTTGAGGGGAGAGGGAGAGAGATTTTCGGGATGTGGTACCGAGAAGAAGGGGAAGTGGAAAATTTAAGTCTCCTAGCCGCTTCTTATTCGGAAAGGTAGAAGAGAAAATAAAGTCCAACAACTGAAAAAAAACTACCTGATTCGCACAAAGTGACAACCAATGGCCATACCTGTTCCTGGCGCTTGTTCTTGCTGTCAGTTGTTCGGTAACATAGGACAATAAAGGCAATATCATCAGACCTCAACGATTGTTAGCAGGTTATAATCCACATATGTGCTAATTCTAACAAAAAAGTTGACTGCATCTAATGAATCAAGATGTTTGACCTGAAAAACCTTTCAACTAGACAAGCATTGGGGGTTAATTAAGCATGCTCAAGTTGTTTTAATTAAATCCAATTCAAGTCTGTTCTTCTCAAACTGTTCTCTATTCAGTGTCTTGGTAAAAATATTAGCAATTTGCTTATTAGTGGCACAAAAATTCACTGAAACCAAGCCCTTTTCAACATTGTCTCTTAAAAAGTGATGACGAATGTCAATATGTTTAGTCCTTTTATGTTGATATGAGTTTTTGGAAATATTAATTGCACTTGTATTATCATAAAATATGGGAATGCATCCCGTGTTAACACCAAAATCTTTGAGTTGTTGTTTTATCCACAACAATTGAGCACAACAAGAAGCAGCTGTAACATATTCAGCTTCCGCTGTAGACATGGCAACTGAGTGTTGTTTCTTGGTTGCCTAAGATACCAAACAGGGTCTAAGAAAATGAGGCATACCTGAGGTGCTTTTTCTATAAACCAAGAAACCTGCATAGTCAGCATCAGCATACCCAACAAGATCGAAGTTGCACCCTCGAGGATACCATAAAGCTAAGTCAAGAGTATGTTTTAAATATCTTAAAATCCGTTTAACAGCCTTTAAATGAGTTTCTTTTGGCTTAGACTGAAAACGGGCACACAAACCAACATTAAAAATAATGTCAGGTCTAATGGCAGTTAGGTATAACCCTATCATGCCCCTATAGGATTTCTCCTCAACTGAGGGACTTCCGTTATCCATTACCAACCTGGTTGAGGGAGAGATGGGAGTATCAATGGGTTTGGCTGATTCCATTCTAAACCACTTAATTAGTTCCTTGACATATTTTTGTTGATGTATCATAGTTTTGTTTGAAGTTTGCTTGATTTGCAAGCCTAAGAAGAAATTAAGCTTGCCCATCATGCTCATTTCAAACTCACTCGTCATCAATTTTGAAAACTCATCACACAGATAATTGTGAGTTGCACCAAATATAATGTCATCGACATATACTTGGACAATCAATAAATGTTTCCCCTTAGATTCTAGAAACAAGGTATTATCAACCTTACCCTTTTTAAAACCATTTTCAATTAAAACGTTTGATAACCGTTCATACCAAGCTCTAAGAGCTTGTTTTAAACCATAAAGTGCTTTGTCAAGTTTGAAAATATGGTTAGGAAATTCATAATTTTCAAAACCAGGGGGTTGGCTTACATACACCTCTTCCTTTAGATATCCATTGAGGAATGCACTTTTGACGTCTATTTGGTATAGCTTTATCTCCATGTGAGCTGCAAAAGCTACCAAAATGCGGATAGCTTCAATCCTTGCAAGGGGTGCAAAGGTTTCTTCATAGTCAATTCCCTCTTCTTGGTTGTACCCTTGAACCACCGCCAAGCCTTGTTCCGAGTGACTGTTTCGAACTCATCCAGCTGGTTTCGGAACACCCACTTGGTGCCAATGACTGATCTGTCCTCTGGCCGTGGTACAAGGTGCCACACCTTGTTTCTTTCAAACTGATATAGCTCCTCTTGCATTACAATAACCCAGTCAGAATCTGCAAGAGCTTTCTCATGCATGGAGTTTTGAGTGAGCAACAAATCTCTCCTTACAAGGCCCAGTTCGAACTGTGCATCCTGTGCATCATTCTTAACAAGGGAGTTAGTTTTATCAAACAGCACATGCACATTCTCCTCAACACACAAGGTTCGTTTGTTAAACACTTTGTATGCCTTACTGTGTGAGGAGTACCCCAAAAATATTGCCTCATCACTCCTTGGATCAAACTTTTCCAAGGCATCCTTCCCATTATTATGCACATAACATTTGCAACCAAACACTCTCAAATGCATAATATTAGGTTTTCTACCTTTGAGAAGTTCATAAGGAGTCTTGTTGAGAATGGGTCTAATCATGCATCTATTAATAATGTAACAAGATGTATTTAATGCTTCTGCCCAAAAGTTTCTAGGAAGACCACTAGCAATAAGTGTTATTCTAGTAATGTCTTCGAAAGTACAATTTTTACACTCTACCGCCCCGTTCTATTGGGGTGTTCTTGGGGCAAAAAAATTATGATTAATACCATGTTCATTACACTAGTTAATAAAGCTTGAATTTTCAAATTCTTTACCATGATCAGACCTTAGACAAACTAATGAGTGTCCTACTCTCTTTTCAGTCCTTTTAAGAAACACAAGAAATTTTTCAAAAGTTTCATCTTTAGAAGCCAAAAACAAAGTCCATGTAAAACGAGAGTAATCATCCACTATCACAAGTACATACCTCTTCCCACCTCTACTTGTGATCCTCATAGGACCACACAAATCAACATGTAGCATCTCAAGAGGTCGGGTAGTGCTAACACAGTTTTTCAGTTTAAAAGAAGTTCTGACTTGTTTACCCCTAGCACAAGCGTCACACACCTTATCATCATTGTATTTGATGGAAGGTAGGCCGACTACTAGGTTTTTAGAAACAAGTTTATTCAAAAGAGAGAGACTTGCATAACCTAGTCTCTTGTATCAAAGCATAACATTATCATTTAAAGCACTTAAACAAGTCAGATTATTTTGAGAAAGTGAAAGAATACACACTTTATACACATTTTTGTGTCGCTTCGCCCTCAACACAACATCTCCTGTATTGATATTGACAACCAAGCATTGTTTTGAAGAAAACACCACTAGGTTATCTTTATCACATAGTTGAGACACACTTAGTAGATTGTGTTGTAAACCATCCACAAGATATACATTGTCAATTGAATGGGAGAGTGACTCCCCTATCTTACCTATACTGACAATTGTCCCTGATTTGCCATTTCCAAATGCCACACTCCCTCCATCAGAGGCTATAAGTAAGAGAAAGTTTGATTTTTCACCAGTCATATGCCGTGAACAACCACTATCCACATACCACAGTTGGTTGTTTGCTGGGTTGTTTGCTCGGTTGTTCCCTCTCACTTTAGCCTGCAAAACAAATTAGGGGTTAGTTTTGGGAACCTAGATCCACTTGGGTCCCATTCCCTTAGACATGCAAATCTCATCTTTTCTAACTCATATTTGTTTTACATAAATCTTGTTTCTTTCCATGGCATACTTTCTTGAGGGACAAGTATAACGATAATGACCCGTTTTACCACAATGAAAACAAATAATATTTTCTTGTAGTCCCATATATTTTCTGTTTACTGGGTAAACAGTTCATTTAGTCGCAAAACCTAGTCCCTTCTTATTCCGGTTATGATGAGTATTAAGCCATTTAAGTGCTTCTGAGGAACTGTTCTAGCACCTATTTGCAGTGAGGTCAGATTTGGCCTTTTTTAGCCTTTCAAGCAATTGGCTATTCTCACAGACCAAGGACTCTATTCTCTGTTTCAGCTGAAGAGACTGACTTTCTAGCTTTGAGAGATCAGTGTTAAACTCTTTTTCTCTCACACTCAAGGTTTCTTTAAGCTTATCAAGGTCTTCATACAAAACAAAGGTCTCTTCATCCACTTTAAGTCTTTCACTTTTAAGGATCTCGTTTGCATGTTCAAGCTTCCTAACATCTCTTTTTAAATCAGAACAGACATCTTTTAGCATGCAATTTTCAGCATTAATAGCATCACATTCATCCATCAAAGTGAATAACAATTCCTCAAGTTTTGCTTTGTTAAGACCACGTACCTTTCCCTTGAGTTGGGATAGACTATCCACTGGCTCATCATTCGAATCTGACTCACTCCTGGCCATGAGTGCTACGACAACTTCTTCTTCTTCTTCAGAGGCCTTATTGTCTTCCGTAGTGTCACCCCAAGCTGCCAGCATTGCCTTTGAGAATCGCCTTGCAGAATTGTTCCCAAACTATTTTCTGCCTTGTTTCAGGAACTGTTCTATCTCCTGTTCTTCCTTCAGCAGAGGGCAGTTCTTCACAATATGGCCATGTTTGCCACACTTGAAACACCCAGTGAACTGCTCTCGTTCATTACTTCTGGGCTTACTGAAGTTCTTCTTTTTGGAGTTCTCTTTGGCCTTCTTGAAGAACTTCTTGAATTTTCGGGTGATCATGGCCATTTCTTCTTCATCAAAGTCCGAACCATCCTCTTCCAAGGCCTTTAGAGCAAGGCCTCGATCTCTTTTGGTCTCCTCTTTCAGTTGAGAGCTTCTTCTAAGCTCATAAGTTTGGAGATTGCCAATAAGCTCGTCCAAGGAGATTTTGTTCATATCCTTGGCCTCTTGGATGGTCGTGACTTTGGCCTCCCATGATTGTGGCAAAAATCGTAGGATTTTCCTCACCAATTCCTCAGTGGTGAAGGACTTTCCCAATGATTTTAGCTCATTAGTAATGTGGGTGAAACAGGTATACATGTCCATCACTGTTTCTTTATCACCCATTTCAAATAGCTCATACTTTCTCATAAGAAGCTCAACTCTTGACTGCTTCACTTGATTTGTGCCTTCATGAGCTACTTGGAGGGCATCCCAAATTTCTTTAGCTGACTCGGACTCAGAAATGCGGGTGTACTCATCAAGACCAAGGCCAAAATACAAGAGCTTTTTGGCCTTTGCATTCTTTTCCATCATCTTAAAATCTTCGGCATTGAATTCTTGAGGCTTCTTGGGAACCATACTTCCATCTTCGATTGTCTTTTTGGGAATGAGTGGACCATTCTTGATGATCATCCATAACTCATAATCATCAACTTGAACATAGTTTTCCATGCGATTCTTCCACCAACTATAATATTGACCATTAAAGTACGGTGGTCGAGTCACAGATTGACCCTCAAGCATTCCTTGTGGTGTACTCATCTTCTAGGATCTCTCAAGGTGTTAGCCTTTAAATGAGAACTTGCTCTGATACCACCTGATAGTTTTGAGAGTACATGAATACAAGAGAGGGGGTGAATTGCGTTGGCCGATTTTTCAGAGTTTCTGGAAACACCCTCAAGAACAGTTCGGACAGAGTGTTTGCAGTGAACCAGAAACGGAATAGCTGCGGAAAGTAAACAAAATGCACACGGTGTTTTTACGTGGAAAACACCTCTGGCCCAACTGAGGTGAAAAACCACGACCTACCCCTGTAGGATTTTCACACACTTCCACTATACGGGCCAAATACGTTACAGAAGTAACCTACACCGTTACAAATGTAACACTCACATAACCGTCTACCCCAAGACAAGTTACACCACGTCCAAAGTCTCCCTAGACTTCGACACACTCAATTCTCACTGATAAAGGGAGAAAATGAAATGAACACCTCACTTTAAGTGCTTCTAAATAAGCAAGGGTAAAGTACAATTGAGTGCCTAGTATGCCAATGAAAGGACTCGAATTTTCACTCACTTCAGACGGTTTTCTTTCTGAAAATATATCTCTTTGAAGCACTTGAAATGCCTTGAAAACCAATGTCTCACCCAGAAAATTGAAGGAGAGAAGTTACTTAAATAAGAATGAGGGATAAAACAATATTAATTTTTTACTGTACTTGTGTCACAAGGATATTAGTTTTACCCACTAAATACTTATGCCGCAAGACTTGGTAACTCACCCACTAACAGCTTGAGCCGCAAGGATAAATGAGTACCACAAATTTCCAGCAGCCAAGCCCATAATTTTCTCCGCCTACTAGCCACATTCTAAAAATAGGAGTTGTTTTACTTGGTGAAAAATTCACCCTAGAAAGTAGGCTAAAAACTCCCCACAATATTTTCAAGGCCAAAAATAACTCTTTTGGACTCAACGACTACAGAAAATATATCTCAAATATTTCAAAAACGTCAGCCCAAAAATCAAGGAAAAACTGTGAAATTCAGTTTTGGCTTAAAAGCACTCTGAACCCTGTTCTCAGAATTGGTCTGAGACAGTGTTCCGAGATATCTCAAAAACCATTCAAAGTAAATGTTAAATCAAGACCTTCTAATTGGCATATTAACAAGAATCTAATAAAATAAAATAAATACCAAACCAATGATTCTTGTTAATCAGCTGGACAGCTTGTATACGATTTGACTTGTCGCTCCAAATGCTTTGACGCTTCTCAGAACTGTTCCTTGAGCTGTTCTAAAGTACTCCATGTTCTTTGATGCTCGTTGGGTCCTTGTCAGTCAGCTGCTCTGAAGAACTGTTCTGAAACGATGTTCTGAAACACATGTACTTTCCAGCAACTGTTCTAAGACACTGTTCTCAAATACTTATTAATCAAGCAAAATATTTCAAAAATGTTTTCTGGATCCTGTCAACAACACATAACTCAAGCACAACCATATAGAGCATTACATTTGTGTTTGATATCATCAAAACCTTATACAAGTATGAGGTCAACATTAATGAACACTTGTAACGATGCTTGCACTACGCCCAGGCTCCAATAATCATGCTTAATTTTTTGAAGGTTAACGAAATTTGATGATTTTGACTATACTTATTTTATATTAATTCTATCCTTCCAATTATATTTGAGAATTGAGATGATCGTATCTACACATGTTAGAACCATTAAAAATGATGGTTGAAACATGCACTTCTTCCAACTATATCTATATATATATATATATATCTATATATATATATATATATATATATATATATATATATATATATATATATATATTATTGTTAAAGTTTACTTTTTCAAAGATTTAACATTATTTTTATTGGTTAAAAACTAAGTTCAACAAACTATGGGTCCGTCCGCTCTTTTTGTTGGTAAATGTACTTTCACTGACGTCTACCAACTTTTACCAACGTCTTTCCACTTTTTCCAACTCTTGCAAAAAAATTCCAATCATTTCTGCTTCCAAAAATATTTTCCAACTCTAAATAACTTCTACTAAGTCTTGTCAACCTCCTTCAAAAAATTTTGCGAAGAAATCCCCACTCATTACATTTCTTTACTACTAAAAATTTGTTTTATTCTGATGGAATATTCCGATCAAAAATAGGTCCGTCAAAATGTCCAATGGAACTCCAACGGAATCTGGTAGTTTCTCGAGAATGTCGACGGACGTTCCGACAAACTTGTCTTCAGAAGGATGCTCCGACCGCATTCTAACAGCATTCCGATGGAATTTTAGTCGGACAATATTTAAATTTTTTCAAAAACGTTTCCTGGTTTGAATGGACTGAAAATTGAAAAAAATTGAATTTCTGATGGAAAAATTCATCGAAGTTCCGTCATAATTTCTCAAATAAATCTTGTCTCATAACCTCATTTTTTGTTGCTTCCTTTACAAAAAACACAGGAGAGATAGAGAGAGCGGTGCATCACCAACGGCTGCCCCCCACTGTCGGCCCCCACCATGTTTGTCGCTGTCATAGCATCTTTACAACCGTCTCCTGTCGTTGTGCCCTCCATCATCACTTATCTTCGATTTATTAAGAAGGTTTTTATGTGTGTAATTTCCATCCAAATTTGTAGTACGTAAATTAAGCATATAAGTTGAATTTAATAGTTTGTATATAATAAGTTTGATAGTTTGTGTGTAATTTCATAAATTTGAAAATTTGTTCTTAATTTTGTACTTTAATTCGCTGTTAAAGAATGCAATTTTTTATTAATTAAGTAGAATTTAATGTTAATAATGAGATTATGAATTCAATGTTAATAATATGTATATTAGCTACATTGCAAAATGTTTAAATAGGTGGGTACTTTATTTTTAAAAAAAAAAAACTAAAAACACCGACGAAGTTTCCATGGAATCTAGCGATTTTCGACAGGATTCCAGCGGAATGCAATGGATAGTGTGATTCCATCAGAAGCCGAATGAATCTTTCCGTCGGAATTTTGTTGGAACACTTTCCGATGGATTCTGTCAGTCCGTAATTCCATCGGATTTTTGATTTTTTTAGTAGTGTTACTAACATTCTCCAACTTCTACCAGATTTTGCCAATTTTTTCTATTCTTAACCAACTCATACCAATCATTCAAAAAAATACCAACTTCTATCCCTTGTACCAATCTTTACTAATTTTATCCATTTACCAACACCATATTCACCAACGAAAAGAATAGGCCCTAAATATATTTAATGCTTATTTTTTACATATTCGATAAACTTGACAATGAATATGGCAGGGAGGAAGTACGAAATTGGGTTTATTATCATCAAAAATTGACGAATGTAATCTATAAAATAAACTGGGTCGACGAAAGCTTCAACCCATTGGAAGCGCAGGAATGTATGCATGGTCCAACACTTTTATATCTTCATCTGCTACGATAAACATAAATTAAGGACTTGGAGCAGTGCATAGGAACTTTAGGACTCTTGCTGTATTTCATATTCGAACAACAATTTTTGGATTTTGAATTTTTCTTTTTATTTTTCGACTTTTTTTTGGGGTGGAGATTGGATTTGGGTTTTTACTTGTCTTTTTTTCGTTTTCCTTTTTTTGATTGGATGTATCTTCTACTTTAGTCTTATTTTTTTTTTCTTTTTAATAAATTTTGCTTTATGTCTTTATCCTTTCTTTTGCCTTATTTTTTCAACATTTCTTTTTTCATCTTGCTGTTCATTTGCTTAAAAACAAAATTACCTTTTTATAGTGATGATTGATTCTAATTAATATTTCAAAATAAACAACACGAATTTCAAAATATGTTATATGCAATTTCGAATTGATTAGCAGTTTAGCACATAGATATATCAGATAAGCATAGGAAAACATAATATTGTCTTTCTTTAATTTTTTTATTTCTATTTATTGATAATAAGTGAATAACCATACGGATTTAAGTGCATAACATGAACATAATATTTTAAAATAATGACAATGTAGAATTTTTAGTCAGCATGTAATTGTATAACATATAACAATGCTCACTATATATATTACTAATAATATTCACTACGCATATTATCAGTACTCATTAAATCTGAAAAACTTAATGAAGCAAGTTACAACAATTGTTATTGCTGAGTAATTATTAAGTACAACTCAATGTGTGTGTGTATATATATATATATAAATGTATATGTGTGTATATATATATATATATATATATATATATATTATATATTATATATATATATATATATATATATATATATATATATATATATATATATATATAGATATATATATATATATATATCTATATATATATATATATATATATATATGTATGTATATATTATATATATATATAGATATATATATATATATATATGTATATATATATATGTATGTATGTATATATAGCTTTAGCTTGTATTCTCTAAATATAACATATTCACTATTGCTCACTGAACATATAAGTAAAGCTCACTAATGTAGCTCCATAACAACAACGACAACAACAACATCAAGGAATTATCTAGTGAGCCCTAGTGAGCATTACCACACATATTAGTGAGCATTGCTGAATATACTGGTGTGCAAATCCTGAGAGGATGACCCAAATGTATAATGAGCAATACAACATCAATGAGCAATACTTGTATGTATTAGTGAGCTACATAGTGTATTTACTAAGCAATATAACATTGGTGAGTACTAAAGTTTTGGTTTGCATGTGATGTCCTCATTAAGTCAGTCATCTCATTAAAGTTAGCTCTGTTGCTCATTGAAAATACATTCCAACTCACTAAATATATCTATCAGCTCACTAAAGTACATAAAATATCTTTTGGGTGGATATTACGTCCACTCCAGCTGTCAAGCATTGGTATAGATCTAGTCTCCTCACTAAAAATATATGTCAAATTACTAAAGTGTTACTCAAGTTGCTCACTATCTATCAGCTCTTTATATACGACGATGATGACGACAACAATATCAAAATTATCTAGCGAGCCCTAATAAGCATTGCTATTTAAATTAGTGAGCATTGCTAAATTTGCTGTCAGTATTGGTGCACATCTCCTGAGATCGGATGTGTATAGTGAGCAATACAACATCATTGAGTAATACTCATATGTGTTGGTGAATTGTACAATGTATTTAGTGAGTAACACAATATTAGCAAGAACTAACGTGCTGATTTGGGTGTGGTGTCCTCACTAAAAGGTTCCCTCGCCCATTAAAGTTAGCTATGTTGCGCACTAAAAATAATGCATCCTAACTTAATTGTTAGACGTATTTATCAACTCACTAAAGTGCATGATGTTTTTTTGGATAGATACTACATCCAAACCAGGTTGTCACACTTTGGCATAGATCTGATATGCTCACTAAGAGTATAGGCCAGCTTACAAAAGTGTTACTCATGTTGCTCACTAGAAGCTTCTGCTTGCTCAATAGAAGTATCTATAAGCTCGCTAAATCAAAGTGCATGATTTTTTTTGGGGGGGGGGGGGGATGGGGGGGGTCAATCCTACTGATTATAAATGTATCTCAACCTACTAGACTTAAGTATTTGCTCACTAAAATGTATGAACCATTTTTAGTTATAACTAATTAACATCATCAATCAATTACATATCTAACAATCACTTGGCATATCACACGTTGGTCTAGGTCTTGTTTGCTCACTAAAAGTATTTGTTAGCTTACTAGACTATTAATCAGATTGCTCATTGAAAATGCATCCCACTTCACAAGAGTTATCTATCATTTTAAGGCATATGAATTTTTTTTGGGTATCAGTATGGTATTTTAAAATAATGAGCACATAAGTTTAGAGTGACAATCACATACTAGTATGGCATTGTAATGCTCAATAAATGTACTACTAATGCTCACTATACAACCTACTAATGCTCCTTGAGTGTATACAACTTACCAAGACAAGCTTGCAACATTTGTTGTTACTCACTAATTATTTAAATGATGCTCAATAATAATAATAATAATAATAATAATAATAATAATAATAACAACAACAACAACAACAACAACAACAATAACAATAACAACAACAACAACCACCACAACAATAATAATAACAGCAACAACAACAATAACAATAGCAACAACAACAATAATAATAGCAGCAGCAGCAACAACAACAATAACAGTAGTAGTAGTAGTAGTGATAATAATAATAATCTCTTATTTATACACTAGTGAACATTATTACAAGTATCAATAAGAAAAACCAAATTAATAATATAAAAAGACAAAAAAGAATAAGCAGGAGAAATGAAATTGTAAATTAATTCTTTCAATGAAAAAAAAGTTTCAAAAAAAGTTTCGTTAAGATGATAACAAGCATCAAACCTGCATCCTTTACACAGACCACTGGCATATCTCTACCTACCAACTTAATCATGTGGCCTTTTCACATTTAGGTCCTGTTTTTTTCTATAACTAGAAAGATTTAGCTAACAGTTTACAACTCCTATAACTTCTTACAACTTCTTACAGTTCCTTAAATCTTTTACAAAATTCGTACAACTTCTTACATCTCCTACATCTTCGTACATTTTCTTAAATGTTGTGATTTCTATAAAGATTAAGTTTTACAGCAAGTGTACAGTTTATCACCGCAGTACTTGAGGTGTCGATCTACAGAGATGGATTGTAGAATTAGTTTACTAAGTCATATACATTAACCTTGCGAATCCAAGCAACCAAAACGAAGTCCCAAATCAGAATAGGGGCAAAATGGCAACACCAAGCAATGTAGGTACGAACTGAGTAGAATAAGCAGGGGGACAGGAGTCCCAAGAAAGAAGATTGCGAAACAGAAAGGAGGCAAGCGCCCACAACTGGCGCAAGAGAACTATAAATCAAAAGAGCTCACCAAATTCCAACACAAATTGAATCTATTCCAAGCCAAGCAAGAAAGTTTTACTCGAGTAAAGTGTATAACTAACCCAAATTCACTAATATCAAATTTATAAAACTAGAACCTAGATCTGAAACCTAAAAATGAAAATGAAAGATAAGAAAATATAACTAAAACTACTCTACTCTATGTTACTTCCTCTGTCCTTTAACCTTCAGACCTCGTCCTCCCGGTGCCTCGTTGCACTCCTCTTCATTTTCCAGCATTAATCACCATTATTCCTAAACTTGTAACTCCCCCATTGATGAAGAGTGAGGAGGGTAAGAATGAGTGAGTAACAGTGGGATGGAATGATGGAGCAATGAATATCATTGATTAAAGGAGGAGACAGAAATGAACATGGGTGTGTTGGGCAGGAGATTAAGCAGCAAAAAAAAATGCTCTGTTTCGGGTTCTGGGTCGAGGGGGAAACGAAGAAGAAGAAGAAAAGATGGGGGGGGGGACTGCTCACGTGCAACACGAGTGCCAAGTAAATGAAAGGGGTTGCTGCTGGGCTCGGTTCTGGTGATGACTAGCTGGACCGGCCCATAAGAGGGAAAGACGGAAATGAAGGAGAAAAGGTAGATTGGGTCACGGATCTGGGCCATTAGGATCACCTGGCCTAGTCTTGTTTTTTCTTCTGTCTTGCCCTCTTCAATTCGATCCAACCCTTGCACTTGTTCAGGCGAACTTATTTTTTTTTTCAAGTCGTTTATAGTTCCTGCAAAATAGATAAAAACATTATTGAAATTCTATTTTAACTAATTTATTCCGAGCAATTATTAAATAATAAAAGCATATAAAATATCATAATTTCTGGTTGAGCAAATACCCCCACTTCTAAGTTTTGCTCGTCCTCGAGTAAAATAAAACTAAAAATTCTAGAAAATAAAATAGAATCTTAACTCACTTTCATAGAAATTATGGTTGCACTGAGCATGTGCAACAAACCCTTTAAATCCCTAGGTTACCCCCAGTGGACGAGAAAGGTCCCGTGAAGATTCTAATATCAGAACATCAAAAATCTTTTTAGTTTTCTTCAAAAACTTATATATTTAACACAGGAGAAAAATATATACACATTCTAATAAACCATATCACTTAAATAACTAAAGAATTAGATCAAAAATAAATGCAATGTACACATTAAGAACCCTTGGTCCCCATTGATGACATCTGTACATAATTTTTCACCCCACTTAGAAATTATATACAAGCGTGGCTAGTAGAACCTTACTTTAGGAGGAATGTGGAACACTCCCACTTATGTGTTTAAAATATAACAAGGTTCACTCAATTTATTTTTCAATCATACAAATTATCATAGACTTGCTGAGATTCCCAATGAAAATTAGAGCAATAAGTCTGAGATTTAGGAGAGAAAGTCTCACCTCTTCATTTATTCATTATTGCAATATATACCGGAGTTAGTTGTCAAAATACATTAACCTACTTTCCTAAGCAATGAACTATGAATATGGAAATAGAATAGCAAATATATGTACAATATGCTGAATATGGATTATTCCCTATACCGCCCTCAAGTTGGTGCATGAAGATCGCAGATGCCCAACTTGTAAAGGAGATATTCAAACTATGGGCGACCAAGTGCTTTGGCAAAAATGCCCTCAAGCTGCTCTTGTGTAGGGATATAAATGGTAGAAATGACCCTTTCATAACCTCATCCCGAACATAATGACAATCAACCTCAATGTGTTCGGTACGCTCGTGAAAAACTGGATTTTTAGCAATATGTAAGGCGGCCTGATTCTCACACCATAGTTGCATGGACTCATTGTGCTCCACCCTAGGGATGAGAGGATTCCTTTGAGCCATTTAAGCTCACTAGTAGTCATAGCCGTAGATCGATACTCCCGCCTCTTTCGAAGAACGAGACACGATATGTTGCTTCTTGGTCTTCCAAGAAATGGGAGAATTACCTAGAGAGATAAACCAGCCAGTAAGAAACCATCGTGTTAAGGGACACCCTGCCCAATCCGAATCACACCACCCATGAATTTTAAGATCACTTTCACTACGAAAAAGAATTCCTTACCCCGGGTTCCTTTTCAAGTAACGAACAACACACAATTGTTGCCTCCTAATGTGCCTCCCTCGGTTATTGCATGAATTGAGACAAGACATACATAATACGATAGGCCAGGGCGCGTAAACAAAGATAGATGGGATGGCCCACCAGTCAACGATACTTTTTCGGATCATTCAGCAAGTGGCCATCGGCTAAAGCTAAATAATGCTGTTGCTTCAGAGGAGTACTAGCGGGTTTAGAACCTAGCAACCTGGCTTCTGAGATGATATCCAAAGCATATTTGTGCTAACACAAGAAAATCCCTTCTGGGCATCGAGTGATTTCAACACCTAAAAAATATTTGAGAACCCCCAAATCCTTCATGAGAAAATACTCACTAAGTAGGACTTAACTTGCATAATAGCATCATGATTCTTTCCGGAAATAATTAAATCATCTATGTAGACAAGGACATTCAGTCATGCATTGTTGTTCTGCAGAGTGAACAGTGAATAATCTGAATATGACCGTGTGAAACTGTATGCCAACAACATCAATGAAAGCTTGGTAAACCAACATCATGGTGCCTATTTCAGCCCATACAGTGACCTTTTGAGTCGACATACTTTCTTGGAGTTTGCAACTCAGAAACCTAGAGCCTTTTCATGTAGACTTCCTTATGCAGATCACCATGTAAAAAAGTGTTATGCACATCCATTTGATGTAGTTCCCACTGCTTAGCTGCGACCCCCATAAGAAATATCCGAACCGTGACCATTTCGCCACCAGAGCAAAAGTGTTTGTAAATTCAATCCCCACAATATGATGATTACCAAATGTGACTAAATGAGCCTTGTAGCACTCCACTTGTCCATCAGATCTATATTTAATTTTAAATACCCATTTGTAGCCTAGAGCTGTCTTGCTAGGTGGCAGATCAACAATTTTCTATGTCTCATTATCCTCTAGGGCATTTGTCTCCTGCCACATATCATCTCTCCACTGTTCATCTGTTGCCACATCAGAGTAGGTCGCAGGCTCAGGGTCTGAAGTAATAGCTGCATGAAAGTTTCTGTGTGGCAAGGAAAATTTATCATAGCATACATAGTGTGATATAGGATATGGTATACCCGGAAGATGCTATCGCCTGGGTGCACAATTAGATGGACTCAGTTTTTGGGTAGTATGAGTAACATAGTCGTGCAAACGAACTGAAGGCTCCTTCTTTAAATGCCCCGCAACCCAACAAATCAGAATTATCCATTGCAGGAGTTTCGCCCTGAGCTGGGAGTTGGGCCGCTGTCAGAACATGCCCATTTGGTTCACTTTCCACATGGGTTGTCGAACTCTCAAGAGTGAGAAGAGACGTCCCAAACTCTTAGGCCATGCTATCTCCATGAGGCTCTTGGGCCTTTCCTATCACTTGGACTGCATCACCTGTGTTCTGAGCCTGACCATCCATTCCCCCTAGCACTTCCTTACACTTATCTATTTCCCAATTTCCACACTCATCTTGAGAAACTCCTTTTATTTAAGTGTCATTAGGGACATGCAAAGCAAATGGAAACGTGTCCTCACAAAATTCCATATCTCGAGAAACAAAAAATTTACAAGTCTCTAAATCATACAATCTCCATCCCTTTTTGCCATAAGGGTAACCCACAAAAACACATTTCTGACTCTAACTCGCAAATCTATCCCCCTTTGCCCCTTGGTTATGTGCGTAACACAAGGAACCAACCACTCTAAGTTGCTCATAAGAAGTTACATGTCCATAAAGAATTTCATAGGGAGTTTTACAATCAAGGATCATGGAAGGTGTCCGATTTATTAAATAACCCGTAGCTAAAACACATTCTCTCCAAAAATTGATTGGTAAATGCCCTTGAAACCGAACATCCTGAGCCACATTCATGATATGTTTATGTTTGTGCAATTGCGCTCTACCTGACCATTTTGTCGTGGTGTGCCACTATAAGAGGTTTGAAAAATTATTCTATTTTTCAAGAGATAATTTTTCATACAAGTAAACTCAGTTCCATTATCACTCCTGACAATTTTAACATGCTTATCAAATTGTCTAGTGACCATAGCAAAGAAATTCTTCAAAGTTTGGGCCACATCCTTCTTATCAACCAACAACGTAACCCAAATAGCACGAGAATAATCATCCATAATAGTCAAGAAATAATGAGCACAATAGGAAGAAGCAATTTTATAGGGTCCCCACAAATCACAATGAATGAGTTCAAACAAATTTGATGTTTTACTGCCACTAAGTGAAAAACTGCTTCTAGCTTGCTTTGCACGATGACAAACATCACAATTTTTATTCACAATCTCACTACTTTTCCTAATATCAACAATGGGAACTAACTTGGTAATTTTGAGAGAAGGATGACCCAGTCTGGTATGCCACAAATCAACCGACCCCACTCTTTGGGTTGCGCCTTTATGCTTGGTTTCTCTAGAAAATAGTAGAGTCCATCTTTTCATTCACCCATACCAATCAACATCTTCAAAGTATAGTACTGTAAAATACACATATGTTTAGAGAAAGCTGTAACATAATCAGATTCATTTACAACTTGCGACACAGATATCAAACTACAAGCTAATTTGAGAACATAAAGGATGTTTGATAAAACCACACGTGTATTTTTTTTTTTTTTTTTTGGGTTTCCAATTTTTTTCCCTCTTTTTGGATTTTTTTTAGAACATGGGAAAAACAAATCAATGACTCTATGACACTAATTATAAACTAATGACCAAAAAAAACCAAGACATTTAAATAATTAAGTTAACAAAACAAAATAAACTAATAAAAATAAAACTATATCACAAAAAGAAAAGAAAAACACAAAAGACTCAATCAACATGAAAAACGAAAGAGGAGGACATGCACAAAGCTTGTAAACCATTTTCTTAAATCAACATCCTAAAACAAAATAAAAGCGAAAAATAAAATAAAACAGAAAACAAAGCTCTTAAAATCAGAACTCTATATGCAGAAAATTTTGCACAATCATAGGGAACTTAAATCTATTTTTCCCCCTTTTTTTTGTGCCAAAACTGTGCAGAAAAATACAAACAAAAAATTAATTCCAAAAAATCATAGAAAATTCTAGACAATCCAAAAATTCTAGAACGATTCATACAGACTCTAAAAATGATGCTGAATCCAGGATAAATATCAGCACAACAAGAATTACACTAAAAGTGCTTCAAAAAATTCAAACAGAATGTGAAATTCGTGAAAAATCTTCACTGGTCTGATTTTTTTGGGGATCAGTTCTACCTGGTTGCTTTTTACTGCACATAAACTAAACTGATTAGTACTATTTTTTTCAACAACAAATAACCTATTAAAAATTAAAATGAAACTAATTTCAACAAACAAAAACCGAAATACTAACTAAATTTAAAAATAAAACATAAACTGAACTAAATTACTAAAACTAAATAACGACTCAAACCAAACCAAAATTCATAATTATAAAAATAAATCGACAATGACTCGACTGACTCAAATAGTCAAAATACGACTCGGTGCAACCAAATTTCACAAATCCATCCCCATCAACAGTGCCAAACTTGTTGTGATTTTTATAACGATTAGTTTTAACCACAAGCATACGGCAGTCAGTCGAAGCACTTGAGGGTCAATCTGCAGGCATGGATTGTAAAATTAGGTTATCAAAATTCTCATTGAAGTTAAAACTCGATGCCAAATTAAACAAAACTAAGGCCAAATTATTCTAGCAAACAAATCATTAAACTAAAGAAACAAAAGCAAACAGGCGTGAGTTGATATGGAATGAGTTAATGTTCTGATTTGCTCAACTCCACAGGCAAGCAAATAGAGCAGAGCAAACAAATTCAAAGAACCAACAGCACAGAAACAGAGCCCAGGTCACAACAAAAGGGAACCTAGATCAGAAATTCAACACAAAAGCTTGTAAATTCAATCACCAATATCCAAACTTGTACTTGAAATTAGGAGTAAATCATAATCTAATTCCACTAATTTGAGAATTAAGAACAAGATCCGAAACTGGAAATCAGAATGAAAATAAAGAAAATTGAAACTACAAGGAAACTCTACCCTCTACTCTACGCTGCTTCCTACTAATATGCTGCCCTAATTTACCATTAATCTCCCTTGAAGCCTACCTAGAACCCTTGCCTCCTCCTCTGCTTTTAACCGTTGAGGTCCGACTCCCCTTCCTTAATTAACTACATCCATTACTCCTTGCAATCGTCGAATTTAATGATGATAATGATTATGGCTTTGTGGGTAACGGTTGAGAAGAGAGGGAGATCATGGGCACAGTACTCTGTTCGTTTCTTCTCTGTTTTGCTTCGGCTTGCTGGGAATCACGAAGAAGGAGAAGAGGAAATGTTGGAGAGCAGAAGAAGAAGCCCAATGCTCATATGAGAGAGGCGTGGCCGTATTAAGGATCAGTTCTAGCTGGGGACCGAAGTGGGCCGCGGTTATAGGCCGTAGGGCTCAACTTGCTTCCTTCTTCTTTTCTCATTTGATCCAACTTCATTTTGAACTAATTATTCATCCTTTCCCAAGTTTTTTTTCAATTCCTACAAAATAAACAAAATAATATTAAAATCTTAATTTAACAATTTATTTTGAGTAATTATTAGACAATAAAGGGGTCTAAAATATCATAATTTTTGGTCTAACAACTCTCATCAAATTGAACAGATCCTTCTTTGTTAGCGAGCATAGCACTACCATTTGGTAAACCCATAGGACAGCTCGGGATTGGCTTCAAATCATTTAAATCCCCTAAATTTCCTATCATATGATGCGAAGACCTGGTGTCTATAATCCAAAGGTCACAATTTGTCTTACCAGTCATCTTTCGACTGAGTCAATTTGTAGGAATTAATAAGCTCTAGAATGGATTGCCACTGCACCTTGTTCAAATTTGGAGTCTTGTGCTCATCTCCTCTAACACCAAAACCGCTACTGCTACTCACCTGTGTAGCATTTGCTCTGAGGGTGCTGCCCCTGCATCTGCCACTGCTCACACCTCGTCTGCCATGCCCTACTACTTTTAAGTCCCTTGGGCATTCTCCCCACCATTCTGGGTACCCCACAAGCTGAAAGCAATTCCCAGCTTCCTGACCTGCCTCTTTACAGTAAGTACAAGTCATAATGTTTTCTCGTAATTCGCCTTGCCCCTTCGATTTTAAGTTTGTCTGGGCCACAAGTGCCATGATTTCTCCTTGGTTAGTCTAGGAATGGGTCATGGTTTTGGCTCGTTCTTCCTGGACCAGAATCAAATAGACCCTGTTCATCATAAATAGAGGTTCGGTGAAGAACAGGCTCGATCTCACTATCCCGTAGCTATCTCCGTCAAGGCCTATGAAGAATTGATGAACACACTCGTCCCCACGTTTTTTCTCCAATTTTGGTCCAATCTCGCATTTGCAACCTCCGCATTGGTAAGTAAGAATCTGGTCATAATTCATCAATTCGTCCCATAAGGTCTTCAATTTGCCGTAGTACGCCACTATGGGCTACCCTGCTGCTTGCAGTCATATAGTTTGGCCTTCAATTATTGAATTCGAGGTCCGTTCGCAACTGAAAAGTGGTCCTTGATGTCCTACCATAGGTCCTTTGCATTTTTTGTGTATGGTTGAACACAAGCCTGGTTCGACAGTGTTCAAAATCCATGAAACAAGCATGGATTGCACAGTCCACCACTCATCCAAGTCTGGTGAGTCGATACCAGGTTGAGTAATTTTCCCTTTAATAAATTCCCACTTTTGTCTTGCCCTCAACGATGTCCGTATAGCTCTTGCCCATTCGTCATAGTTGTCTCCTTTCAATTGAACTTAAGTGATAACGTTTCCGGGGTTATCATTTGAGTTTAGGTCATAAGGTGAAGGTGTCTTCTTTACAATCTCCGGTTTCGATTTTTCTTTGTTCTCAGCCATTGGCTCTGATACCATGAAAAGTTAGAGCAATAAGTTTGAGATTTGGGAGAGCAAGTCTTACCTCTTCATTCATTCATCATTGCAATATATACAGGAGTTAGATTGCCAAAATTCATTAAGCTACTTTCCTAAACAAATATATGTACAATATGCTGAATATGGATTATTCCCAATACAATTCTCCATCACTAAAGTACAATATGCAAAACGATAATCAAAAGGACTTTCTAGGGATGTAACGGGGCAAAGGGTAAAGGGTTAGGAGAGGGACAAATGATTTGGGAAATGAGGACCTAAAAGCCATAGCTAATAAGCGACCAACACTTACACTAATTATAATAATCACAACTCCAAAATAAAAAAAGAACACAACCCATTAACATGAACCATGGGAAATGAGTATACATAATGATACATCCATGCCACACAATCTTATTCACAACTCTTTTTTTGGGGAATTTTTGGAGATTTTTTCAATTTTTTCCATTTTTCCTTGGAAACTTTTTCCATTTGGTGTTTTCCCTTTTTTTCTTGATTTTTTTTTCATGAAAAATTGAATGATTGGCATGTATAAGAACAAAATAACTCAATTCCAAATGATCACCATGATCCATCCCCTTATATACTAAAATCAACCACTAAATTCATAAAATACCCAAAAGTTACCCATTAAATAATAAAGTGTTGCCCATTAGCCTTGGCTTAGGAATAGGAAATGTGTTTAGACCAAGGGCTATAATGAGGGGTTCACAATAAAAAGGATCAAAGCTCAAAGGGGCTAGCAAAGAGTAAGCATTCAACACAGGGGTGGCAGTTTGGCTATGTAGCTCACAAAAACAAATGAATGCCTCTATCATATTATTATAATGCACATACTAAATGTGATTTTAAAGAGAATCAAAGTAAGTTTTAGAGATCAAATCATGGAAGAGATGCATATGAGAGAAAATATAAGAGTAAAAATGATGAATTAGTCTATAAAGCTCAAAATCTCATAGGTTCATCTACCAAAGCCAAGCTTGCTTAGAATTAATGTCGGGTTTAGGATCATGTACAAACATCATACTTAAGGGCTAAGTTCTATCAATACACATCACATCTATATACAACCTAACACTAAGATACAAGAGAACATAGTCAATCAGAAATAGTACATATATTCCCTAAAAACAAAACAAAAAGTCTTTTTGGATTTTCAAAATGTGTTCATTTTTTCTTTTCATTTTCTTAAAGTTTCAAAGTTTCAAAGTTTTCCCACCCCCACACTTAAATCAGACAATGTCCTCATTGGGAGTGGAAAAAAATACTAAACAAAAAATAAAAACTAAAAAAAGAAAACAAATATACAAAAAAGGGACTCAAAAACAAAAAGGGCATCACTCAAAAACAAATGTACAATGTGCATGTATACACAAAAGAAAAAGAAAACTAGCCAACTATAAAAAAAGAAAAGAAAAGAAAAAGGAGAAAAAGAGAAAAGAAGAGAAGAAATTTCTAGCAAACTAGGACGAGTGCTAAGTACGCCTAAGCTTTCTCAGCATTACAATCACTGATCAGGACTCGGCTCATGGAATATCAGACGCTCCACATCTTCTTTACTTGGTAACTTTATAAATTGCTTCAATCTTTGACCATTCGCTTTGAATTTAGCACCACTATTAGGATCCTAAATTTCAACTACTCCATAGGAAAAACACGTAAGACAATACAAGGACTCGTTCATCGGGACCTCAATTTCTGTGGAAATAAATGAAGGTTAGAGTCATATAAGAGTACTTTCGTTTCGGGGGAAAACTCTTTCCTAAGAATATGTTTGTCATGAAACAACTTAGCTCTCTTTTTGTAAGATAGAGCACTCTCATAAGCCTCAGCTCGTATCTCATCAAGCTCACTCAGTTACAGTCTGCGTTGCCCACCGGTAACAGTCAAGTCATAATTGAGCATCTTAATAGCTCACCAAGCACTATACTCAATGTCAATAGGAAGATGAAAAGATTTACCATAAACAACCCTATAAGGTGACATGCCCAATGGAGTTTTAAAAGTCGTCCTATATGCCTAAAAAGCATATACAAGCTTGTCGGCCCAATCTTTCCTGTATTTGCTCATTGTCTTCTCTAGAATCTATTTAATATGCCAATTAGACATATCAACTTGGCCACTAGTTTGAGGATGATAGGGAGTAACATGCCTATGGACTATGGAGTACCTCTTCAGTAAAGCATTAAAAGATCTGTTACTAAAGTGGGTACCCTGATAACTACTGATAGCTCGGGGCATGCCAAAACCAGCAAAGATGTTCTCCCTAAGGAATTTTATAACCACCTTAGCATCATTGGTCCTAGAAGGAATGACCTCAACCTACTTAGAAACATAGTCTATAGTTAATAAAATGTATTATTCCCAAAAGATGATGGAAATGGTCCCATGAAATCTACACCCCACACATTGAAAATCTCCACCACAATGATAGGATTAGGTGACATCATATCTCTCCTACTAATTCTATCTAACTGTCGGCACCTAGGGCAATTCTTATAGTACTCAAAAGCATCTCTAAATAGAGTAGGCTAATACAAACCACATTAAAGAACTTTAGCTGCAGTCTTCCTCCCACTAAAATGCTCCCCAAATGCCTGGTCATGACAAAAAGAAATGACACTTCTTAACTTATTGTCGGGAATACTCCTCCTAAAGATTTGGTCAGAGTAGTACTTAAACAAATAAGGGTCATCCCAAATAAAAAATTTCACAAGGTAGAAGAACCTATCTCTATCATTCTTGGTCCAACTTTCAGGGATCCTATCAGCAATTAGGTAGTTTACAATGTTAGCATACCAAGGATCAGGGTAGACAATATATAATTGCGCATCAGAGAAGTACTCAGAAACACTTGACTCACTCTCTCTATCATCAAGAATCCTAGACAAATGGCTAGCTACAAGGTTCTTAGAACCTTTCTTGTTCCTAATCTCACAATCAAACTCCTATGAAAGCAAGTTCCATCTCAGAAGTCTAGGCTTAGCATCCTTCTTAGATCGAAAGTACTTAGGAGCAGAGTGATCAGTATAAACAATCACATGAGATCCAATCAAATAAGGTCTAAACTTCTCAAAACCAAAGATCACAACCAAGAATTCTTTCTCAATAACAGTATAGATTCAGTTGGGCATCATTTAGAGTATGACTAGTATAGTAAATAAGATGGGGCTTCTTATTAAAGCGCTGTCCTAGAATAACTCCAACAACATAATTTGATGCGTCACACATCAAGTCAAATGGTTCTCCTTAGATAGGAGGATGAAGAATGGGAGTAGAGATTAAGACTTTCTTAAGCTTAGTAAATGCCACAAGACACTCTGTAGAAAAGTGAAATGGCACATCCTTAGCTAGCAGGGTGGTCAAGGGCTTCGCTATCTTACTAAGTCCTCAATAAGATGACGATAGAAGCTAGCATGTGTAAGGAAAGACCTCACCTCTTTCACACAAGTGAAAGGGAAAAGATTAACAATCAGATCAATCTTAACTTTGTCTGCCTCATTTCCATCTCTTCAAATAATTTGGCCTAAGATTATCCCCTTTTTAATGATGAAGTGGCATTTCACCTAGTTTGAGGTGAAATTTTTCTCCCTACACCTTTCTAATACTTTTCTCAAATTAGACAGACAATCATCAAAAGAAGATCCAAATACAGAAAAGTCATCCATAAAAATTTTCATGCATTACTCAACTAGATCTGAGAAAATAAAAATCATGCACCTCTAAAAGGTAGCAGTGGCATTACATAGTCCAAATGGCATTCTTCTAAAGGCATAAGTCCCTAATAGACAGGTGAAAGTAGTCTTCTCCTGATCGCCAGGAGTAAGAAAGATCTGGGTATGGCCAGAGTATCCATCTAAAAAGCAATAGAAGGAATGGCTGGTCAAGAAATGGAAGGGAAAAATGGTCCGAGTATCCATCTAAAAAGCAATAGAAGGAATGTCCAGCTAACATCTCTAACATTTAGTCAAGGAATGGAAGGGAAAAATGGCATTTTCTAGTGACACCATTCAATTTCCTATAATCTATACAAACATGCCACTCAGATTAAACTTGAGTAGGGACTAACTCATTCTTGTCATTCCTAATCGTAGTAATACCGGTCTTCTTAGAAATGACTTGAACAGGGCTAATCCACTCGCTATCAAAAATAGGATAGATAATTCCATAGTCTAACCGTTTCAGTACTTCTTTTCTAGCTATTTCCTACAAAGTTGGGTTCAAACACCTTTGGCAGTCTCGGTAAGCCTTAATATTGTCCTCTAAATGAATTCTATGTTGCATAATAGAAGAATTAATACCCTTGATATTCCCTAAAGTCCAACCTATAGCTTTCTTGTTCTCTCTAAGTAAGGTAATCAATTTGTCCTCTTTGTCTTAGTCTAAGTCAGAAGCAAAAATGATAGGTAATGATTCACGGGTCCTAAGAATACATACTTAAGATAGTTAGAAAGAGGTTTCAATTCAAGAGTAGGAGGAAAGACACATTCATCAGCAGATTCAGAAACATAAGTAAGTAGACAGTCAGCAGCAGAACACAAGTCATCAAACTTAAACACATCATATTCAGGCTCGTCATCAACAAGAAATGACTCATACTCAGCAGCAAATATATCATCAAAATCGTCATCAAGTACATAATCTTTTACCCAGTTAAAAGTAGAAAGCTCCATATCATCAAAACTAGAATGTTGTTTTTGCATGTTAAAGATGTTCAATTCTAAGGTAATGTTTCCAAAAGACAGTTTTATCATACCATTCGTATAATTAATGAGGGTACTAGCAGTGGCCAAGAAAGGATGCCCTAAAATCACAGGGACTTAACTCGCTACATTGGACACCTTCTCAGTTTCAATCATAACAAAATCCACAGGGTAAATGAATTCATCCACTCTAATCAGCATATCCTCAACCATACCCCTAAGCAACCTAGTTGATCTATTAGCTAATTGAATGACCATTTTGGTAGGCTTTAACTCACCTAAATCTAGCCCCTCATACTTAGTAAAGGGTACCAAATGGACACTAGCTCCTAAATCAAGCAAAGCTCTATGAAGAAGTTGGTCCCCTATGACTAGAAATAGTAGGGCAACTAGGGTCCTTATACTTCATTGGGATCTGGTGAGAAAGGATATAACTAGCACCGGAGGCTAAGAAAGCCTTTTTAAGGACACAAGTAGTTCTCTTGGTCGTACACAAATCTTTTAAAAATTTAGCATATAGAGGCATTTGCTGAATAGCATTGGATAAAAGAATGTTGATTTTGACTTGAGAGAATGTTCCTCTCATCTTCTCAACATAAGCTTGATATTTCTTTTTAAGCCTACAGGAAAAATGTGATAAAGGCTTATGGAATTTCTCAGCAGAAGAAGAAGAGGAAAAATCCCTAGGACATGAAGGATCAATTGAATCAGATGAATCTTTCTCCTTATGCTCTTCTTTGTTAGAAGGTGACTTAGAAGGTAAAGGAGTATCAGAATCACTGGGAACACCATCAATAGCATCCCCTGACTTACTGGATGAACCAGTTTCTGGGGGAGAAGAAGAAGAAGAAGAAGAAGAAGAAGAAGAAGAAGAAGAAGAAGAAGAAGAAGAAGAAGAATTATTTTGAAAGAATTGATGAGGATACATGGAGGGTTCATTACGATTTTTCACTTGATTATCAATCTTTGGATCAGATGGAAAAGATGTAACTGCATTCACTTTCCTCACCGGCTCACTAAGGTTAGCACCAAAAGAAGAGGAGGTGTGAACCTTAGGGTTCATATCAGGTTAACTTGAAAAAGTACCCGGCCCCCTAGAGGATGATGCTAATTGAAAAAACTGTTCAGTCATTATTCATCATTCTTTCCCTATATATTAGCATTAATCATTCTCTCTACATTACTATTAATTCTTCTCTCAATTTTATCAATGTCAGTATAACCAGGAGGAGGTTGAACTTGAGCAATAGGAGGTGGAGGTCTAGGTACATCTAGCATACCCAGAAAAGCCGGTCTTTGAAAAGAATTGGGAGGATGAGAGATGGGTTGGGAGTTGTTTCCAAGAAACACTCCAGGCTAGGAGTTAGAAACCGCAACATTTGGTCCATTACTCCAAGAAAAGTTAGGATGCTTTCTCCACCCTGGATTATAATAAAGGAAAATGGGTCGTTCTTTAGTCTCTGGATGACCATACTCATTTACTCTTGTCCAGTTGCTAACTGCTGAGAAAAATAAGGACAAGTACTTAAAATATAATCTAAGGCCTGACAGTGAGAATATGACACTATGGAAGTATGAGATAATTAGGGCATCTGGGGAGTCAGCTCGTTCAACATGTTTTCCAAAATAATAATCTTAGACTCTTAGTGACTTATATCAAAGACATAATGCAACCCACCCCTTACAAACCTAGAGCTTAGACTGTCATTGTAAGCAGTTTTTCACTGTATGGTTTTCTTAACTAAGTTCTATAAAAATTTCTAAGCAGCAGTTGTGCTTTTAGAAAGAAAGCCACCCTGACACATGGACTCTACCATGGTTCTAGTCTACTGGTAAAGTCCTTCATATATAATCTGTCACCAATGTGCTTGGTTTAGATCATGATGGGAATACTGAGCCAACAAATTTTTGAACCAATCAAAGTATCTTCAAAATGATTCCTTATCTAATTGCACAAATTGATTGATTTCATTCCTAAGCTTAACGATCTTAACATTAGGAAAATATTTTCTTAAGAACAATCTTCCAAGAAGTAACAGAATTAGCAGTCAAGCCATACATCCAATGTTTGGCAGAATTTTTCAAAGCAAAAGGAATCAATTTTATTCGTACAACATCAATAGGGATATTAGAAAAATGAATCATAGAACATACTTCTTCAAATTCCATCAAAAATAAATAAGCATCCTCTAAATATGTGAATTTAAGGAGCATTGATTATAGTGAGATTTTAATTCAAAAGTCACATTTGCTTCCAGGTTAGGTATAGTAAAACAAGGTGGCAAAGCAGTCCTAGGAGGATAGAAAATATTATTTAAAGATCTTTCTTGTGCCATTTCTTCTAATTCAAGCTTGGGTTCAGGTTCGAATTCTAAGTCACGGTCAAGTTCACTCCTAATAAGTCTATTATTCTCAGGATCTTTAACCCAATCAGTTATGTAAATCCCACGCTCTCACAAAAAGATATATTTTTGGACTTTATTATCTTTTCTAATTTTTTTGGATTTTGAATTTTTTGATTTTTTCCCCTTTCTTCTAAAACACAAAACAAAAATCAAAAAGTGAATCAAAACTAAAACAAAAGAAAAATAGAAAATGATCTAACCCTAGAAAAATCACAAAAACCAAAAAAAAACACAAATAAACTAGAAGACGATAGAAAATAAACTAAACCTAAATGAGCCAAAGCTAAAAATAAAATTAAAATAGAAAATAAATCCCCTAAAATCAGAACTCTATACACAATAAATTCAACATAGTCACAAGGGACAAGAATATATTTTTTTCGAATTTTTCTGTCCCTAAACTGTGCAGAATATTGCAAATAAGATATTAGTTCCAAAAATCACAGAAAATTCCAAACAGTCCCAAAAATTTCAGAAAAATTCATATAGACTCTAAATATTCTCCCAAATCCATGAAAAATATCAACATGGCAAAAATTACACTAGAAGTACTCCAAAAAATTCAAACATAATCTAAAACTGATGAAAATCCTGCACCGATGTTGCTTCTTTTTTTTTGGGTTCAGTTCCACCCTTTTGCTGCACATAAACCAGATTTGGTTAATATTATTTTTTCAGTAGTAAATAACCTCTAAAAATTAAAATAAAATGAATCTTTAACAACAATCAAAATGCGAACTTAATTCAAAAATAAAAAATAAACTAAACTAAATTACTAAAACTAAAAATCACAATTATGAAACTAAAAAGAAAACTACTCAAATGACCCAAATAATTAAACTGTGACTCAACACAACCGAATTTCACAAACCATCCCCGGAAATGGCGCCGAAAACTATTGTGATTTCTATAAATATTAGGTTTTACCGTAGGTGTACAGTTTATCGGCCGCAGTAATTGAGATGTTGATATACGAAGATGGATTGGAAAATTAGTTTACTAAGTCGTAAGCAACCGGAACAAAGTCCCAAATTAGAACAGGGGCAACAAGGCAACACCAAGCAACACAGCTATAGACTGAGCAGAATAAGCAGGGGATAGGAAAGAAGATGGCGAAACAGAAAGGAGGCAAGTGCCCACAATTGGCACAAGAGAACTAGAAATCAAACAGAGCTCATCAAATTCCAACCCAAATTGAATCTAAACAAGAAAGTTTCACTTGAGTATAACTAACCCAAATTCACTAATATCAAATTTGTGAAACTGGAAACTAGATCTAAAATTGAAAAACGAAAATGAAAGATAAGAAAATAGAACTAAAACTATTCTACTCTATGCTACTTCCTCTATCTTTAACCTTCAGTCCTCGTCCTCCTAGTGCCTCATTGCACTCCTCTTCATTTTCCCGCATTAGCCCCCATAATTCCTAAACTTGTAACTCCCCAATTGATGAGGAGTGATGAGAATAAGAATGAGTGAGTAACCATCGGATGGAACGATGGAGCCATGAATACCAGTAATTAAAGAAGGAGAGAGAAACGACCATGGGTGTGCTCGACAAGAAATGAAGCAGCAAAAAAACCTGCTCTGTTTTTGGATTTTGGGTCTACGGGGAAACAAAGAAGAAGAAAAAAGGGGGGGACAGCTCACGTGCAGCACGCGTGCCAAGTAAATGAAAGAGGTTGCTGCTGGGCTTGATTCTGGTGATGACTCACTGGACTGGTCCACAAGGGTAAAGAGGGAAATGAAGGAGAAAGGCATATTGGGTCACGGATCTAGGCCATTGGAACTCGCCTGGCCTGTACCTTTTGTTTTTCTTCTTTCTTGCTCTCTTCAATCCAATCCAACCCTTGCACTTTTTTGGGCAAACGTATTTATTTTTTTTCGAGGCGTTTCTAGTCCTACAAAATAGAGGAAAAAAAATTATCAAAATTCTAATTTAACCAAATTATTCCGAGCAATTATTAGATAATAAAAGAGTATAAAATATTATAATTTCTGGTTCAACATTAAATCTCCTTATATATATATATATATATATATATATATATATATATATATATATATATATATATATATTATATATATATCAATGTGTCGTCTATTTTTTTCTTATATTTATAGGAATATGTATTTATGTTTTTATATACTATCAATATGAAAAATCTTACAGCTCTTTTTTATGAATAATTGAATATAATATTTGTATAAACATAAAAATAGAATTTAATGATGTGGATTAATATCTGAGTTTTGATATAAAGCATATATGCCATTATAGAAAAAATAAGTCAATATTTTCACATTATAATACAAAAATCACCTTTATATTTTAGTTTCAACGTGATTAATCATGTATGAAAATAGGTAAACCATAGGTGATGAAAGTATTTCAGCTATTTTAGAACTTTATCGTTGACAACTTAGTTGCTACCACTGTACAACTAAACATTGGATTGAATTTAATTTCAAAATGTTTAGTTGAAATAGAATATTATTTTTAGGGTTCTATTTAATTTTGTTAAGAAAAAGTGTTATTTTTATAATTTACTCATAGGGAGGTGAAACTAATGCTAATACCAAAAAACCATCTCAAGTGTAGAACATATTTAGTTCTACATATTTGTCGGCTTGAATTTATCTTATTGTTATTTAATTGACTTCTTTAAAGGTTCATTTTCATTAATTATGTTATTTCAATAGTAGTTCTTATCATTCAAAATGATAATTGTAGAAAAATAATTTTTTTATGTAATGTCAAAATGTAATTTATGTAATGTTTTGGGTTTTGGGTCTACGGGGAAACGAAGAAGAAGAAAAAATGGAGGGGAGAACTGCTCACGTGCAGTACGCATGCCAAGTAAATGAAAGAGGTGGCTGCTGAGCTTGACTGACTGGACCGGCCCACAAGAGGGAAAGAGGGAAACGAAGGAAAAAGGCAAATTGGGTCACGGTTTTGGGCCATTGGGCTTGCCTGGCCTGTACCTTTTTTTTTTCCTTTCTTTCTTGCCCTCTTCAATCCAATCCAACCCTTGCTCTTGTTCGGCCAAACGTATTTATTTTTTTTTCGAGGCGTTTCTAGTCCTACAAAATACAGAAAAAACATTATCAAAATTCTAATTTAACCAAATTATTCCGAGCGATTATTAAATAATAAAATGGTATAAAATATTATAATTTCTGGTTGAACATTAAATCTCCTTTTATATATATGTTTATAACATTCAATGTGTCATCTATTTTTTTTCTTATATTTATAGAAATATGTATTTATGAATATCATTTTTAGGGTTCTATTTAATTTTGCTAAGAAAAAGTGTTGTTTTTTTAATTTGCTCATAGAGAGGTGAAACTAATGTTAATACCAAAAAACCATCTCAAGTGTAGAACATATTTAGTTCTGCATATTTGTCGGCTTAAATTTATTTTATTGTTATTTAATTGACTTCTTTAAAGGGTAATTTTCGTTAAATATGTTATTTCAATATTAGTTCTTGTCATTCAAAATGATAATTGTAGAAAAATAATTTTTTTATGTAATGTCAAAATGTAATTTATTTTATTGGTGTTGTGAAATTTATTTCATAAATATAAGTGATACACGTAAGTTACTTTTATGAAATAATTTTTTTCACAATTCACACATTATAGACCAACAATTATGCAACATTATAGACCAATAATTATGCATACATATCTAAAAATTATACTAACTAAATTTTTAATAATTCAATAACTCTTTATATTTATCCTTACGGCTTCTTATAGTTTCTTAAATCTCTTAACAGCTCCTTATATATTCTTACAATTTTTTACATCTTATAATTTCTGTACAATTCTGACATTTTCTTATAACTCCTTATATTTTCTTATAACTTACAACTATATCTTATCGTTAAAAAAAAAAAGTTCCTTAATGTTTGTAGAAACAAGTAATATAAGCGCTGCATTTGAAGTCCAGGCGTACCAACTTCGTTGTCCAACAGTTGTGTAATATAACATCTGATTGAGGAATTACTTAATTTTTGTAGGTCTTTCACTATCTTTTCATGAAAAGAAAATATAATTATCAACGGAAGGCATTGCTATCCCGTGTATATAGAAAGCTAAAATATATTCAGTCCTCAATGTTAAGAGAGAGTTTTTTTTTTTTTTAAAAAAAAACCTCATAATTCAAGCGATAGCCATAAGCTTACGCGGATACATTTATAATAGAAGTCATACACTTCACTAATTAGACCAATTGACAGTCTATATCACATTGTAGAAGCATAACTTGTGGACATCCTATATCACATTCTATATTAAGATTTGAGTGGTGGATTGGGTGACAGCAAAAATGCTCATGGCATGTTTGGTGAAGAGTTTTTTTAATCCTAAGAATTTTTTTGGTATTAATTAGTTATTTGATTTTGGTCAACAAGCTCATTGGAGTATTTGCTTAACGGTTTTTTGTATTTGGTTTTTGTACCTAAAAAGTTAATTTGTAAAAAGCTCTTGATCATTACAATTATCGTATTGCCTTATAGTTTTCTTACAGAATTGCATTCAATAAAAAAAAAAAAAACAATTTCTCCATTATGTATATTTTTTAGTAGAAGCCCCCTTTTAGTTTCCTCTTCACTCTTCTCCTTCAATAGATACTTTGTGGATTGAGTTGAATAAGTGTCCTCCCGTCCTCTTTTTTAGGGCATTAGAGCTCTGATCCAAGGCCTAAATTTGCTTTAGATTATGGATATATATATTGTAACATAGAAGCTAAACAAGAGGGAATTAAGAATTTGTTCGAAAATTAGGGATAGTGATCGAATACTTCACTTTTTCGTGAAATTATTTTGATTTTAATGTGTTCTTTAATTCAACAAATAATTTATGTTAATTACTCTTATATAATGAATAAATATTTTTATGCCACATAGTTTTCAATTATTATTCAAAAGTATTGTCATAATAAATAAAGAATGTGGGTGAAGATATAAATGTATCGTTATATATCACACAATTTATAATTCATAATTCATATTAAAAAGAAAAATAAATAAGCAATAAAAACAAATGTACTCTTAAAGAAGTAATGAAATTGTGTTAGGGGAATAAGCGAAATTTCACCAAATCACCTTGTTAGAAAGAGCTAACTTTACCAAAGAATTTTTTTCACACATAGCTAATGCAATCAGCTAAATTAAATGACTAATTAATCAGTTAATAACTAACCATCAATGCAATTTGCTGATATCTAATAGCTGATTGCTAAATAGAGCCTTATGCTAACATCTTGATCGAATGTTTCTACCACTTCAGGCCCCATTCTTTTTTTGAGTATATTATAGGTGTAGAATGGAAAGTGCTAGCAAGGAGTTGGAAGAAGTGCGTGAGAGTGGGTAGGACTAGTTTGTTGCATATGGGAGCAGGAAGGAGCGGGAAGTAGAGGAAGGGAGTCGGAGTATTGATATAAGTTATATTAACGATTTGTGTAACATAATAATAATAATTAATAATAATGATAATAATTAATAATAAAAATAATAATTAATCATAATCATGATAATAAGGGAAAATTGGGGCCAATAATATAAACTATTGGAGGTATCGACGTGAATAATCTCTCTTGAGAAAATTATAGCTAAGAGTGTAACCTTCACACTTATTTTTTGTAAACAATCTAATGTGAAAAAATTCATATCAGAGCACAATCAAATAAGGCTAATCCAAACTCTTGTTACTCTTTTCTAGTATGCCTACAAAAAATAGGGTCAAAGGTCAGATTATTCACTATAATTTTTGCAGGTCAAATTATTCATGTCGATACCCCAAATAGTTTAGATTATCGGCGTCCATTTTCCTCAAAAAATTATTAATATTAATATTAATAAGTAACAATAATAATTCTTAATAATAATAATAATAATAATAATAATAATAATAATAAATAACAATAATCATGATAATTGTTAATATTAATAATAATAATTAATACTATTATTATTAATATCAATATCAATAATTATTATTAATTATTAATATTAATAGTAATATTAATTATTATTATAATTATTACAATAAATTTATTAATGAATGTTAATATAATTACAATAATAATAATTATTAATATTAATAACAATTATTACTATTAAGATTTATAATAATTAATATTAATATTCATATTGACAATAATAAAAGTTAATAGTTGCTAACATTTATAATTAATAATAACAAAAATAATAATTAAGAAAATTAAGAATAGCAAATGTTATTAATATTAGTACTAAGTATTATTAATAATAATTATTATCAACATTAATAATAAATTATTATAACTACTGTTACTAATAGTAACAATAACCACCATAATTCATATTAATATTAATAATCATAAAAATTACTAATTAATAATATTAGTAATAATTATTAATAACAAAAACAACAATTAATAATATTAAGAATAATAATAATTAATAATAATACTTAATATTAATAATTATTAATATTAACAACTATTATTTAAAAATTATTTAATTAGTAATAATTAATGATAATTATTAACAACAAAATATTTAATATTAATCTTATTATTAATTATTAATAATTATTGGTAATTATAATTAACAATTAATAGTTAATAATAATAAATATAATAATTACTATTGATTAATAATAAAAAACTAATAGTTACGCATTAATAATAGTTACTGATATTAACAATTATAACTAACAATAATAATTACAATAATAATTCTTGTTAATATTAATAAAAATTAGTAATTAGTAACATTGATAATAATTAAATTGCAGTAATAATTAATAACAAAACTTAATAATAATCATCATTATTTAATAATTAAATAATTAATAATTTTGATTAATATTAAAATTAATTACTGTGAATATAAGTACTAATTAATAATAATTATTAATGAAAATAAAAATTAATAATGATTATTATTGTAATATGAATTATTAATTAATAATAAAATTAATAATAAATCATAGTAATTCTTGTTAATATTAATAATAATTAATAGAAATTATTACAATAATAATTCTTGTTGATATAAATAATAATAATCACAATAATGTTTAATAATAACTAATATTAATATTAGTATTAATATTAATATTAATTATTCTTAATAATTCATAGTTATAATAATAATAATGATCATAATTATTACAATTATTATTACTATTAACAGAAATTATTAATAATTACAATAATAATCGCTATTAGTATTAATAATAATTATTATTACTTTAAGTAATAATTATTATTGTTAACATTGATATTCATGATAATAAAAGTTACTAATTACTAATATTGATTGTTTAGTTAAAATAATAATTAATAATATTAATAATAATAATTATTAATATTATTAGTAATGATAATTAATATTACTAATTACTAATATTAAAACTATTATTAGTAATTAGTTAATTCGTTAATTAATTAATAATAATTAATAATAATTGTTATTAGTATTAAAAATAATTACTTTAATAATAATATTAATTAAAAATTATTAATTATAATTAATAATTAAAAATAATAATAATTTGTTAATAATAAAAATAATAACGAATCGTAATAATAATTAATGTTAGCAACAATAATTAATAATGATGATTACAACTATAATACTTATTAATATTAGTAATGAAAATCATAATAAAAAAGAGTAGAAGTATGTACGAGTGGGACGGAATGGTACTTATTTTTAAGGAATGGAAAGGAGTAGAATGGGAGCATTTACCCCCTAAAAACCGGACCTTAGTACTTTATAATTTATAACAAAATCCATAAAATATAGAAAATTATTTCAAACAGAGAAAATAATGATTAAATTTTCTAAGGACCTGATACTTTCAGTTGGACGAACTCTCTACAATTAAGTTATTTACTGCAACATAGCATAGCAAGGTCATCTGCTGACACCTGCTGACCTTTTCAATCAACAGTGATAATGTGAACAATGAATAATTTTTTTTAAAAATAATTTAAGTGTCTTACTCTAAAGATTTAACAGATTCAATTTGCATGATGGAAGCACTCTTTTCTCTGTCTCCTTCTCTCTCACTGACTTGTTGGTCAGTTATGATATTATTAGGGCTGACAACCACTTAAATCGCTAAATGACAGCAATTTTAATTAATACCATTTTATATAAAAAAAGTCTAGAGGTTGATTAATTACACATCAAATGCAGGGATAAAACATATTTACAATATTATGATACTAAATATTCATAAGACAAATTCGTTGAGGGCTGTTCAAAAATATTTTCTAAATGTGTTTCATATTTTTTGTTTCATATTGTTATAAGTTTTACAAAATTCAAGATGACTCTAAATAGTCTCTAATGGCTTTCTTCTAACAGCATTCAGATTATGTGGATTCATTTAATTCTAGCTGTCTATTCCACATCAAGTTTATTCATTTGTTTTTCCAATCACATGCAAACCTGTTCTCATACTTCGAGTACCCATCAGTTTATCCACGGCTAATGTTCTCTTCACTTTGGAAAATTGGCACTGAGAAAGCATATATTTGTATATCATGCAAATAATTGGGTGTGATTTGGTTAGAAGTTTTCCATGGACAGAGGCAAAGAGATATTGGGAATGACGAATGAGATTGGGCTCTAACCTTAGGCAGAGGAGAGGGAGGAAGAGATTGTGGTACAGGAAATTCTTTGAAGGAGCCAACCAATCATGAGATAGATGATCGCAACAACTGGATTTCGAAGAAAAAGCGTCAGAGTGACAGCAAAGATAGCGTAGTCATGAGATTGGGTTCTAACCCTGGCTAGCTCTGCGATTTGCGCTTTTGGGGTGCACTCTTGCTTTAAGTAGCTTCAACCGTACTTACAAAAAGACAAGAAGCATGGACCTTTGCGATAGAAGCACTTTGAGGGTCCCCATTCAACTACATTTGCGAATTTTCATAGATCAAACTAGGGCTATAAAAGTCTGACCCGACACAATAACCCGATCTGAACTCGACCCGAATTTACTGAGAGAAACATGAACCCGATTCGAACCAAACCGATTTCGACCTGAAATCGATACGATTTGACTGTTTAGCATGAAACTTGTTATTTTTCAGTTTTGAGCAAATCTAAGCTATTTTCAAGGCCGATACGAAAGTGACCCGTTTATTAAATGGGTTGACCCGAGCCGACTAGTACTCGTTTTACATCTCTAGATCAAACTTCCAAGTTATAGAATATAACGCGTTGGCAGCAAATGATGACGCACACCTAGATGGGAGAAGTAAGTAGGCCAATATCTAAAATGAACCCCTTTGAGTCCAAATGGACCCATTATCACGAACCACTATCCAGGGGATTAATGTCACTAGGCTTAATGGAATTGGATGATTCCAAGTAGAGAAAGCTGCAGCCGATGTGGATTGTATCTCTACCAAAGAGGTGTAGAGAAAATAGAAGGCAAATTATCAACTCGCCTATCCTGAAGAGACTTTCGACCGTCCTTTTTTATTTGAGAAAGAATGAATTAATGTCTGAACAAAAGGAGTTTTCACTTGAATTTCAAGATAGTTACGGACGGTTTAGTGCGCTTTGTGATATATGGAAAGATAATAGAAAGCATAGCATATTAGCCCTAAATGTATCACCGGAATCGATAGGTTAGACATTTGAATAGTAATCAGTAGGAAGATGTTGTAGCTAAGCTGAGACTTGCTTCTGAGACAGTTCAAATTAAGGACCTAGGCGATACCCCAAAAACAGAGTTGCCGAAGAAAATGACCTAGGAAGGTTATGTGGGTGAAGAAGGCTAAGCAATCATTTCGTAGGGAAATTCTATATCACCAAGCACAGTATTATCCTTTGCAGCGCCTCAACTCTGGACCACTGCTTCGAAGAACAATGCCACAAACAAAATAAGGCTAGGTGAAGTAAGCCTCATCAGAGGAGGAAGGATTTGTGGCCTTCATACTCCTTTACTTCATTAATGTTGATTGTAGTCATAGGGGGCTTTTCTTCATTTTTAGACAGGGCATGAAGAACATAGCATTGGAACGAATTAAGAATACTAAAACTTTTGGGAGAAACACGAGCACAACTATTAGGGTGCAAGGGGTGTCAATTGACACCCCAACTTTCGAGGGATGGGGGATAAACATAGGATATTCTGGCTAAATTTTTTTTATATATATCTTAATTAGTTTCCATGAGTTTCACAAAGAGCTAATTGATACAGTGGTTGGGCTTTGTTTGTGCTTTGTATGTGTACTGAAGGTTGCGTGTCCAACTCTAAGTGTTTGTGCTTTGTGTGTGTGTGTGTTTTATTTAATCATTTTTGCCACCCCACTTTAGCTTTTTCACTTGATATCTATGCTCTTAGACTCTCAGTACCCCCTCTTTCTCTCCCTTGGTTCTGCCCAGGCACAGAACCCCACCTGGCACCTACACTGGAACACCTCTCTCTCTCTATCTCTCTGCTTGGCGGCGCTTGCCCAGTTGCCCTCGCCGCCATCCACAGCTACTAGTGACCTATAGGATGGCACTCCGCCTGCATCTGCTCGCCTTCTCTAGTCCTCTGATTGACTTGAAATTGATGCCCTAATTCCAAATTTGAGGTAAATTTAAAATTTTTCAATTTTTGTTTTTAGTTTTGTTATTTTGTAAACAATTATGTTTACTTTACGGATTTTATTTAGATTTATGTTAAATAATTGATTAACTTAGTGATATACTCATGATTCATGAATTAAAAAATGAAGACTTTTTGCGTAATTGTCTTCTTCGTTGAAGATTTAAAGCTGGCTTAATTTGGTTTCTTATTGCTTGTTTGTTTATGTTTAATTTACTAATTTTTATGGAATTTGTGTTAAATAAGTGATTAATTTAGACATTTATTCATCTATTAAGAAATTAGGGTATGATGGAGCTAGTAATATGTTATGTGTATTATTGATTAAGGTGTGAATAAAAAGCAATTACTACATGCCTGTTCTTTTTGTTGGAAAATATAGGTTGAGAAATGAGTGAACTTGGTTGAGATTGGTAGAAGTATGTTGAAGTTGACATTTTCTTGTTAAAGTGGATAGAAGTGGGTTCAAGTTGGTTGAAGTGAGTTGAAGTTGGAAGAAGTTGATATATTTTTTATATGATGGGTAGAAGTTGGTTGAAGTGAGTTGAAGTTGGTTGCAGTGAGTCGAAGTGAGTCGAAGTTGGTTGAAGTGGGTCAAAGTGAGTTGAAGGTGAAATTTTTTTGTTAAAGTGAGTTGACGTTGGTTGAAATTAATAAATTAGATTTACCAACGAAAAGAGCAGACCCTATGTGTGGGTTGTGAGCAGACCTGAAGAAGGTTAGGCTGGAAACTGACTCAAACAATAATGTCTGGTAGATTGTCCATGCAAATTTTGCTTGATGCTCATTGGCATAAGCTGATTTAGACCATAGTAGCAGGGGATGAAGAATTACAACAGAGAATAAAGAGAAATTGCAAAGGATGAAGATGGGGTGAGAAGAAAGAAGAGAGGAAGACGCCGGAGATCGATGAGAGAGGGAATGTCCTGGTGATTGAACCAGCGAGTAATTGAAGGAGAAAAAAGGAGTTATTCAAGCTGACATGTGGCAGGAAGAGCACACAAAAGCGCCGGTTGATTGTCACATTTTACCCGAAACTGAGAGTAACCGTTAAACCGGATCGAATTTTTTTTTTTTTTTTTAGGACTAGGTCTTTTGTCTATTTGTCTCAGTCTCATCGCAGAATGGCAACTACATTTGAATTTAAGAGATATTCGATTTAATTCGAGAAAAAAATATTTGAATTTAGATCTAAAAAGTAATTTAAATTCAAGTTGGATGCGGATCAAATTCGGAGAGAAGATAATATTCGATCCAATTTTTCAATTCGATTCGATTATTTTGTTAAATAATTAAAATTAGAATCTAAAATTCTACAAGTCTGAAGTTTACCTTCTGATATCAACCCTAAGTTCCTCATTAGTTGCTTAGTTGTCTCTCTCTCTCCCCCTCAACCTTGGGGTCTTAGTCTTGTTCTGTTGCAGACCACGCCGTAGGCATGATCTGTCTCATTATCACTTGTCAGTCTCCTCTAATTTAGTATTTAATATTCAAATATTCGGTCGGTGTGATAAGAAGTTATATATTATTGAATTGATAAATGGGCAGAATAAATTCAAATAAAAAAAAATACTGCAAAATTATTGAGGAGAAATGAAATTAATTTAGATTGAATTAAATCCAACTTCGAAGAGACTTGGACGTTCCCTCTATGCACAAAAACAACCCCATAACCTGCGCGCGTTACCTACTCTTGTTATGTTTATGGGGTTCACTGTGACTCCAACGACATTTCTCGAACTCCTCACCACTTCCATCCAAGCACACGCAACGCCAGTGCATGCGGACGCCCGGTTGCACACTACTTGGTTTTTTAAAATTTATTATGCAAAAGACTTATGCTAAGCAATTCGTATGCCACCCTCGGTCATGACAACGATGAGTAATCAGCATTTTTGGTGGTTCTTATTTTATTGTTGTATTCGCTTTCGAAAGTGTAGTATGTGCCTATGTGGGATCATGACCAATGGGTACTTTTATTGTGAATTTGTAATTTAGAACTCTTAAGTAATTGCTTTGTAATTTGTAATGTTTGGGTAGTTAATTGTTTTTCGAAGTGATTTCTGTTAGAATTAATATCAGAGTAACAGTATAGCGGAAGCGATAGGATGTAATAGAAAATCAGAAATTCAATCAACAAAACAACAGAATAATAGGAAGAGAACAAGAACACAGGAATTTAACGTGGAAAACCCAATGTGGGAAAAACCACGGACGGCGACAGCACCAAAACAATCCACTATGAGCAGGAAAGTACACCACGATCACAATCACCTCGTGATTCGATCTAAGAGCAGACTTACAATATCTTTCTATTGTAATCTCTCCCAAACTACTTTTACCTCTCAACGTGTTTATGAGTACTGGAGATATTTCAGATCCTAGGCCTGACCCTCTTTATATAGGGTCTAAACAGTAGGTTTTTCTCCCTTAGCATGCAACCCTAGCCGCCAGGTGGAATCCCTGCTCGAACAGAACTGTAACCGCCTTCCGAGAGACGCGGCGTAAAAAACACGGGGCACGACCGTGCCACGTGGCACGGTCACCCCGTGCCACATGGCACGGCACCCCCGTGCTGTTTTTCTGTCCTCTTCGACTGGACGTTCTTCGTCTTGACACGCCCGTGTCTTGTGTAGCACGGTCCCACCGTGCCGGTACTTGGATTTTGGGCCACGAAGTCCAACAATCTCCACCTTGGACCAAAATCTCCAATCACTGCTTTCTGACTCCGTCATCGCACCCCGAAGGGTGACGCCCCCTCCCTAGGGGCAATGCCCCAATGGGCACTTAGTGGCTGTGAATACCCACTAAGTCCAAGCAATGCTCGAACTTAGCCAATGGTAGAGGCTTGGTTAACATGTCTGCAGGATTTTCTGACGTGTGAATCTTCTTCACTATTATTTCACCTGCAACAACTGTGTCTCTAATGTAGTGGTATTTCACACTAATATGCTTGGTCTTCGAGTGGTAGGCATCGTTCTTAGTCAGGTGGATGGCACTCTGACTATTAGAAAACACAACGGTCGGAGTTTGTGGGACTCCGAGCTCGGTCACAAGGCCCCTTAGCCAGGTAGCTTCCTTCACCCCTTCAGTAGCAGCAATGTACTCAGCTTCAATAGTAGACAAGGCTGCAATAGACTACAATGATGCTTTCCAGGAGATAGCACTTGCACACATGATGAAGATATACCCAGATATGGACCTCCTCCTATCCAAGTCACCAGCATAATCAGCATCAACAAAGCCTACAACATCGGATGTATCAGCTTTGTTTCTATCAAACACCAACCTCTTCCCTATAGTACCCTTCACATATCGAAGGATCCATTTCACAGCTTCCCAGTGATCCTTCCCAGGATTGTGCATATATCTACTTACCACACTTACAGCATGTGATAAGTATGGTCTAGTGCAAACCATAGCATACATCAAACTACCAACAGCACTAGAATAAGGTACATTGGACATTCTTCTGATGTCTTCCTCTGTTTGCGGGTAGTATCCCGCAGACAGCCTGAAGTGTGCAGCAAGTGGAGTGGAAACTGCCTTGCAGTTGTCCATGTTGTATTTACTTAGTACTTTCTCAAGGTACCGTTCTTGAGACAAGTACAGTTTACCAGCTTTCCGATCCCTGTGGATCTCCATGCCTAGTATCTTCTTTGCTGCACCCAAGTCTTTCATCTCAAACTCCTTACTGAGTTGAGATTTCAGCATGCCAATTAAGGTCTTGTCTTTAGAAGCAATCGACATATCATCGACATACAGCAGTAGATAAATAAAAGTACTATCAGAATACTGTCTAAAGTACACACAATTGTCATATCTACTACGTGTATATCCTTTATCAGTCATAAACGTATCAAAACATTTATACCACTGCCTTGGAGCTTGCTTGAGTCCATACAAGGACTTTTGCAATTTACATACCAATTGTTCCTTCCCAGGAACTGCAAACCCTTCAGGTTGTCTCATGTAAATTTCTTCTTCCAACTCTCCATGTAGGAATGCGGTTTTCACATCAAGATGCTCCAACTCCAAGTCAAACAATGTGACAAATGCAAGAAGGACTCGAATAGAGGTATATCTAACAACAGGGGAGAAGACCTCATTGTAGTCAATACCTTCCCTTTGGTTGCAAGCCTTCCATCTTGCATCTTCAACTCCAGGAATTCCTTCTTTCTTCTTGTAGATCCACTTGGCAGTTAAGGCTCTTCGACCTTTAGGCAGTTCACAGAGTTCCCATGTTCGGTTCTTTTGCAGACTTTTCATTTCTTCTTGCATAGTGAGGATCCAGTTAGGTGAACTTGGGCAAGTGATTGCTTCAGTGTAATTTGAAGGTTCAGCACCTTCAGGCACTTCCTCTGCAACTGAAAGTGCGTATGCTATCAGCCCCTCATCATCGTTGTAACGGGCAGGTTTCCTGATCTCCCTTCGAGGACGATCACGAGCTATAGAATGGGCAACCTCCTCCTGAGGTTGATTGGGACTGATAGTTCCAGGTTCAGTAACCTGGGCCTCCCTATTAGGTTGATTAGTAGCTCCACCTTGAGCTGTTACGGTCTCCATCTCTACCTCCACATTGGCATCTTCCTGATTACCTGCATCAGCAGAAGGAACAACAGTATTCTTCCCAGAAGATAACATAGCAGTCTCATTGAAAGTAACATCCCTGCTTTGAATTACTTTCTTAGACTCAGGACACCACATGCGGTATCCCTTAGACTCAGATGCATATCCAAGTAACATGCATTTGACAGCCCTAGGGGCTAATTTTCCATTATTCACATGGGCAAACACAGGACATCCAAATATTCTTAAATTAGAATAATCAACAGGATTACCTGACCATACTTCTTCTGGGATTTTGAAGTCAATGGAGGTGTGTGGTGAACGATTTACCAGGTAGCAGGCTGTAGAAATAGCCTCTGCCCAAAAGGCCTTGCGATCCCAAAGCCCGGCAAGTGAAAGCATACATCTAGCTTTCTCCAGTAGAGTTCTGTTGATTCGTTCTGCAACCCCATTTTGCTGTGGTTTGCCAACCAACGTCTTGTGCCTAGCTATGCCATTTTTCGCGCAGAACTCTTCAAACTCTGACTCAACGAACTCAAGACCATTGTCAGTCCTAAGTTTCTTGATCTTTCTCCCAGTCTGGTTTTCAACCAGAGCCTTGAACTTCTTGAACATGGAGAACGTCTCATTTTTCTGTCTCAAGAAGTAAACCCAAATCTTGCGTGAGAAATCGTCAACAAAAGTTAACATGTAACGCTTACCTCCACAAGAAGGAACTTTTGAAGGACCCCACAAATCAGAATGAATGTAGTCGAGGATCCCCTGAGTACGGTGTGTTGCTTTCGAGAAACTTACCCTTTTTTGTTTCCCAAAGACGCAGTGATCACAAAAATCGAGCTTACCCGTATTGGCGTTACCAAGACAACCTTTCTTACCCAGAATGGTCATCCCTTTCTCACTCATATGGCCCAACCTCATGTGCCATAACTTTGTATCATCTATTGTACCAACTGCAGCTACACCTGTAACTGTAGTTCCTTGTAGAATGTAGAGATTGCCTTGCCTCAATCCCTTCATTATCACCATGGCTCCCTTAGTTACCTTTAGGACACCATTTTCCATCGAAATCCTGCAACCATTAGTCTCAAGAGTACCCAAGGATATTAAACAACGAGTCATGTCAGGTATGGGGCGTACTTTAGACAATGTTCTAATTGTCCCATCATGGGTTTTTATCTGAACAGTATCTATACCTGCAACTTTGCATTTAACATTGTTACCCATAAGCACCACCCCAGTGTCAACTGCCTCATAGGTGACAAACCAGTCCTTATGAGGGCACATGTGAAACGTACAACCAGAATCTAAAACCCAATCAACATCCACTCCCCTTTCGGAGGTGGTAGCCAAAGAAGTAGCAAGTAACACATCACCATCAGACTCCGACTCTACTACACAATCAACTGTAGCAGTTTTCTCCTTATCCTCCTTCTCATTCTTTTTCTTTAATTTCCAGCAGTTAGCCTTGATATGACCCAATTTGTTACAGTAGTGGCAGGTTTTGTTAGAGTGAGGATTCCTTGACTTAGAACGGTTCTTTTTCTTATTACCGTTCCCCCCTTTCTCAGTGGTTCTACCCCTGACAACTAATCCCTCAGACTGATCAGCATGGATGTCTTGGTCAAACTTTTCTTTAGACAGCAGTTAGACTTCACATCCTCAAATGATATAGTATCCGAATTACTATATAACATGATTTCCTTAAAGTGTTTGTAGGAAGGGGGTAGAGACACAACAAGCAGAATGGCCTTATCCTCATCCTCAATTTTAACATCCAAACTCTCCAAATCTACTAGAATAGAATTAAATTCATTCAAGTGTTTTTGGACAGGAGTACCTTCAGCCATACGAAAGGTGTACAACCTTTCCTTCAAACGGATCTTGTTGGCGAGACTCTTCGTCATGTAGAGTTCCTCCAGTCGAGCCCACAGATCCACCGCAGTTGTCTTATCCAGCACCTCTCGCAGGACATGAGGTGCCAAGCACAACTGTATGGCCGAAACCGCTTTCAGCTCCAGTTCCTCTCATTCGTCTTTCGTCAGCGACCCACGCCGCTTCTTCTGTTCTTCAGCCCATTGCTCATCTGTTGTCTTTTTGGGTTTGACATGAGGTCCCTTCAGAACCTTCCACAACCCGTGTTGGATGAGAACCGCTCTCATCTGCACCTTCCAGAGATTAAAACTAATCTCTCTGTCGAACTTCTGAATGTCTACCTTCATGATTGAAGACATCCTATAACCAGGCTCTGATACCACTCGTTAGAATTAATATCAGAGTAACAGTATAGCGGAAGCGATAGGATGTAATAGAAAATCAGAAATTCAATCAACAAAACAACAGAATAATAGGAAGAGAACAAGAACACAGGAATTTAACGTGGAAAACCCAATGTGGGAAAAACCACGGACGGCGACAGCACCAAAACAATCCACTATGAGCAGGAAAGTACACCACGATCACAATCACCTCAGTGATTCGATCTAAGAGCAGACTTACAATCTCTCTCTATTGTAATCTCTCCCAAACTACTTTTACCTCTCAATGTGTTTATGAGTACTGAAGATATTTCAGATCCTAGGCCTGGCCCTCTTTATATAGGGTCTAAACAATAGGTTTTTTCCCCTTAGCATGCAACCCTAGCCGCCAGGTGGAATCCCTGCTCGAAAAGAACTGTAACCGCCTTCCGAGAGAGGCAGCGTAAAAAACACGGGGCATGACCGTGCCACATGGCACGGCACCCCCGTGCTGTTTTTCTGTCCTCTTCGACTGGACGTTCTTCGTCTTGACACGCCCGTGTCTTGTGTAGCACGGTCCCACCGTGCCGGTACTTGGATTTTGGGCCACGAAGCCCAACAATTTCTTATTTATATAAACTTGTAGTCAATTCAAAATAAAAGCCATCCTAAAATGACTTCTTATTTATCCAAAATGTTGAAAAAGTCACTCTTAGTCTCAATATATACTTCCCACCATATCTTTTTTTGGTATATTTAATTTTGAATCATCTAAGATGACTTTGTAAGGGATTTAGGGTCTGTTCTCTTCGTAGGTACATTGGGGTGGGTAAAAGGGTGAAGCAGGTTGAGATAGGTTAAAGTGGGTTGAAGTTGGTTGAAGTTGGCTGAATTTTTTATATGATAAATTAAACTTGGTTAAAATAGTAAAAGTGGGTTAAAGTGGGTTAAAGTTGGTTGAAGTAGGTTGAAGTGGATTGAGGTTGGTATTTTAGAATTGGCCCACGAAAAGAACAGAGAAAGGGTGACTATTAAACATTTTGGCATACTATATAACTGTTAAACACTTTGGACAACAACATTTAAATGAAAAGTACATTTTAATTTTTTTTTAGGTGACTAATTGTATATGTCCAAGTGACTTTTATTTACTGTCTACCATCTTTTAAGGGATAAAATCTTTAGTCTCAAATTGAAAGCCACCTTTAATTGAGTTATTTGTCACCTAAGACACCTTCAATTAAAAGAAAAACTGATCCATAAATATTCTCTTTTGACTATCTTTTAGAATTTATTTCTAATGTTGTTGGAGTGACTAAAGGTAACTTATTGATAGATCAATAACTTAAACACCACATGTAAAGTCTCCCTAAAGAATATGCATTTTATCATATTTTTGGGTGACTTTTAAGGAAGTTTGAATGACTACCATGGATTTTAGAGGTTACTATGTAAATATTTCAGGTGAATATGTGATTATAACCCTGACAAAAATGATGAGATTGATTCTATTAAGGGGTGACTTTTATAGTTACAGTGATTATACAGTAGGTATCCTTAGAGTTCATTCTAAAGTCATGGAGTAACTAATAAATCATTTTAAGTTAACTTATTGATAGATCTGATAACCTAAATATCACTCTTATAATTACCCAAAAATATGCATTTTATCATATCTTTAGGTGATTTTTAAGCAAATTAAAAGAGACTCTTTACGAATTTTATGACTGACTATATAGATATTTTAGAGTGAACAGTCATAGATTTGAAAGAAATAAATGAACAAATATGAGGTATGATAATCTATATGTCATCCCTTAAATTAGAAATGTCATCTTGAATGACTTATTACTATTTCAAAACTTGAAGAAAGTCACATAAAGATGATTTGTTTCACCATATCCTCCTTTTTTTTTTGGGGGGGGGGGGGAATTAGGGCATATTTGGCGTCACTTCTAAAAATTTAATGGGGAGACTAGTAATTCAGTTGAAGACAACTTTGTATTAGTGGGCAAAAGCCACCCAAGTAATTCTCTGGTCATATTTCAAATATAAAGATTGATCTAAAGTAGTTGATCAGTAAGCAAAAAAAAAAAAGAAAAAAAATTTGAAAAATCATTTACACCCGCCATGGGACTAGATCCGACCTTCATCACCGGCCTAATACCGAAGCAACTCGGAGTATATTTGGTATATGCCTTCGAAGGACAACGGATGACTAATATTTGGATCCAGATTATGCGTTAATTAAAAGAACCGGTTGAAACGTGTGTGCGCTTCAAGCTATGTGACAACTACCGCCACGTAAGGCCGTCTCAAGTAAATAAAGCGGGAGATGTTCTATCCAAGATTCTGCCTGTTTTCAGTTGAAAGCAAGGATGTGGAGTTGCCCCCTTAGGTAGATGGATATTATTCATTTTCTTACAAAGTATAAAACTCATCTTTTTGTTTCTTTCTTTTAAACAAAAAATTCATCAATTTTTTCTTAAAATTGCTTTACCTTAGCATCCATTAGACCAAACAAAATTGACCCGAACCGAGCAACTTGCAACCAGACCCAAAACGACATCCAAAAGAGTTGAGCCGATCTCGACCTGAAACCTGAAATTGAAGCAATCTGAAACCGAATCGACCTGAAATCATATTGACTCGATTTGACCTGAAATCCGAAATGACTCGAACTAAAACCAAAATCTTATTGACATGATGTAGACCCGAACCCGAAATGACCTGAACCAATCCATACCTGAACTGATCCAACACGAACACGAATGACACGAACCCAAAACGACCAGAATTCAAGTTTGACCTGACCCAATTTTAACTCGATCCAATTCAAACTTAGCGTTGGGAGGTATGATGCTAGCT
>JAKOGI010001628.1:190000-200000 GCA_029747015.1 Carnegiea gigantea
GGCAGGACCTTTGGCCCCCAGTGGGGCTAAGAGTGTAGCAACCGGCTGCTAGGCCGTGCTTGAGGATCCTTAGCCCCTAGTGAGGCTAACAGTGTAGCAACCGGCCGTTAGGCCGTGCTTGAGGATCTTTTGCCCCTAGTGGGGCTAAGAGTGTAGTGACCAGCCGTTAGGCCATACTTGAGGACCTTAGCCCTCATTGTGGCTAAGAGAGTAGCGACCGGCTGGTAGGCCGTGCATAAGGACCCTTAGCCCCCAGTGGGGCTAAGAGTGTAGCGACTGGCCGTTAGGCCGTGCGTGAGGACCCTTACTCCCCAGTGGGGCTCAAATAGTAGCGACCAGCCGCTAGGCCGTGCTTGAGGACCCTTAGCCCCCATTGGGGCTCAGATAGTAGCGACCAGCCGTTAGGCCGTGCTTGAGGACCCTTAGCCCCCATTGGGGCTAAGAGAGTAGCAGTCAGCCATTAGGCCGTGCTTGAGGACCCTTAAGCCCCAGTGGGACTAAGAGTGTGATGACTGGTTGGTAGGCCGTGCTTAAGGACCCTTAGCCCCCATTGGGGCTAAGAGAGTAGTAGCTGGCTATAAGACCATGCCTGAGATCCCCCAGCCCCTTAGGATGGGCGTATAGCGGTTGGCCACCACGGAGTGCATCGGGAGACCCATTCCCTTACGAGATCCATAACTTCAGCCGATGATGTGGCGGTGACAAGTCACCACGTGGCATTGGTTGGGAAGAGTTGTGCCTATTGGTTCTCATCGGGAAGTGTGTCCCGCCTTTTCATTCTATATAAGAGCGAGTATTCGTTGAGGGAGAGTCATTTGCTCGCCACACATTTCCACTCCCTAGAGAGAGAAACAATTTCTGGAGAGAACAGCTCTGTTCCCCCTCTTCCCCTCTGCCTTCAATTCACTATAGTTCCTCAAGCCGCCTCTTTGTATCTCCAAAGGCCTGCTTGAACGCTCATCCTCATCTTCAACCAGCTCCTTTGCATCTTCATCTCTTACAGGTACACCTTTGCGTCCCATCGAAGCACTGTTTGTTGTATATTATGTCATCGTCTTGCTCATCTAGTGGGGACGTCCCTAAGGGGCTAACCAGCCCCCAAGCGGAGGGTCGGCACCCGCAATTCCCCAACCTCCTAGCCTTTATTAATGGTCGCGTGGTCGTCGGCGTCCCCTGAAAGAATAAGTATAGGGAATCCAAAAAGATTCCCTATGCAGTGCCTCTTATTGAGCAGGGCACTGCTTCGTGGTCCAGCTGTAAGTATTCCTCCACCCCCAGCGTCCTTAGCCTCGAGGTGGAGGTGACGTATCCTTGGGAGATCACCGTAGCTAATTATATGACTAATTTCCAGGTTCGCAGAATGGCGAAGACCAAGTCCACCCCGCACATCAGATCCCCCGATGAGTTGTTAGCCGAGGGTAGACAAGGTAATCCCCGTTCAACTCCATTTCAGTCCAACCCATAGCGCTACCTCTGGGACGGGCTCGTTCAGCTCCTCATCTGAGAGTTCAGCAAGAAGTTCGTCCTCGGAGAGGGCATCCACAAGCTCCTCTTCTTCTGAAGTGCCGTTGGGACCGGGCAAGTCGGTGCTTAAACGAAAAGGCTACACGCCTACGGTTATGGAGATCGTGGCGGAAGGGGCGGAGTTCCCCGGGATCCTAACTCGCTTGGACCCGCAGGATGGTCCGGGCAGTCACTTCCCTGATCTAAAGGTCATCACCAAGTTAAAGAGGTCAGCCCTCGAGAAGCAATACCTTCTGCCTGCCGGGTATACCTTCGTGATCCCCGAGGCGGATGCCACCATGAATGAGCCACCCGTCAAGTGTATAGTGGTCTATCGTGCGGCCCTAAACTATGATCTCCGTTTCCCCCTTCACCCTGTGATTATGGAGATCTTGAATAAGTACGAATTGGCGCCCGTGCAGGTTGTGCCCACTTCATGGCACAACATCTGTTCCTTTATAGCAACTTGCGAGTTGCGCGACCTTACTTGTTCGGCTTGGGCGTTCAGCCTTGTTCATATTGTTTAAAAGGCTCCCAAGGAGATCGGGGACCTAGGGTGTTATTGCTTCAACAACAGGGCGGGCTTCATGACGGCCATCAAAAAGAAATCAAAAGTGAAGTATTGGAAGTATGACTTCCTCTTCTTTCACCGGGAATCAGGTTAGGTGGACGTTCCTGACTGGAATGAGGGAAAACCTGTGAGGAACCTCTTCGAGGAGCCCACGGCCGAGGAGAGAAGGACCGCCCGCTACTTTCAGTTCTACATACACGAGGATGATAAGCCTCAACCCATCCCTAAGTTCATGGCTCAAGCAATTGAGTCTGTGCAGGGCCTCGAGAGGAGGAGGAGCAAGTCTAACGACTGGGAGCCTTTGAATTGGCTCCTCAAATTAAAGTTTTTTGCCAACAATTTCTTCCTTGTCGTGGCCGGCCTTCTGATCCTTAAGAATTACACCAAGGGTACTTAGTCGTCCCAATGCTAACCACTTTTATGTTTGATGCTGACCTGACTTCCCTTTTGTTTTATGCAGATCAAGTGAGGGCAAGGTTGACGGTCTTCGAGATCGGGGATGCCACTCCAGCACAGGTGGCTGCCGACACCGAGCATCGGCGGGAGGAGGAGAGGCAGCGCCTTGTGACCCAGCAGGCCAAAAAGGTACAGTGCACAACCTCGTTCGTCCCCACTCCCTTTCGCATAACTTATGGATTACACGGACTGAGTCTTCTTCCTACAGGCAGATTCCCTTGTTCCCCGCGGGAAGAAACCTGCCATAAGCTTGCTGGTCCGAAAACGACAGCGGATCGAGGGCCAGCCAGGCGAGGCCGTGGCCTCCATCCCTTCACAAGTGGGGGACGCGGGTGCTGAACGATCGGCCCCTCATCGATCAGGGAGCTAGTCATCCGGGGACCGTACCCCCGCCCTTCAAGAGCACACCACTCCTTCCAAAGCTATAGAGGCCACCTCCTAAGCTGCCGGTGGTTCCTCTCTAATCACCCAGCGGCCAGCAACCAACTTCCTCAAGGTGGATCCTGTCGCTAAGCTCTCTCTTGTCCAGGACTTAGTTCAGTTATGGGACCTAGTGACTCATGGGGTTTCGAATCCCCCTAAGGTAACTGATGAAGAGATAGCCATGGCCGAGGTCTTCACCCAGGGGGTGAGGGCGGCGACGGAATGCTGAAGATTGGAGGGGCTCGTTGCGCGGTACCAGCGGCATTGCGAAAGGCTGCGGGCTGATCTGGATGCCCGCAAAGCTGAGAAGCATAGGCTGCTGCGTTGGCTGGAGGAGATGCTGGTGAAGGCCAGGGCTGATGTGGCCCAAGCTAAGGAGCAGGGCTACTAGCAAGGCTGCACCGTCACCCTCAGGTACCTACACAAGGTGTTGGTGACCCTGGCCACTGAGTTTTAGGAGGATAGTTATTTCAAAGCTTACCTTCACTACGTGGACGAGCGTCAGCGGGCCGCCGATGAGGGCCGTGACCTTGAGGAGGTGGAGTTATCCCTCCTTCCGCCGAGGGTGAGGATGCTGGGGATGAGGCCACCAATCCCTTGGATGCCAAGGCCGGGGCTTCTGAGGAGGAGGAGCGTGAGGACGGTGGAGAGCCCGACGTGTGACCCCTCGCCCTTTCTTTTCTTTTCTTTACTCCCCCCCTCTTTGTTTTTTTTTTTTTGGGTTGTAAAAGGTTGTACTCTTTTCATTAATGAAAGAATGTTCACTCCTGTTTATCCTCCTGTCTCATTCACTCTTCCACTTTCAACTTGTTCTTTTCTTTTAACTTTCATTTCGCTCTTTCTGCATTGTTAGGGTGGCCGCCCCCAAATGAAAGAACAAAGAATGTGTCACACTATTGTAGAATTTGTACCTCATTTTAGTCGTGCATGAGGACCCCTGGCCCCCATTGGGGCTAAGAGTATAGCGACCGGCCATTAGGCCATGCTCAAGGACCTTTAGCCCCCATTGGGGCTAAGAGTGTAGCGACCGACTGTTAGGCCATGCTTGAAGACCCTTAGCCCCCACTGGGGCTAAGAGTATAGCGACTGGCCGTTATGCCATGCTCGAGGACCCTTAGCCCCCGTTAGGCTGTGCTTGAAGACCCTTAGCTCTCATTGGGGCTAAGAGTGTAGCGATCGGCCGGTGGGCCGTGCTGATTGTAGCGACCAGCCGTTAGGCCGTGCGTGAGGACCCGTAGCCCCCATTGGGGCTAAGAGTGTAGCGATCGGCAGGTAGGCCGTACTAATTGTAGCGACCAGCCGTTAGGCCGTGCTTGGAGACCCTTAGCCCCCATTAAGGCTAAGAGTGTAGTGACCGATCGTTAGGCAATGGCCGGTGCTTGAGGACCCTTAGCCCCCATTGGGGCTAAGAGTGTAGTGACCGGCCGTTAGGCCGTGCTTGAGGACCCTTAGCCCCTATTTAGGCTAAGCGTATAGCAACCGGCCGGTAGGCCGTGTTGATTGTAGCGACTGGCTGTTAGGCCGTACTTGAGGACCTTTGGCCCCTATTGGGGCTAAGAGTTTAGCGACCGGCTGGTAAGCTGTGCTGATTGTAGCAACCGGCCGTTAGGCCGTGGTTGGGGACCCTTAACCCCCATTGGGGTTTAAGAGTGTAGCGACCGACTGTTAGGCCGTGCTTGAAGATCCTTAGCCCCCATTGCGGTTAAGAGGATAGCGACCGACCGTTAGGCCGTGCTTGAGGAGAACCAAGGGTGTGCATTAGTGCGAAAATGACCGCCCAGGGCCTTTGGCTTCATTACTTATGAGCAAAAAGGTACATGCTAGTGGGGGGTAAAGAAAAAGCACAAGCCTAAATGTAGTATTTCCTCAGATTACTGCTATGCCAGGCCCTTGGGATGGGGGTACCGTTGATGGTCTCCAACCGATATGTATCGGGGCGGACTTGTGCAGCGACCTTGTATGGGCCTTCCCAGTTGGCCGATAGTTTGCTGTGTTCCCCCACCTTTGCTACAGCCTCCGTACGCCGAAGAACGAGATTACTCACGTGAATTGGTTGCACTCACACCGCGCGGTTGTGCAGGCGTGTGATGTGCAGTTTATAGAGGGCTTCTCGGAGGAGAGCGTTGCCGCGGATGGAGGGGAGAAGATCGAGGGTTTCGCGGAGTGCTGCGTTGTTCAGTTCTTCTTGGAAAGTTGTCAATCAGTGGGTGTGAAGGGCGACTTCAATGGGCAAGACAGCCTCAGATCCATAGGCTAACATGAATGGGGTTTCGTCAGCAGCAGTTTTCTCAGCGGTATGTAGATACCATAGGACACCATGCAGTTCGTCCGCTCATTTACCTTTCGCGTTGTCAAGCTTCTTCTGTAAGCCGTGAAGGATAGATTTATTGGCGGCCTCGGCTTGGCCGTTGGTCTGGGGGTGTGCCACAGCAGTGAAGCGAGCTTGGCAACCCAAGTTACTGAGATAGTCCGTAAGTTTACTGGTGTCGAACTACCATCCGTTGTCAAAAATCATGGCATGAGGGATGCCAAAGCGGGTGATGATGTTCCGCCAAATGAACTTTCGCACTTTAGTGGTGGTTATGGATGCTACAGCCTCAGCCTCAATCCATTTGATGAAGTAGTCCACTGCTACAAAGAGGTACTTACGCTGTCCCGTAGCCTTGGGAAAAGGGCCGAGGATATTCATTCCCCATATGGCGAACAGGAGGGGACTGATTATCGGTGTCATGGTGGTGGAGGGGACCAGTGTTATTGCGTCCTCCCGCAAGCTGGGCCAGTAGTAGCCAGTCCGAATGGCCGTGATGGCTAATGCACGGCCTCCTGCATGTGTGCTGCAAATGCCTTCGTGCAGCTCTTCCAGTACCCTTCTCCCTTCCTCTAGGGTCACACACCATAGAAGAGGCCGGGCGAAAGATCTTTTGTATAAGATTCCTTCGTATAAAATAAACCAGTTCGATCTCCTCTTCACTTTATCTGCCTCTTTGAGATCTGAGGGTAGTGTACCGTCAGTGAGGTACGCGTGGATAGGCTTTATCCATGTTGGGCTTCTGTCTAACCATAACACTTCATATGGGTCAATGCTCCTCTCTGTCAGAGTTTCCCATAGGATGTTTTTAGGTTTCCCATTATCAGATGAGGTTGCCAACTTAGACACGATGTCTGCCTGGCGGTTCTCTGACCGAGGGATGTGCATGATGGTAAAGTGTTTTAATAACTTGGTGGTCTCCCGTACCCGTCGGACATATGCAGCCATGATGTTATTCTTCGCCTCGTATGCACCATTGAGTTGGCTGATGACTAGCTGGGAGTCAGAGAAGGCTTGGACATAATCGGCCCTCGCAGTATAGTAGAGCTCTATCCCCGTAGGAGGGCTTCATATGCGACCTCATTGTTAGATGCCTTAAACATGAACTTTAGGGCATGCTCGCACCGCACCCCGGTGGGACTTTCAATAATAAGGCTAGCTCTGCTACCATCCTTAGTGGATGAGCCATCCACATATAAGTTCCAAGGCCGTAGGTGTGAGTCCTCTTCCTCAGTAGGCGTCATGCTCTTAGCCAGGAAGTCAGCTAATGCTTGGGCCTTGATGGCCCTCTGTAGTTTGAAGGCTAGGTCATAATGGGAGAGCTCAATGGCCTATTTCAAGAGCTGCCCGAAGGCGTCCAACTTCTAGAGGATGTTCCTTAAAGGTTAGTCTGTTAAGAGTAAAATCTTGTGAGCCTTGAAGTAGGGCCTCAGCTTCCAACTAGCCCTCACCAAGGCATATGCAAACTTCTCGATGAGGGGGTAGTTAATCTCCGCGCCGGCCAGGGCGTGACTTACGTAGTACACAGGGATCTGCTCCTTTGCCCTTTCCATCACAAGGACGGCGCTGACGGCGTGCTCTGAGATGGCCAAATGTAGCACTAAGACTGGCGATCTTGCGCAACTGAGCTAAGTAGGTCTTCAAAGCCTGGAAGGCCTCGTCCGCTTGCTTGTCCCAATTGAAGCTGTCCCGCTAACGTAGGACGCGGAAGAACGGCTGGCACTTATCTGTGGCCCAGGACATAAACCGTCTAAGGGCGGTTATGCAACCGGTCAGGCGCTGCACCTCTCAGATATTCTAGGGTGGCTTCATATCGAGGAGGGCCTGGATTTTGTCGGGGTCAGCTTTAATGCCACGGCTACTGATCATGAAGCTAAGGAACTTGCCCGACCGCACTCGAAAGATGTACTTCTGTGGGTTGAGCTTCATGTTGAACACTCCAAGTATGTCAAATGTCTTCCCTAGATCACCACCATGATCCCCCTCGGTCTTACTTTTCACAATCATGTCGTCGACTTAGACTTCCATGGATTGACCAATGAGTGGCTCGAACAATTTGTTGACTAGGCGCTGGTAGGTGGCCCCTACATTCTTCAGCCCGAAGGGCATCATTTTATAATAGTGGAGGCTGCGGTCTGTGATGAACGCCGTCTTTTCCTGGTCCTCTGGGCAGAGGGGTATCTGGTGATACCCAGAGAAGGCGTCCATGAAGCTCAGTAAGGCGTGTCCGGCCGTGGCATCCACTAACTTGTCAATCTTTGGCAACAGGTAACTATCCTTTGGGCAGGCCTTATTCAAATCCGTGAAGTCCACGCACATCCTCTAGGTCCCGTTCGGTTTCTTTACTAACACTACATTCGAGATCCAGTCAGGGTATTGGCACCCTCAGATAAAGCCAGCCTCTAACAGCTTTTGAACTTCACCATTGGCCGCGGCCGCCCTCTCCGAGCCCATATGGTGTTTCTTTTGGATAACTGGCTTGTGACGGGGGTCCACGTTCAACCGGTGCTCCATCACATTTGGAGCAATGCCGGGCATTTCTTCGGGTCCGAACGCAAAAACATCGTTGTACTCCCGTAAGAGGGAAACCAGTGAATGCCGATCAACGGCCGTGACGCCGTGACCTAGCTGCACAGTGCGCTCGGGCCGCTCTTCTTTGAGCGAGACGTGCTTCATCGCGTCCGTGGCTTCTGGTCGAGGCCGCGGAGGTTCTGACGAAGTAAGGGTGTGGATAACGAAAGCCTCCGGGGCCGGAGCGGCCGGCCCCGCCTTTGCCCGCTTCTCCGTCTGGGACGGTTTAGCAGGTCCGCGCTCCCGAGTCTGCTCTATGAGGGGTTTTATACTCACCAGGTAGCACTCCCGGGCTGTTCGCTGGTCCCCCCATATTTTGCCAATACTACCGTCATCCGCTTCGAATTGAAGCTGGAGGAGGTACGGGGCGATGATGGCCTTCACCTTGTGGAGGGTTGGCAGCCATAAAATTACATTGTAGGTCGTGGGCACATCAACGACTAGAACGTCGACCTCAAGGCTCTTGGACTTGGTCTTATCACCAAAATGCACTGGAAGGCGAATCATTCTCGTGGGATTCACTTCCTACCCACCGAAGCCCAGGATAGGGTACACCAAGGGGACGATGTCGCATTCGGGGTGCGCAAGTTTCTTCAAGCAATCCCAAATTATGATGTCCATAGAGCTACCTGTGTCGACCAGGATTCGCTGCATAATTACGCTGGCTATCTTCATCTCGACGACCAGGGGGTCATTATGGGGAGAAGCGAATCGCGGAGCCTCTTTTCCATCAAACACCATTGTAGGCGCTGTCAAACAAGGTCCCTGCTCCACGGTAAGCACTTGTTGTGCCTGTCTGAGTTGAGCTTTCTAAGCTGATCGAGCTATTCCTTCCGCATAACCCCCCGCTATTGGGACCACGACGTCCGTGGAGCACTTCTCATCCCGCGACGGGGGTGGAGGGGGCTCTTGTTCTCATCAGAGGAACCTTGGTCCTCTCTTTAGGAATAGGTCGATTTGAACCTTGTCTGCCAGTTCGTGATGGGCTTTCTTTAACTCTCGACATTCAGTCGTGGTATGTCCGCTTTGTTCGTGAAATTTATAATACTTTCGAGCATTCTGCGGCATAGGGGGCGCGGTCATAGGAGGCGGTCTCCACAGTATAGGATGCCTTCTAACCTCCATGAGGATGCCCCTAGCATCGATGGTAAACTGGGGGTCAACCACCTCAAGCTGCGACCTCCTCTCCCGGGGGCCGGGATTCCTGTCGCCGCGATTGACGTCCTTATCCCCCATAGCCTTTGCCTTCTTCGGGGCGTCTGAGCTGTCAGCGCAGATCTCAGTGGCCTGGATGAAGTCCGCGGCCTTCCTCAGGGCCTCGGCCAGCGTCGTCTCATTCTGCTCTGCTAAGGAGAACTTGAAGTGGCCGCTCTTAAGGCTGTTCAAGAAGGAGGTGTATGCCAACCCATCCTCTAAGTCTAGGATCAACACTACCTCCTGATGGAAGCGCTTGATAAACTAAGTGAGGGACTCCTGTGGCCCCCGCTTGATCTTTGACAGGTGGATGCTAGTACTCCTTTCTTTCCGGCTAGCGATGAATTGGCTAATAAACTTCTCCGCTAAGTCTTTAAAACACGTAACAGTCCCCGGTGGCAGACCATTAAACCATGATTGCGCCACTTCCTTTAAGGTAGCAGGAAAATAGCGGCAATAAGCGGCGTCGTCCACATTCTGCACATACATCTGTGCCTTGTAGAGCCCCAAATGCTCTTCAGGGTCTGACATCCCATCAAAAAGGTCTAATGTCGGCATCTTGACTTTCCCATAGCGCGGAGCATTGATTATCTCGGTGCTGAACGGGGTAGAGAAGGGGAGAGCTGTTGGCTGAGCGACCGTTCCCGACACCTTGATAGGGGTTTTAGGATGGCATTCGACCTCAACGACAGAAGGGCTCCCCCTCTCTCGGTCATGCCTTGGAATTCTAGGGGGAGACCAGTCCCCACGGCAAGGCTCCTGACCGCGTGTCTCCCTTGGAGGCGGGCTCCGAGTACGCTCCTAGTGAATGCGGCGCTCCGGACTGGGCCAGCGCCTGCCAAAAGCCTCTCCCAGTGGACGAGAGGTCTGTTCTTGCTTCTCAAGCCAACCAGTTCACCTGGAATGTGTTGTGCAGGGCATAGAAGCAGTTGCTGATCCGGTGGTTGCCCCTTGTGTGGGGCGGCCGGTGGGTC
>JAKOGI010001628.1:202500-204750 GCA_029747015.1 Carnegiea gigantea
GATGGACTTGTGTAAACAGTGGTTCCTGTTCTATTTCAACATTCATTAAGAGAAACAGAAGTAGACAGACTCATTAATCTTGATCGTATCTTCACTGTGGGGCCTATAAATTAACAAGCTCTTCGACCAATACTGAAGTTGCACTTGCACTTCGGGTTTTCGAAGGATGCTGTTTAGTTCACCGCCAAAGCGCGATTGTAGGTCACTAACAAAAGGCCATTCTGGTACTCATCTCCATCCCACTCTTAAAAAATTTTCTTCCCTTCTATTCATGTGATATTGAACAGTTTTCCAAGGTCATGTGTATCAAGCTTTTACACAGTGCAAGTTTTAAGTCTTGCTAGAAACATGCGATAAGAGTTTCCTAAGAATTTTATATTACTACACTAATCTTGCTTTCTCCTTATGCTAATATATTTCTAAAGTGCTATTGACTGCTTTATGGAGTTTGTGTTTGGGTCAATCTTGAAATGAGTTTGGGCAATGCATTCAGTTGAAATGTATTGAGTGCCACAGTTACTAATCAGCCAATGTTGCTTGAAAATCTCAACTTATTCAGAAGCCTATTAGCTCAATGGTAGAGCAACATGTGATAGTGCATGGAGATGTGGGTTCAAATCCCACATGGACTACACAAAATGTAATCAGCCACCTTGAAGCATAAATGTAGAAGAAATACTCCAATTCACATTGGCTCCACAAAATATTTCAATGGCTGAATACGTAATACGACTTCATTATTCATAAAATGAAACATTCATAAATCATTGTCTACATTGCCAACACTCATACTAGAACAATTAAAAGTCCTCCAACTATGCGACTTTGAAAGTTCTGCCTCTTGGAAGCCACCGTGGGCACGGTCTACATTATCAAGATTTTGCAACTTTGACTGCTCCTCAACCAGACTCACCAACCTGAAACACATATTATCTAATTAGTATTTGGAACAAAAAAATAACATTTAGTATATAAGAAAAAGGAGTGATGATTTTTACCTTAAATTAAGAAGAAAACTTTGAAGGACAATTACGACTGTCATGGTAACCTTGTTGTCCACAAGCTTTACAAAGTCTTTGTCTTTGTTGTTGTTGTTCCATTGATTTCTCTTCCCTCCTTTAAGATGTTTACCGCTTCCTTTGGTATGACATTGTTTTGGAGGGAGAATATCGATTCGCTCAAGAACACTTAATCCAATAAATGATTCTAACTTACTAATTTTGTTTTCACTTGTACCACTATCCAACTCCTTCAATTCCTTAACAACATTTTGAATTCTTTTTCTAACAAGAGTGAGTTTGTCGGGATCTCTTCCAGTAATTCGCATACATTCGAGAAACTCTACCCAATTATTTGAAATCAACTTGTCCTTATGCATCATTTGAGAACACCCTTCTAAAAGAGTACGATTCACATTAAAGATTGGCTTACTTGATGCCATTTGGTCCACCTATTTAAAATGTAATAGCTTGGCAATTCACATAAACCCTTTCCCTTCAAAACGCACAATATGTGGCGACATGGGATACCTTCACATTCAAACTCCTTACATGAGCAATGTGCCACATGGTTAGATGCATTATGCACAACTTCCCTTTTCACACCCCTATGTTGACTATTATCCACAATACATATCACATACCCGTCTTCTATCACTTTCTTCTCGTCAACTTCACAATCCATGTAAGCAATCCAAAACTCACCTTGAAATTTATAAAAATTAGCATGAGTATAGATTTCACTTACATGTCTCTCCAAATCTTTGGTTGTCTTTAACTGAGGCTCTGAAGATGACGTTTCATTGTCCGACTGCAATTGACCATGCCTCTACAACTCCACCGCACTCTCAAATCGTATCCAAAATTCAACTAAACTCAAACGAGGATTTGTAAAATTACTAAAGAAGCGATTTTCACTTTCAGATCTTGAAGTTGTCCTCAAAATTTCTCCTAAAAATACATCCCTGAAATAGGCTGGCATCCACATATTCCGAATATCGAACAATTTCGATAACTATTTATTCCTTTCCAATCCAAAATCTTGTATAACGGATTGCCAAATTTGTTCAAATTCAGTTGGAGTCTCTGAATTATAAACACATGATTATAATCGACTGAGAAAGTCAGCGTTACTATTCAGAGAGCAACCAACCTTCTCAGAAAGTTTTCTCATGATATGCCAAATGCTATATCTATGAGTTGTAGAGAGAAATTTTGCCCCTATTGCATATATATATATATATATATATAT
>JAKOGI010001629.1:0-145000 GCA_029747015.1 Carnegiea gigantea
TATATATATATATATATAGCTCATAAACAAGTCACTTATGTCATTCAAATAACCCATCGGTACATGGTATTATTTGTAAATTATTTGGAGTAGTTGGAAGTTGTTATAAGCAGTTGCGAGTGGTTAGAAGTAATTGCGAATGGTTGGAATTAGCATTTAGTAGTTGGAAGTTGTTGAAAGCGAGAGTGTTGTAAAAAAAATATTATTTTTACTATATTATTTCAAAAGAAAATTCATTGAACAAAATTGAAAACATTGTAGTTATTGGTTTAATTTTAGTTTGCTAATTTTTCCAATCGTTTGCCTAATAGCTACTTTTACCCGGTCAAACTTTCTTTGTTCAGTTAGCTGATACTTTGGCGATTTCCGCTTGCCACTATCTGTAATGGTTTTGCTTTTAGCATCTTTCATGTAGTTGATATCTTAGACGGTCACTTTGTAGAGATTTTATCTTTATTTTTTGGTGATTTGCTCATGTTTTTCAGCCGTGATAGTCTCTATTTTTCCATCCATAAATAGCGCCAATCATACGGTACAACGCGGTGGATGGCATGTTCTGTCCTTCCAACCGCCATTGTATATTAATTTATGGTGCATTGAGGGAAACAAATTGTTGAAGCTTGCTGAGGTAGTCAACCACTTTTTGAGCTACCTGTCGGTCACGGGTTCGAACTTGAGTCAGAACATAACTACTAAGGTTTTGTTTTTTTTAATCTTCTCAGCTTCCTTTAAAATTATTTCTTAACTTCCTTTTTTTGGTAAAAAAAAAAGCCATTAATTAATCTATGTACACTTCATTTACTTAAATTTTTATAATTTATTTATTGTATTCAACAAAATTGGTTTTCTTTTTGTCTTCTCATCTTCCTTTGTTTTTTTTAAAAAAAATATTTAGTCCACTAATTAATTTATTTGCACTTCATTTACTTTATTTTTTTATTTATTTATTTGTTCAAATAAATTAGCTTTCTTTGTTTTCTCATCTTCCTCTAAAATCATTTTCTCATCTTACTTTATTTTTTTAAGAAAATATCATATCTCAAAATATGAATGAAGAATGTATAATTATGTATTATATTATTTACTTGCTCATTTTGATTAGGAATAATTAGTATTGCTCACTGAATCATATTAATCACTTAGTACATTTAACGATTCACTAAATATCTATTACAACTCACTAAATAAATATCATGTCTCACTAAAAAAAACAATAAAGTATAAGTCATTGAAACTTTTCAAATATGTCATCCTTGTATGTTTAAATAATCTTATATTTGAGTTATTCGAAGGATATATTATTGCATATCAGAACATGAATATAAAGTATAGCTCATAAATATATATTATAACTCACCAAAAGTCATAGTGTAGCTTACTAAGAAAACGTCATATCTCAAAATACAAGAAAAATGTGCAATTGTATATTATATTGTTTACTCACTCATTTTGATTAGGAATAGTTAGTATTGGTCACTGAATCATATTGATCACCGAATATATTTTATAATTCACTAAATATTATATTTTATAATTCACTAAATATTCATCATAGCTCACAAAATAAATATCATAACTCTTTTTTTAAAATTTTTGTAAGTAAGATTAATTTAAAATTTTAAGCTCCATTTATTTATGTATAGACATTATAATAGTAGTAGTAGCAGCAACAATACATTAGAAAATGAATATAAAGTATTGCTCATTGAACATATACTACATACCTCACCAAAGTTGTGGTGCAACTCACCAGAAAAATATCATACCTCAATATAGGAATAAGAATGTGTATGTGCTCACTAAAATTATATATTATATTATTCATTTACTCTTTTTTTTATTATAAACAGTTAGTATTGCTTACTAAATCATATTAAACACCAAATCTATTTTATAGCTCACTAAATATTGATTACAACTCACTAAATAAATAGCATAGCTTCCCAAATAAATGCATGAGTCACTACAATAAATAGTACAGAACAATAAAGAGTAATTTTTTTCAAGTTTTAGAGTTATATCATAGCTTATGTATTTTTTATTATGACATACAAGTGTCAGTATTATATTTAGTAAATATAATACACATGTAACTGAACTCATGAAATATACTCTAGCTCACTAAATATATATATCATAACTCATCAAATATATGTTATTTCTCACCAGAAACATAGCAAAATCAATGAGATATAATTTTTTTCAAGTATTTGCTCATTAATTCTATATTTTATCTCATCAAAATATCATATATATATATATATATATATATATATATATATATATATATATATAGATATATTATATTATATAATATATAATATATAGATAGATAAAGTTGGGTGAATCCTGATGAGAAACACGTAAGTTACCATGTAAAGACACATAGGAGTGAATAGCCATGTGAGATGCTTAAATACAACATAGAATGTTATATGAGATTTAAAATAAAAAGAAAAGGTTATGTATGATGAATGTAAATTTAATACAATAATAATTCTATTTAATGAGGTAACTTCTCGCATATATTCCTATTATTTAATAATAATATTTAATCATAAAATATATATGATTTAATTGTGTAAATACAACAAAAAATGTGAGTTAGATATTAATTAAGAATACAAGATATGTTATTAGTAGGGGAAAAACTAAAAAAGACTCACTTTACTTTTGCAACAAAAAAATAATATAATAAATCAATTTATTGTTTGCCTTTTTTATTTTAAAAAAAGCTACTCGCTTAATAATATATTATATAGGTCTTTATATAATAGTAGTCACTCACACAAAAATAAAACAGTCACCAGGCAAGGTACTGGAAGGCCTGAGTCTAAAGCAAGTGAGCATTGAGTTTGAATGGTTTAGCTTAAAGAAATGATTTAGATGTTAAACAAGAAAAAAAGTTGAAGCGCATTAGATATTATTCTTGAGGTAAATACATATTGGACATTTAAATCTAAATATATTTATTTTTATATATTTATTTTTGAGTGAATATATCATGAGTTGACACTTAAATGCTGATTATTGGGCTGCTTATTTCACACACTATAAAGCTTGATTACTTAAGCGTGTTGCATAATTGGATTTAGATGATATAAAATACAATAGGACCTTAATATGATTGTGGGTTTCGTTTACGACTACTTTAAGTTGGTATAATATTTAGTTTCTTTCATTCATGATATTTAAAAAAACATTTCAGCAATTCATTCAATTTATATTTCACTTAAGAGTATATTTTTTGCTCAAAAGTTACATAATATAATTAGTTCTTTTAGCAAATTTGAATTTAAATTTAATAGGTAAATTAATATATAAGAGTAGTTTGTCTACATTCTCACAATAGACCATAATTAACTTCATAAATTAATAGTGTTCCCCCCCTCACCCCCCAAAAAAAGAACTTTAAAAGTTTTCCTAAAATTAAATTGCACTGGAAATTCTTCATCTTTTCCTGTCTTCTTTTTTTAATCTTTTCATTTTTCTTTGTTGGTTTTTTTTATAAATAATTATATACCAAAGAGATAAGATTAAAGCCAAAGACTTATATGCATTTTCGTTACTACTGTCAACAATTTTCTCATGCTTTATTGAGCACGAGAATAATTAATCAAATTTTATTTTTATTCAAATCATGGGTCAAACAGTAGGAAGGACCATCATCACTATGAAATAATATTAAAGGTACTGTTAAACTATTGAAATAATCTACAATGGATATATGAAATAAATGCATGCTTAATGAATATAATTAAACCAATAGGAATCTCTGTAGGGAAAAAAAAAATGTACCTTTTGCGATGATTATTAGTTTTAATTGGCATGCTTGACCCCATGAATTTACATTTGGTCGCACATGTGCTCACTGATCTTTTGCTAATTTATTCTTATTGGTAAATTATCTTATTATTTCATTTGAATGTCCATCTTCAATATTATATAACCTTTGCTAAATGACCTCATCATTTCATTTTAATACTCACCTTTAATTATTATATTACATATTATTTTGAAATTAATTATCTCATTATTCTGACAGTTATTCATTTTACTCTAGAGTTTATCTTAATTTGCAATTCCTATAAATAGGGACTTAATTTTGTAGTATCTCATCTAAGTTTGTGTCGTCATTTGATCAAAAAGAAAATTTGTATCCCCATATAATTCTTAGTTGTGGAATGATACAAAAATGAGTCCTAACAAGTGCTGATTAGCTAAAACGAAATAATCTTATTCTTGATCAATGTCAGAATGAAGGTTACAATCCATAAAATTATTTTGCACTCATCTGCGATAAAGTGGTCATTCGTACTAAAAAAAAGGCAATTTTTTATTCATATTTGCTATGCAATGACTATAAATAAAACTCAAGGACAATCAATGAAATGTGTAGGAGTTTATCTTCCAAAATCGGTATTAAGTCATAGACAACTAAATTGCAGCATCACGGGTGATTTTACCAGAGAGTTTGAAGTTTATCATTAAATATGACAATGAACACTATGAAAGATACACAAGAAACACTGTCTACAAAGAAGTGTTCAACAACTTATCAATGGTATGTATGCACTCAAAATAAATTCATTACTACACATTACCCCCAAAAAAAAGCACTATACATCTTTTCTAGTTAGTAAACTCCTACAAATGTTAGTCCTTATTATGTAAAGACCATGAATAATTATGATTCTTAGAATTAAATATAATCAAAAATTAAAATAATAACAATTAAATTACTCCAAATTATGCAGGCAACTCCATGCAGATGAAATATACAAGAAGTCTACAATTGAAATACCTCTCTATAGGTAAGTATAAATCAATACAAAATTATTATCTCATATTTTTTTACTAAACGTATAAGTATGTAAAAAATCATTACATACAGTTAACAACACATCGTTGATGACAAGTAGTTAGGAAACAAATGAAAAATTACAACCTAACTTGGTATAATATATGTTACTTTTGCATGTTACTTAATCTAAAAACAGAAGTTGGCGACTAATAGATAGCGAAAATGACAAACCTGATGTGTTATTAAACACTTGTGGTATTGAATAATGAGTTTTTAATTTTTATGATTACTTTTTGGAGTGTTGCATACTTTTAAATGAGCCTAGCCCAAATCTTTATTGCTTGTTTTCTTCTACATATGTGCCATTTTTCTGCCAAAAGAATAATTGATTGAACAAAAACTTCTTGAATTTAAAATAAATTTTAAATGTAAGAAAGGATAAATATAAATTGACAATATGATAGATGAGGTCATTACGGTGCAATTTAGTTTGATGGTATAACGAGTCAAGTCAACATGCCCGGTTACAATCTAACCGCTCCAACTGTTTGACACATTGACCAGCTCTTCTGATCGAGTCCATCATTGGGTCAATTCTCTTAACATTTATCATAGATTATTTTTTTCAAGGAAATAAACCTATGAATTTTCAGTCATCTTTACAAGTCAAACTCTGATTTATTATCTCCAATTAATTCTTCAAGCTAAACCATTTATGTTCCTCACTAATGCTCTCTTTCTAATACACTAGTTTTTTACTTGTGCATAGCATGATGGCTATCAGTTCTTGGTTGATAAGTATCAGTATCTTGTTGTATATGTTGTTGTTGGTGCTACACTATATTGAGTTCTATGGACTTGATGGTAGCACATCTTTTCTGACTTTATTTCCTATGAAATCACCTTCATTATATATACCTGAATTTTTGATATGTAGTCTATCTTTTTTAATCTTGTTAGTCAAGCAGTTTTTTATTTTTTTGTTTTAAGATATTATGTAGTTTCTCGCTGCATGATTTTTTTTAAATTTAAAAGGATCGTGATTATGTAAATTAACCATATTGACAGCGGAAGCAGAGGAGCAAAGAAAAATTATAGTATTTTCAGTAATGTTGTCTTTCTTAAACTTGGATTTTATTTTTAAAATGCATCATATGATAATGTGAAATGCAGCATGTGAAAAGTAGTTCTAGTATGAAATATTCATATGGTAATGTAATATGTGTTACTTACGGATAAGAATGAAGTCCTAGCATCCAGACCTCCTTAGCTTACATCTAAATCATATGGTAATATAATGTGTTACATCTAAACCATGAGCTTACATGAGTCCATAGATAGCCTTTTTGAGTTTGTAATCATGATGTGGATAATCAGGATGAACACTAGGAGGCTGTTTCATGTAAGGTCCTGTGAGAATGCTATGAAGGAAGACATTAACATCCAATTGCCAAATATGCCAATGTTGAGTAAGAGCAAGAGATAAAACAAAAGTAACCTCACCACGACAACAACTCGTTTGAATAATGTCTAACAGGAAAGAAATATGTTATTCTTTTTAAGTAATTAAGATATATTTTTTATAATATATTCTTTTTAAGTAATTTTATTCTTTTTTGGTTACAGGATGCCATATAGGATATCATTTAGGGTGCCACTTAGGATAAAAATACTATGTAAGATAGCAACATAAAAGACTTCCATGATGTAATTAAGATAGATGCACGTTATCAATGCAATTTTAATTCAATTTAACGTTAACTTTTCTTATATGTTATGACTAATTAGTAATTGAGTTTTGTCTTTAAAAACTTAATTATAGACCAAAGAAATTATTTGGATGTCACCCAAGAAAAAAATTGAACTGTGTTAGACATTATTCTTGAGGTAAGGATATATCGGACATCTAAATCTAAATATATTTACTTTTATATATTTACTTTTGAGTGAATATATTATGAGTTGACACTTAAATACTAATTGGACTGCTTATTTCGCTTGCTATAAAGCTTGATTACTTAAGCATGTCACATAATTGGATTGAGATAATATGAAATACAATAGGACCTTAATGTGATTGTGGGTTCGCTTACGACTACTGTAAGTTGGTACAATATTTAGTTTCTTTTCACATTTGTAACTTACATTCATGATATTTAAAAAAAATTTCAATGATTTATTCAATTTATATTTTGCTTGAGATTATATTTTGTGCTCAAAAATCACATTGTGTAATTGGTTCTTTTAGTAAATTTAAATTTAAATTTAATAGGTAAATTAATATATAAAAGCAATTTGTCTACATTCTCACAATAGACCATAATTGACTTCATAAATTAGTAATACTCTCCCTCCCCCCCAAAAAAAAGGTTAAAAGTTTTCCTAAATTCAAATTGCACTAAAACTTCTTCATCAGCAACTAATCTCCCTTACTTCTTTTCTTAATTTTTTTCATTTTTCTTTGTTGGATTTTTTAATAAATAATTATACACCAAAAAGATAAGATTAAGGTCAAAGACTTATTTGTCTTTTTTGTTACTACTGTTAACAAAGTAGTCATTCGTATTAAAAAGAAGGCAGCTTCGTATCCATGTTTGCTATGCAATGACTATAAATAAAGTCAAGGGCAATCACTGAAATGTATTGGAGTTTACCTTCTAAAATCGATATGAAGTCATGAACAACTGAATTGCAGCATCACGAGTGACTTCATAAGAGGGTTTGAAGTTTATCATTAAATATGATAATGAACACTATGAAAGATAGACAAGAAACACTGTCTATAAAAAAGTATTCAACAACTTACCAATGGTATGTATGCAATGAAAATAACTTCACTACTACAAATTATCCAAAATAAAACAAATTGGCCGTATACAATGTTAGTAAACTCCTATAAAATATTAGTTCTAATTATGCAAAGATCATGATATTATGATTCTTAGAATTAAATATAATTGGAGATTAAAATAACAATTAATAAATTCCTCCAAATTGTGTTGGCAACTCCAGGCAGATGAAATATACAAGAAGTCCACAATTAAAATGCCTCTCTATAGGCAAGTACAAAATCAATACAAAATTATTATCTTATATTCTTTTTACTAAATATATAAGCACGTAAAAAATCATTACGTACATTTAACAACAAACGTTGATGACAAGTAGTTAGGAACAAATGAAAAATCAAAATCTAACTTAATATAATATATGCTACTTTTGCAGGTTACTTAATTTGAGAACGGGAGTTGGCGACTAACAAACAACAAAGATGACAAATCAGATGTATTATTGAACATTTCATATTAGAACTACTTTTCACACATTACATTTTACATTACCATATGATGCATTTTTAAAAATACAGTCCAAGTTTAAGAAAGACAACATTAGATTACTCGAAATACTATGGTTTTTCTTTGCTCCTACCGTCAATATGGTTATTTTACAAAATCATTTTAAACTTAAAAAAATCACGCAGCTTCAAACCACATAATATCTTAAAACCAAAAAAAATTAAAAACTTCTTGACTAACAGGATTTAAAAAAATAGACTGTACATCAAAAATTCAAGTACATATAATTAAGGTGACTTCATATGAAATAAAGTCAGAAAAAATATTCTACCATCAAGTTCATAAAACTCAGTATGGTATAGCACCAACAACAATAAATATAGCAAGATACTGATACTTATCAACCGAGAAGTGATAGCCATCATGTAACGCACGAGTAAAAAACTAGTAATATAAATGGCTCAGCAAAAAGTCAGAGAACAAGTGACTGAAATTTTTTCAAGTATGTCATTATTGCGCATTTAAGGAATCTTATATTTCATAATTTCATGTGTTCAAAATGGTCATTTACTGAGCTATGATATATCTTTAGTGAGCTATGATATATATTGATGAGCAAGTGTTAGTGAGCTATAAAATATATATTAGTGACTCGAATAATAATAATAATAATAATAATAATAATAATAATAATAATAATAATAATAATAATAATAATAGTAATAACACATAATAATAACGATACACATTAGCAGACACATACACATTCTTATTTATATTCTTAGCCATAATATTTTTTCAGCGAGCTACACAAGGACTTTTGGTGAGTTATGATATATACTTAGTGAGCAATACTTTATGTTCATCCTATAAGGTGCTATGATATATCTTTTGGTAAGTTATGATATATTTGATAAGTTTTATTCATATGCCCTGTGTCCTTGGTAACAGAGTTACTGAATATACATTTGGTGAGCTGTGATATCCATTTAGTGAGCAGATGTTACTAAGCTATACAATATATATCAGTGAGTCAAGTGATGATGATGATGATGATCATGATGATGATGATGATAATGATAATAATAATAAAAATATATCTTGTTGTATACATTGCATGCACATACACATTCTTGCTTATATTCCTAGCCGTGATTTTTTTTTTTTTTTTTTTAGTGAGCTACACTGTGTCTTTTTGTGAGCTATGATATATATTTGGTGAGCAATACTTTATGTTCATCTTATAAGTCATGATATATTTAATAAGTCTTGTTCATATGTACTACGTTTTTGTAAGAAAGCTATTGTACAATATTTTGGCGAGATTTGGTACACATTTACTGAGTTATGATATATATTTAGTGATCAGACGTTAGTGAGTTATGCAATATATATTAGTGAGTCAAATGTTATTAATAATAATAATAATAATAATAATAATAATAATAATAATAACAACAACAACAACAACAACAACAACAATAACAATAACAATTGCAACAATAATAACAATAATATCTTATTGTATACATTAGTGTGCACATACACATTCCTGCTTATATTCTTAAAAATAATATTTTTTTAGTGAGCTGTATTGTGTCTTTTGGTGAGCTATGATATATATTTAGTGATCAATACTTTATGTTCATCTTATAAGGTACTTTAATATATCTTTTGGCAAGTTATGTTGTATTTAACAAGTCTTATTCATATGTACTATGTTTCTGTAAGAAAGCTATTGTACAATATTTTGGTGAGTTTTGATATACATTTAGTGAGCTATATATGATATACATTTAGTGAGCTGTGATATATATTTAGCAAGCATACGTTAGTGAGTTATACAATATATATTAGTGAGTCAAATGTTAATAATAATAACAACAACAACAATAACGACGATGACAACAGCAACAACATATCTTATTATATACATTAGCAAGCACATACATATTCTTGTTTATGTTCTTAGCTATGATATTTTTTTAGTGAGCTGCATTATGTCTTTTGGTGAGCTGTGATATATATTTAGTGGGTAATACTTTATGTTCATCTTTTTAGAAGATATACTATATGTTTTGGTGATTTATGATATATTTGATAAGTTTTGTTCACATGTACTATGTCTTTTTTAAGAGAGCTGTTGTATGATATTTTGATGAGCTATGATATACATTTAGTGAGTTATGATATATATTTAGTAAGCAAATGTTAATGAGTTTTACCATACATCTTACTGAGCTGAACGCAGGTGTATATGTGTAGGTGCTAGTGAAGTGTTAAATTCTATCAACAAAGGGGGGAAAAAAAAAAAAAAAGAAAGACTTCGGTTGAATATAAAAGCCTAGGGGAAAAACCCATACGAATGATGCATAAATTAAAAGGGACGAAAAATTATTAAAAAAAGCAAAACTCACATACCGCAAGCATCGAACTATAAATGTTGTGGTGCGAGTAAAGGGAGTGAACCATCAAGCCGATCTGCCCCTACCAAACTGATGCAAACAAACGAAGTACATACTCGGACGATGCTAAGAGCTCTTATCTCACGTAAGCATTGAGGTGGCCTTTCAAATTGAAGGTCATGGGTCGAATCTCATAACTTGCAATTCTCTCTGATATAGAGACACACAGGGCTACTAACCAAACTTATAAGCTTGGGTATTGCGGGTTAGTCTCATCCCCTCTCCCGCCTGCACAAGGCCCGTTGAATTGCCCTGAGATAGGGATCCAGTGGATCGGCATGCTTACCTTTCATTAAAATATATATATATATATATATATATATATATATATATATATATATATATATATATATATATCCTACTAACGATCACCCCGGGCGTGCAACCCATTACATACGCTCGGTCGTGCAATATAAGAACTGCACAAAGACTTTCACCTCGCAAGCAAAGCATTTGGACCGCATGCTGTGCAAGAGTTGGCGGAAGGTGGGTGTAACTTTGGTGAGGCCAAGGGATCGCACTCCCTTGGCTATAGATGCCCTAAGATTCACCAAATGCTTTGGGGGTTAATAGTTCAAGGCATATAATTTTCCAACAAACTAGTTCAAAAGTAGTTGTGCAAAAGTTATTCAGCTGTTCGTCAGGCAATTTGAGGAACCTTTCAAGTCTGCAAAAAGTGCAGCAAAGAACCTCAAATATTTCAATATGTCCAATCCTTCAACTCAGTGAAACCTCACTGCCAAGAAACAGACAAATAGAACCTCAGAAAGTCCATTTCAAGAGAAAGCAAAATAAATCTGAAGACATATCTTGTACGAGTTGTATGATTCTTTGACTTAATAAAAAGGCACAAGGGTGAGGGAGAAGCTCTTCCAAGACTCGGATTTCACAGTTCTATTATTATCAGCAAATTCAATAGCTCTAATTAGCGCCATGGCAGAGATCATCAAACAATTGAGATATATAGTGGAAGAATTAACATTGACAGAGCAGGTTGTTTAAGAGCATGCAATACATAACATAAGAAAATGCTGCAACTAAACGAATATTGTTGAATTCTTCATAAAGGACCAACTGCTGTGATCTGCAAAAGGGAAAATTATCAGCTACATATTTTATGCTCAAATGTACAGTTAGTACAACGGTGAAATTCATAAGTACATGACACAACATTAAGAAAGGCTTATCATAGACTAATGAATAGCTCTCGACATCAAAAAACAAGACTCCCAATCAGAAATGACGCAACGGGAACCGTCAGATTATCATCAAGTGTTGTGCTTATAGGCAGCGACTCCACCAGAGCAGTGGCAATTGATACAAACAAGAAACCCAATACATTATCCCAACTTTCTTGCACGAACCCAAAATGAGAAAAATAGTGCATGTACCTGTTTCGTTTCACTGTCAGTAATCATCCATGACATATAAAGCAAATTTCTATGAATAGCATGTTACCCGACAGAGGCAATAAAGCCAGCAGTTGCCATGGCAAAGATACCCACATATGACTTGTTTTTATTGTATGGTAGTTTGTGATGGCCAAATCTTCTTCCAACTACATCCGCCAAACCTGAAAAAATGTAGGAGGAAGACAGTCCTTCAATCCCTTTTTTCACGAAAAACAGAGTTTTGTTAAAAGAGAATCGAAGAGGAGCAATAGAGCATAATAGAGAAATATTAGAGAAAACGAATGAAATCCCTGTCCTATTGTTTTAGTTATTTCCATAGGCATATTAGACTAAGGGGGGATAAAATAAGATAATTATTGCCCTTTTTCCATGTTACCTTCCTTGATGCTCACATACCAACACGAGCAAGGCAGGAGGGGACCTGAAAATATAAATGATGAATAAGTGCCTAACTGCTATGATGGCAGAAAGGCTGCTCATGAGGCCATTGATTCTGCGGATGTCAATTAGCATTTTATGTTAGTCTCACAATGCAAAGAGTTATATTCCGCAACCCCCAAAAAAAAAAAAAAATAATGCAAGAGTTATATTAACGTCCAATGCTGAAAACATGAACCTGTCAGCTCTCTTCAAAGTGGACAACAAAAAACAATACCTAGTCATAAGTACTTCCTATACTATCTAAAACATTTTCCAAATCTTCATTTTCGCTTTCAACGCCTTATAGTTACAAATAGAATGGCTATCTATCAAATAGTTGCTTGGATGGTATTGTATTGATCTTTTGCCAAATCTAATCGCCCTCTGCTTGGCTGTGGTTGCTCGCCCCTATTTCATGCCTTTCTTCCTTCTGCCTTCCAACTCCTCGCTCGCTTCAGGATCTATCCCTCTATAATAGCATGTTAGAAGCAAGAGTTTCCCCTATCAATATGACTGAGCACAAGAGAACTCTAGTCAGCTAGGTGGTTTACAGCAGGAGGATTTGCCAGATTCCTAATGCACAAGGCAACATTGATAATTTCACCACAGGTATGTTTATAACAAAAAAGCTCTCCATCCAAAGTGGCGTCCATTCCCACTATAATACTCTCCATTGCCACCGTAACACTCTCTAGCACACTGCTTTAATAAAAAATTGAAAAATAGGTTATGAAAAAGATTTCAAAAACTTGACAAAAGCTGCTAGCTCAATAGGCATCTGTTGCCTTACGCCACATCTCAGTTGCTGCACAAGAGGTGGTCACTGGCCAGGTCATGTTTGCTGCTACCACTTCTACCTCCATGGATCATGTTCACTGAAGAAAAGTAAATAAAAAGGCAAGGGACATGACAGTGAATCCTGCCATAAAGAGTAGGACCATCACTATACAAATCTCCATGAATGACTACCTCCTAAAATTTGGTCACCGCCAGAAAATACCAGTCCAACCCACGACACTGCCTGTACGAGAAATTTCATATTTACACTGTCCCTTTATCTTCTGCCACAGGGCCGTATCTACACTCGCTTTTATTTACAACTGTGTTGCCATGAACTTGAAGAACAGTGTGGGCATGGAAGCAAAAAACTCAAAAGTCCAAATTTGAGGTCTACAACACTACCACCACCACCTCCCAATGTAGGTCCCACTTTCACGAAATTTGGAGAGATCTAGAAGCAGGCAATCTCACCTATACAGGCATTCCTACCTGTAAATAGGCTGATTTCATGAGACCCGCAAAAAAAATTTTGTTTTTTGAAAACATTTTATAGAAAAAAGATTTTGTGAAAACATTTTAAATAAAAAAATTAAGGATAAACAGTAGGAAATGAATTAAAAAATACTAATAAAACAGGTGACAGTAACTATGTAAAACATAAATAGAACATAGCAAAGTACCATACCTTAACAAATAGAGATACACAACCAATATCTCTTCTCAAATGTATGTACTACCTACATACAAACACGACACACACACACATACACATACACACAAAAAAAAAAAAAAAATTAGAATAAAAACTACTGCAACCAATTGACGTCTACTAGGCCATCCCTCTGTGATCTACGACTTTAATCATATCCCGTCATACTTTCCTATCCTAAGTCATATCCTCCGTCAACCCTACAACTTTCAAGTCCTTTCTGATCACCTCGTCCAAACTCTTCTTTGGTCATCTCCTACCCCTTCTACCTTCAGGGATGTTAATCCTCTCATATCTCCTCACTGGATACTCCACTTCACATGATCAATTCATTTGAGTCTAATTTTTCTCATTTTATCCTCGATGGAAGTCACTTTAAGTAAGTCTCTAATTACTTCATTCCAAATTCTATCCGCCCTTAGTCACACATCCATCTAATCCTCTCATATGCTAAACTTTCCAAAAGAACTTTTTTTTTTTTTCGAAATCCAAAATCAAACTTTCCATTAATCAAATCAACTACTCACAATTACATCATCAAGCAAGGCATCAACAAGCCACATGGGGGAAGAATTAACCCAGACATTCAACTGAGAACAAGCCACAGCCCATTCAGCTATGCGGTATGCGACCCCATTCCCACATCTTCTCACCCAGGACACGTCATGTACTTTCCCATGGTTCCAGAAACCAAGCACATCATCCAGCACATTCAAGTCGATGGCCCGATCCACCCACAAATCAAGCATATCATCCAGCACATTCAAGTCGATGGCCTGATCCAGGTTCTTGCTCTTAATTGGCTTCATTAACCCTTGAGAGTCACCTTCCAACTCAAAGCCAGCCTCCTCCCTCGCTGAAGCTTGAGTCACAGCAAATTCAGCAGCCTTCATCTCCGCAACTTGGGGGAACCATCCAGCCACAAGACCCAGCTCCCCACTGGAAAGTCCTCTTTCATCCCGAGCAACACACCCCAACCCTACTGGTCCCCTACTAGTGTCAATTGTAGCATCAAAATTCACCTTTGTCCAACCTCTTACCTCCCTCTAAAGCCGTCCAGTCCCACTTCCCTTATTAACTACATGTTGCATATGAGTTTGTAAAAATTCAATGCAACATCTACCACCCCTACCCGCCACCCTTATAGTGTTCATTAACCTCCCATTAAAACAATATTCATTTCTTGCCCACCACAAGCTCCAAAAGCCATAAGCACACAAACAGGCTATATCCTGTCCAAACTCATTCAAGACATTCTAAAATCAGTCCTTCGCACGCACCCCTTGCACTTCCACGATCCCCAGCAGCCCCAACTCCTCCCACACTTTGACGGTCCGACCACATCCAACGAAGACATGGCCTAGGCTCTCGTCTGTCTAGCTGCATATATCACAATCTGAACTCTCCACACAATGGCGTGCAAGCAAGTTCACCTCAGCAAGGAGAGCATTATTTGCAAAACGCCAAACAAAACTTTTAACACGTGGGGGACGCATGAGGCGCCACAATCTCTTCCAGAACTTGGAAATCTACATTAAGGATGACACGCCACCTGTAGCTTCTTGTCTTGCCAGATGATGCCGTGATCTCCCTGACCTGACAGAATATTCACCCGATTTATTGAAGACCCATCTGCAGCGATCCTCAGGAAGACGCACACTCAAAGGGATAAATAGGACATACTATGCAGTTTCTACTTCAAAAAGTTCCCAACCATCCCTTCATTCCGACAAGCCTCACCCTGATTGATCAGTTCCTCCACACTCGTTTCTTCTCGGCCTTCAGCAGGGGGACCAACAATCTAAGTAATCCCCTCAGATCGGTCATCCCACACCTTTACTTTTCCCCCATACCTAATCACCCACCCAACCCCCTTCTTAATCAGGCCCCGCCCATGGAGGACACTCCTCCACGTAAAGCTAGGGCAAAACCCAAGATTTGCCTAAGAGAAAGCACCACTAGGAAAATACTAAGCTAGAAGAATTTTTACGGCTAGTGAATCTGGGTAGTTGATAATTCTCCAATCTTGGCGAGCCAAGAGTGCAGAGTTGAAAGACTCAAAATCCTGGAATCCGAGCCCCCCACTGTCCTGTGGCTGACAAAGTTTGTCCCATGCAACCCAGTGGATAAGTGGATACCCCTTTTATCCGCATCACCACTCCAACAAAACTTGCTCAACATCCCTCTCACCTCGTCACAAAAAGATTGGGGTAGTTCAAACACACTCATTGAGTAAGTCGGAAGAGCCGGCAACAAAGACTTCACCAACACCTCGCGACCTGCCTGGGATAAGAATTTTTCCTTCCAACCATTAGCACTTGCCCAAACCCGCTCCTTCAGAAGGTTGACAATGTCTTTTTTAGATCTCCGGATGCACATTAGAAACCCTAAATATTTGCTGCACCCCCCATCTCCATCTCAAGAAGCTGCAACATTTTAGTTCCGCATTCATTGCCCAGGTTGCGGCCAAAGGCCAATTCAAACTGATCATAGTTAATGGTTTGGCCAGAGCAGCACTCGTACTTCTTCGGCAAACCCAGCACACTCCCAGCCTCATTTTTAGTAGCCTTGAAAAATAACATGATATCATTTGCGAGCAACTCATAGAGCACTTCTACAAACCCTGATTCCACGAATTGAGGCATCTCTAGCCACCTTATGCAACAATGCAGACAAGCCCTCCGAGCAAAGTAGAAAAAGAGAGGGTGACAATGGATCCCCTTGTTTTATCCCCGCGCTCCGTTTAACCATGCCCATAGTAAAGTAGTAGTTGTCACGCTCCACATAACCGAACGGTTAAATTTTTCAAGGAAACTCATAAACTTCATCACCATCACAACAAGCCCCCATTCAACTCGATAATAGGCCTTGCTCATATCGAGCTTAGGCGCCACCATCCTTTCCTTCTCCTCATCTTTTTCATGTGGTGAATTGAGGGTCCTAAGAGAATTCCTCCTTCTTGACTCACCTGCGCATGCAAATATGCAGTGTTTCTATCCTCATCTCTGAGAGAGGCATGATGGGCTCGTCATGCCAGAAACAGCCGTTAAGCCTCTCTGTCTTTAGCTCCTCCTCAACCTTCCGTAAATTATGCAAATTCTGGCAGGAGGAGGAGCTTTGCATAGGTCCTAAAACTTCTTGCGTAAGTCATTGGCCTTGGCTAGAATGCACCCAAACTTTTTATCGCTCCAATCCTTCAACATCAAACCGCATGCTTTTAGCCTGTCTAACCAGTTATCAAAGCCCACACAAGTCTCATCCCAGGCCTTCCTAACCACCTCCTCAAATTCATCTTCTTTGGTCCAAAACAATTCAAACTTACAATCTGCTTCGTCCTCTTTTTCATTAGTCACCGGGGTGGTGTCCAAGAGGATAGGATAGTGGTTCAAACCCTCCCAGATTAGATTATGAACAACATGATTTGGAAAAGCACCCATCCATCCCTCCATGGCAAAACCTGCCAAGCCATTCCTCAATGTGCTCCTCTTCCTCCCTTTGGTTACTCCAAATGAATGGGTAACCTCTAAATCCCAAGTCACGTTAACCTCGCGTATCCACCACCTAAATAAACTCCCTTATAGTACTAAAATCAAACTCCCAACCTCCTATCTTCTCAGAGGGGAAAGAACACCATTGAAATCCCCAAAAGCAACCCATGACGAGCTATTCAGACGCCCCAACCTGTCTATCAACTTCCATGTATGCTTCTTTAAGGAGTGATCTCACCACCCATATACCCCCCCGTAGTACGCATCACCTCTTCACCACCCAAATAAGCATCAATACGATTTTGAGTGTAATAGTCCGACCCTAAAATATGTTTATTAATTTCATTAATCCATATGATTAATTTCATTTCATTTACATCATTACTTTTTGTTATTTCAATTGGAAAATTCTAAATGGCCCTCACTTTGCAATTCAGGTTTTGTTCTAGTCAGATTCGAGAGATCGATTTAGGCCTTGATACTTATGAATTTAGCGATTTAATTATTTTTCATGACACCATAACCATTAATCTGAGTTTAGGGGAAAAAAAAATTTCAAACGCATTCGGTCTCAACTCCTTTCCAAACCCGAACCCGTTTAAGGCCGATTTCGACCCAATGAGACATGGCTACATTTGTTTAGCTAATTACCCTTAATTAGGCCTTAATTATACTTAGTAAAAGTAGCTTTTGGGGGATTAAATCTCAGCCAAGTATTTATTTTTGCCTAAGCTTCATTTGCACCAAGTAATTTCAAGGCACTTTCTCTCTCTTCTTCTCTCCTCCCTCTCTTTCTCTACCCACGGCATAACCACACCAGCAGCCCAACCCCCCTTTTTGTGGTGTTTTCCGGCCACTTTCCGGCCAACCTCCGGTAAGGACAGCAACTCCAACCACCTCCCTCCACCGGCTATCATCTTCCACTCTCAAAAGCACCTAATATCATCTCCATCTCCACTTGTTTCAAGCTTAAAGTAAGTGACTTCAATCTTGTTCTTTGAATTTTTGGTTTTTACTTCTTGTTTTGGTTATTTTGATGATGGATCATGTTATTTTTATTAAATTAAGAATCATCTTGGTAATGGATCATGGTGGAGTTGAAGTTGGATTATGCTAGGTTTAGGGTTTTATCTTAATCATGCAAGTTTCATGTTCAAGTGTTGGATATTGAATGTTTTATCCTTGATTTTGCTTATCTTTTAATCTATTCAGGTTTATTATGGTGTTTATGGTGTTTTAAGATGATGGGAGTGAGTTCAAGTTGACCCAAAGTTAGGGTTTTATCCAAAATGCATGGTTTGGATCAAACTAGTATTAAACTTGAGGTGTGTATATATGTGACTAAAAAAGGAGCTTTATTGGATATGAATATGAAGTGGAATTGTGGGTGGTGTTTTTGTATGATGTTGGGAAGTACCAAAGTATGTTTACATGCTCTTAAGAAAGGGTTTAAGTTAAGGATTGGTGTGAAAAGTGAGGAAACAAACTCAATCAGTGAGGCTGGAATTTCCAGAAAAACAGGACAACCTTTGAGACGAAACTGGTAATGATCGTCCCAACCAAAAATTATGATTTTTAATGGGTAGATAGGTCAGTGTGTTAGCTTTAAAATGGCTCTTGAATCACATTAATCTCTTGAATCGCATTAATCCGAGGTCTGTGAAAAAAGTTATGGTCATTTCACTGAACCTGTGCAGGATGAACTCAGAACTGACATGCTGGTGTTCTCGCCCCATTTTAGGAACCCTCTCGTGGGAATCATATTATGTGTCCTTAATGAAAATTTTAGAGGACTTCCTAAGCTTTTCATATTGGGATCTTAGGTCTCATTTCGAGGGCGGGAGTATAAGTTATGGATTATTCTTTCCGTACCCTATTTATAAGCCCTTATTCTCTAAACTTGCTACCATGCCTTAAATCACATTTCTATGGTTTATTATATAGTTTCATCATTTTAGTTTAATCTATAAACTAGTTTACAAGATTCTTCATAAGCCAGTTTTATTTTAAAAGCATCATTATAAGAACAAGATCGTTTCTGACCTCATGTTCCTATAATAATCTTTTGAACAAAATCAAGGCCTAAATTTTCATTCTCTTCACTTTAGTACATCTTATTACACAGTGAACTTGCATTTAAAACTCCCAGGTACGTTCATTACCTGTATCTTTTGACATCAACACGTATTTATCGAAATTATAATGTTTTGGTAAGTACATCAATGAATCAATTGAATCAGTGCTTTATCACATAATTAGTGACCCCATCAGTTATCAATTACAGGGCATGGTCCTCCAATTACCCGCGCGGCTTCAGACCAGGTCCCGCGGTCGGCTTGCCAGGTGTACACCTATGCACACCTATACACAGATCGTAACAGTTACTAAGGGGTACAATAACAAATAATAATTGGCAATTTAGTTTTGTATGCGTCTTATTCCCTATTTTAAAATCAAAATGAATTGCAAAGTGGGCCCAAATAACTTTTCAGTGAATCTTTACCAGTACAGGGATGCATGTACTAAGCTTTGGCTCACAATTCGAAATGTTTTTATGTTTTGCTCTAGGAAAGTGTTCAGTGAACCGCTCTCAGGCGGGCAGGAAGGCTGAAGGTGATAAATGAGACAGGACCGTCCATGTATTGGCGGTATAGGAGTGCTAAGATGCTTTCATACCATATTGTGGTGTATTTTGGTGTACAACTGTATATTTGAACTGAATTATGTATTTTGGTGTTATAACTGTATATTTGAACCGAATTATGTATGTTGCTGTAACCCTTGGGAAGTTAGAACCATTTCTGTATATAACTAAATGGTTTGAGTGTTTATGATGGTGAATGCCCCTTATAGGGTAAACTTTGGTTTATGACAAGTTTTCATGTATAAGGAAGCCTTGTCCTTTATGGACGGCGGTAACGCTCCATTCATTGGGTTATTATTTCTCATTGTTAAACTTAAGCATGTAAATGCAAGTAGGCAAATGCAAGCAATGATTCATGTATTATTGGGGCGTTACATTGAGGAACAACCGAAATACTCAAATCCACTCCTCTCCTCCACATCATAGCTAACCCCCAACCTTGCCTCGTGGAGGTACCACAATGCAGCCGTCCATTTTGCAGCCAACCTTAATCCAGCCCATCTCATTAGGATATAATTTCGTCTCCACGAGAAAGACCAAATCGGGAGCTCTACGCTGTACTAATCTACAGACTGAAGCAGCTGCCTCGGCGCTTCCCAAGCCTCGTCAGTTGTAGCTTAGAAGTTTCATTGCTCCCGGCAAGGGTGGGCATCCCCCACCCCTGCCGATCTCTCCCTATCATCCATTTGAACATCACTGATACATCCCCTCTTTTCACGCACCTCAACCTCCATCAGTTGCAAGTCTCCCAACTCACTACCGCTCTCTTCCTCTTACCCTTACTCCCGCCCTTAGATATCGCCAAGCATGACTTTTTGGAATCCGAAGAAGTTTTATGTCGCTACCGGGAGCATCTTCTCCCAGTAGATAGGGCCTGTTGCATGGCTTCCAGAGGAGAAACCACTACATACTTATCTTTCTCCCCCTTCTGTTTTGTTTGCTGCCTCACCCAATCCTCACTCGCTTTCTCACCAATATTATCTTCTCCGGTCACATTCCCTCCATTACCTCACTTATTATCTCCCCCACCAGGTTTTTTTGACACCAGGTTTTTTTGAAACCCTAGGCAGGCTTGGATTGCTTGCTTTGGAAGTAACCGGATAGACCCTCGATGCAGAATTGGCCGCCTCCAGAATATCACGTAGAGATTTATGCACCGGCGGCTTATGTGCCACCTCCTCCCTCTTCTCCGCCGACACCTTGCCTCCTTTTTTAACTGTGTTCATCGCCTCTGGCATCAAGTTGAATCGATATTTTAATCCTCTGCATGCTGATATTTAAAAGTCTTCTCTGGTGAGGGGCAGAGCCAATCACCATATTGCCCCTTCTCCTCTTACCCCCCCCCGCCCCCCTTCAGATTCATCACAGTCCCCCTTCAGATTCATCACAGTCATCTTCAACATGTCCCAATCTTCTGCACTGATAACAAAAATTTGGAAGCTTCTCATATTTTAAAGGAATCCACTTTATCCTTGCCTCCCCAAAAGAAGCAATAGCACCCTTGCAAGAAGGTCACCAATGCTCACCCGAACCCTAAAAGCCACATACCTACTCCACCCAAAGTTGTCCACCTCTCTGTAGTCCAACAAGCCTCCAAAGCTCTGGCTTAGAACAATTGCGGTTTCCTCATAAACATGCCCAAAGGGCACATCGTAGCCTCGAACCTAGAAGGTCACATATTTAAACTTGACCTCCGATGGCACCACATTCTCCTAGATTTCCAAAGAGGAAAACCAACTGCTTGTTAAAAAAACCAGGGACCATCCCTCCTTGCAGCAACTTGACTTTATCATCATGGGAATGAAGATAATCAATTCACGTGGAACGAAGACATGCCCACACAACGTCAAAACCCTAGATGAGGCAGCGCTCATCTAGAGAGAAAACGAGATGGAGGGATGTATAGCGATTGTAATCCAATAACTTTCCAACAAACTTAGCAGTCAAGGAGATAATAACTTTCCAGAAAACTTAGCAATCAAGGAGATGAATACCAGAAAACTGTCATGCATTCTACGATAATGAGGGATAGTATCTGTTCAGGATTCTGGAGCCTATAAGGTCAACGAATGATTGGTGTTTTCTTCTTTAGTTAAGCCTCCAATAATATACACTACTTTCCCAAAACACAGAAGATAACTCAATGAACTACTGACAAGATTACCATCAACAGGAATCTATCTTCTCCTTATCATTAGCCTGGAACTTTATCCAAGTAATCCACGGAAGTTGAATGATAAACCCCTCAGTTCCGTTAGCATTATCAAACACTGGGCATAGTTGAAGAAAGTAGGTGTTAATACCAAAAGATAAATTGCATTTATTTATAATCATTTCCCATAGGGCAAGAAAGGAAATAATGTTGAGGAAAAGCAATAAAATCAGTAACTGCTAGAAAGAGTATTAATGTTAAATACATCTCATCCAACAACCTAATGAGGCAAAAGAAAATGATAATTTAAATTCTGCAGACAGATAAATCTTACCAACAATCTAACCTTCGGAACTAGTTATTTCGTAGGAGCATATTCTGAGTCTAAGGGAAATAAAACCTGACTAGTTGGCATTAATACACTCAGTTATTCAACATACAATCAGCAATAGATCCAGGAAGCTCATCTCCTAGCGTAAAGAGGGACAGGCAGACAACACATTGAATGAACAATTGCGCGGCTCATTCAATTGATGTCTACTTCTCTACATTTTACTTGAACCTTTCAAACCCAATGTAGTGTTATCTTGAGTGCTCTCATGGGCCTCAAGTACATGTTCATGACTAGCAAGGTAACTGTAACTTACTAAATAAAATTTAAAAGCTAGCTATGCCCTTGGTACGCAACTTTCCTATTATTATTGATTGCAGTCAGCTGCCAACCTAACATATTTCCTTAATTTGTATCTCTTTTCCACCCTTATATGCACCCTCCTCTTCTCCCCCTAAAATTCTCATATCCTAATCTCTATCAGTTTGTCTCTAAGTAGTAAATCAACTATATTCTATATCATGCTATACGAAGACAACATATATTGCCTTACCATCCCCAGCACACAGGTTACAAATCGCGGCAATCCCGATGGGAGATGTTCTCCAATAATATACACAGGCAAACGTGATGGTAGAAGCATAATAAAGAGGTCCCTTGAGAAGTTCCCTGATGCAGGAAGAAACAACGATGAGATAAGAAGCCATGCAAAAGTTCATGTTTCATTCAGTAATACAAGAATAAAATCTTCATAGAGATACAATTTCAAATGTTTAATCAGTTCCTCAGTATCAACAAAATTAAGGCATGAACAAGGAAATACAAATGACTATAAGGTTGTCAAAGGGAAAGTACGTAATCCGGGGGGGGAGGGTCTCTTCATTCTACAAGACAAAAAAACTCACAGGATACATACTTAGGGCATATTCTTTGCGTTGGGAAATAGAGGTTGGGAAATTAGTGAAGTGGGTTGAAATGGGTATTTTTTTGTTGAAGTGGGTATTTTTTTTATTAAAGTGGGTTGAAGTTAGTATATTTTTTATACGATGGATAGAAGTTGATTAACATAGTGGATTGAAATGGGTTGAAGTTAGGATATGTTTTTTTCATTAGTCTTTTTCAATTTACCAATTTCAATCTACTTCAACCCACTTCAACCAACTTCAACCCACTCCAATAAAAAATACCAACTTCAACCCATTTCAATCAACTTCAACCCACTCCAACCCACCTCCTTCAAAATTGTATTCTCACTATTTTAACCAACTTCAAAAAATATACCAGCTTCAATCCATTTCAACCAACTTCAATCCACTTTAACCCACTTCAACAAAAAATACCAACTTTAACCCACTTCAACACATTTCAACCTACCTCAACCAATTTCACCATTTTACCAACCTCAAATTGTCAATGAAAAAAACATGCAAGGTATTTTTTATTGAAATTCATGAACTGCGTTGAAGTTGGTAAATTGGGATTTACCAACAAAAAGAACAGGGCCTTAAGGAAGTACATCGGCTTGCTTCTTAGATGGATGAAAATGAGGTAGAAGAATGGAAAAAATATTCTCAGTCAGAATGCCTCACAAAAATTTCTATCAATTCATTAGAAGATGACAGCCTATAACACAGCCGTCAGGAAATATATATATATATATATATATATATATATATGGTCAAATCCAAATCAATACTCTGGACTCCTGACTGAGCTGAGTCAGAGTTGGGGTGAGGTTCAAAAGTAGCAACCTTATCCTTACACCAGAGAGGTCGTTTCACTGGACTATAGCAATTTTGCTTGTATTGTAACCCATCAGTTAGTCTCAAGGTAATAAACTATCCACAGATACTCTAATGCAGTTAAATTGGATGCAGGTATGCAAATGGAATATAAAAGTAACTATCACCTGTAGTCGCCAAATCTGGTCATCGACTTGATAGTTCCCTCATCCTTATACAACCCGAGTCCCAGTATGAGCATGTGAATTATGTTAATTCCTGGAATAAGACCAGCAAATACTGCTCCACGGTGTCCAGAACTGCATCAGCAAATAATAAAACCCAACTCATCATATAACTGATATGAAGTAAGAGTACAACAATAGAGTTTTATCATGCACCATTACCTGAACAATGGCCAGCAAAGCATGAAAACTAACCCAATGCTGATATGTACAAGCTTCCTGTTCAGTTTCTAAGCAAAGAGAAGCAATCAAATTAGCTGACAGAAACAGCAATCACATCTTCACATACAAATTAAACTCCAAAACTGGCGAATTGGGTTCTAGAAATCGCTGTTCTTTACTTACTTCAAATGAAGACGGGAGAAATCAAGACAGTCACAGAGAGAGAGAGAGAGAGAGAGAGAGAGAGAGAGATCACCGAATCGAAGACGCCATGCTTAGCAGTGACTTGCCAAAACCGGAGAAGACTGAGAGCAACGGCACCACTGACGGCGGAGGCAAAAACATCGCTTACGACTGGATTTTCCGGCCACATCACAGCAGCTGGTCGCTGGCGTAGATCAGCTGGAGCTTCAAAAGGTCACCGGCGAAAGAGGAATAATTGGAATTGGGAGGAGTACTGAGCTGAGGCACGAAGAAGGGGCCGGAAGGAACCGGCGAGTCAGAGGCTCGTTTCCTGGGTTGGCTCAGTTGTGACGAGAAGACGTTGACATTGGCACTGACAGCAGCCATATTCCCCCTTTTTGTTTCCAAGTTCCTGCCGAAGTTCTCCTTTTTTTTTCCCCTCCTTTCTTCCCCCCCCCCCCCCCCCTTTTCCGGTTTCCTCCCACCCCCTTTTTGCTGGCGCATTTATTTATTTGCTTGTTTCGTCAAAAATGCTAGCGCGTTTATTGCTTCCCCACCCTGGTGGCGCATTTATTCCTTTGTTTCGTTCGCAAATATCTCTGTCTTTAATTTTAATATATAAATATAGATTTTTTAAATATATATAATAAATAAATTTTTTTAACCTTAAAAGCCAATAACATGTGTTACTATTCCCATGAATAGTGATGGCATTTTGGTCAACATGCAAATTTTTGGATAATTACGTCAATTAATGGTTGTTTGTATCAATGGCTTATTCACCTTCGTAAATTCTACATACGATTGTTGCATTTGTACTAGAAGTTACTGGCCCTCTCCCCCACCCTCTCTCCTCATCTCATATCCATTTCTCTCTCTCATGTTTCCTCAGTGCCCTCGCCGCTCCCCTAAAAAAAGAATCAACACAATTTCTCTATCCTAAGTTATTATGTGAACAAAATTCACTCAATTCTTGCTAAAAAATACCACTAAACTTTCGAAAATATTCAAGAATGCCACTCAACTTTTTTTCAGTTAGAAATATCAATAAACTTTCTACAATGTTCAAAAATGTCATTATGATGAGGATATTTTTGAGTCATTTTGAAAAGTTAAATTGTATTTTTTTTACCATTTTGAGCAAGTTCAATGACATTTTTTACTTAAAAAAGTCAAGTGACATATTTGAATATTTTGAGTAGTTTAACTGTTGTTTTTAGCAAGAACTCCCCTCCTCCCTTTCTCCTCTAGCTTCCCCTGCTCCTTTCTCATTCTTGCCCACTGTGAAGATTAAAAAGTCCTCCTTTTATAGAGATTGGAATAAGGAAGACCTTTGTGCAAGAAGAACAATCGCTCATTTTTTTTCTTGTTCTTTGCTTTCGATTTACGAATTCAATCTAGATTTTCAGTAAAGCTTTTTTAGTACTCTTTTCTGTTCATTATTGAGATCTCAAATTGTCTAATGTTTGAGTTTTGATGTAGGTTTGTGAAGGAGCCCTCAGACTTTAAGGTAAGTTTCTCCTCCCCTCCATTATTTCATCCTCTAATCTTTTGTTTTTAATTTATTGCCTCCATGCCCCTTTCATTCCCAATATCTCCCATATTATTATATAATATGAAATGGCATGTTTTCTTTTTCTTAATTGAATTTCTTTGTTTTTATAAAGAAATCCATTTTTTATTTTTTTTGGTTCAAAATTATACCTTTTTATAGCCATTTGTGTATTGATAATCATAAATTTCATCAATTCAGATCTTCTATGACCTTTTATTAAAACATTTTCAGACGAAGACATTCTTTTTTAGATGAAAGAACATAACTGAGGAAGAGGGAGAAGAAAAAAAGATTCATGTTATGGAGCCTACACTACTAATCGCATTAACGCTAATTCAACAATATACTTAGGCATTCTTGGTAGCAAAACTCAGGTAAGGTACAATGTTCATATCTTCATATGTGTGTGTGTGTTTTTTAAGGGGGGTTAAAGGCTTGCTATGTATACTTTGCCTATAAGTATTGTAAATTTGGTGTGGAATTCATAATTAGTCCTTAGTGTTGGATCTTTTAATTTTTGGTGAGGAGAGTCTGCCATGAATTATTGGACTTTGTGGAGTCTAAAGAAAGAAAACAAAATAACAGTAGCCCAAGGGTGAAGATAAGAAGCAATAACACAATATTACAATTAGTGTAAATTTATGATCTACCATGAATTAATATAATTTTGTGGACCATGTTGTCTATCCTGATTTTCAGATCAATTATAGCAGCAAAGCAATGGCAATCTTAGTTAAGAGGCTACTGAAAGTAATAATGTTTTCATTCTTTTGCATCCAGCTATAGAAGACTAGCTTCCAATTTTCAAAGTTTTGATTTTATTTTTTCAAGCAAAGTTGTTGCTTTGGTAGTGCTTTATGCTGGCAATTTTGAGTATTTTGAGTATTCTATCAAATTCTATCAGATGGAAATGAGTTGCTCAATTCTAGTTATATTTCATTTATTTTTTCATGTAGGTGCTTTATGGGGGAGAATTCGATAACTTGCCAATGGCAAAAACTTACACTTCAGTAGCTCACAACTCGCCAAAGTTAGCATTAGTATGATGCATTTACTGGAAGAATCCAATGTCAGTTTCATTGAATTTAAAAAGATAACAAATAACAATTTCCATGACATTTGTGTTGGTCGGCTCATCCAGGATTTCAAGAAAATATCTATGCATTGAGATCGTGCTTATTTTTAGAATAACAAATGATGGCCAAAATAGTGGTGGAGGAAGGGAATCACCTACTCCCTTTGTTGGGATTTGTCCCAAATTTATTTGCCGGTTTTGGAAATAAATAAAGTTATTTCCTTTTTTGAAGATTATTGCTTGGCACCCAAGGCTCAAGTTGTGTGGTTGGAGATATTCTATTTTATGGAAATTATATTATTCCATATTTTGTATTGAATATCTTTTTCTTTTTGGTAAAGATGATGCTTGGTGGTCAAGACATATGTTTGCGGCTAGGGTTGAACCCTTGGTACCTGTGAGGCTTCTCTATAAATACTAGGTTGTTTAACCTTGTTTGGTGCGGGGCAATTTGGGAGTGCCTCTTGTGCTGGGCAATTTAGGAGTGCCTCTTGTGCGGGGCAATTTGGGAGTGCCTGTGGGCACTTCCCTTTTCTATTCCACATTGAGAGTTAGAGTTAGTGTTGAGAGATTTCGTTGTAATTGATCTCTTTCTTGGGTGTTTACTTTGATATCTTTATCTCTCTTGTTGTTGATCACTTTCTTGGGCGTTTGCTTTGAGATCGTTTTGTACTCACTCAAATCATAGTGGATTTTATGCCGTTGTTGCCGCCCGTGGTTTTCTCCCGATTTGGGTTTCCACATAAAAATCATGTGCCCCATTCTATTTTTTTGGTTCTTGTTTTATATTCTCCAATATCTACATCCTTTATCGCTTCCGTATATATCATGCTTGAATTTCAATAATTGGTTATCCTAACAAGTGGTATCAGAGCAAGGTTATTGATCCGAATTTCGAGCATTTTCTTGAAGGATGTTTCTCATTGATATTGAGAATTTTGACGTCATAACAAAATCGATTTTGCTGTGTTCGTCCATTCCAAGGAATTTGGTCCAAGGTGGAGTTTGTTGGGATTTGTCCCAAATTTATTTGCCGGTTTTGGAAATAAATAAAGTTATTTCCTTTTTGAAGATTATTGCTTGGCACCCAAGGCTCAAGTTGTGTGGTTGGAGATATTCTATTTTATGAAAATTATATTATTCCATATTTTGTATTGAATATCTTTTTTCTTTTTGGTAAAGATGATGCTTGGTGGTCAAGACATATGTTTGCGGTTAGGGTTGAACCCTTGGTACCTGTGAGGCTTCTCTATAAATACTAGGTTGTTTAACCTTGTTTGGTGCGGGGCAATTTGGGAGTGCCTCTTGTGCTGGGCATTTAGGAGTGCCTCTTGTGCGGGGCAATTTGGGAGTGCCTGTGGGCACTTCCCTTTTCTATTCCACATTGAGAGTTAGAGTTAGTGTTGAGAGATTTTCGTTGTAATTGATCTCTTTCTTGGGTGTTTGCTTTGAGATCTTTATCTCTCTTGTTGTTGATCTCTTTCTTGGGCGTTTGCTTTGAGATCGTTTTGTACTCACTCAAATCATAGTGGATTTTATACTGTTGTTGCCGCCCGTGGTTTTCTCCCGATTTGGATTTTCACATAAAAATCATGTACCCACAATTATCTTTTTTTATCTTATTTTGTATTTTCCAATATCTACATCCTTTATCGCTTCCGCATATACTGAGCTCGAATTTCAATCATTAGTTTTCCTAACACCCTTCACAACACTTTTACCTCTATCTCTTTATAAAAGCCTCGGATAGAAACTTAGGTAGTAGAGAAAAGAATGTAGTGATAAATTCACAATAAATGATGAACAACTTTGTATATGAGTAGGTTATTCATTTACTGCGTGTAAGTATCATTGTTGCTACTTAGGCATTATAATCTATCCCATATTTTGTTGTGGTATACATATTCTAATGTACTATTCTATTATGCTTCTAAATGCTTACATACAAAGTTAATGACACTAAGACATTAATATTTTACCTTCAAATCCAATTAGGCTTTGTACTATATGCAGTTCCCATTTAAAATTTCAAATAATAATATGATACTTGTAAATTCAAAAATTTTGGTTATGCTTCGCTGTAGTTAGTAATTCTACTTCCTTCGGTTGTTTCTATTTTATTTGTTTTAACAAAATTTTTAAAAAAACCTTTATCTTTTCATGTTTCATTAGATTTGGTTTACTTAAAATTTTATCCTTTTTTGAGTAGTTACTAATGTCTATAAACTATCAACTCAGTTTTATAATTTTATAATTTTTAGCAGGTGGTTTGTTCTTCTCATCTTTCTATCTACTTATTTTTGAAATTTTATAATTTCTAGAGGGTGGTTTACACTTGCCGTCTTTCTATATGGCATTCCTCATTTATTTATGTTGTTTGCAATATTTCTTAAGTTAAACTATGGTAATTTAATAAAATTGCTCTAAAGTATCAAATAAAATTTTTAAATAAGAAGTTCTCCTATTTTCTATGAAATTATTATAGTGTAGATTCTCTCATTTATAATCCTTATATGTTTTAATCAAATTTTTCTGTTGACTGGTTGAAATAAGCGTACAAAATGTTCCCTTCTTTTGGGGGGGCGGTTGACGTTGTTCGATTTATGAATATTACTTACATATCAGACTATTATTGTTGTCTGTGTTCTATGTAGCTAATCATTACATATGTAAAGTCATATACCTAGGTCCTAAATTTCAAGGAGTTCATTTATTCGTTTCTACTTATCATTTCATTTTCACGATCATTCTTTACTTTATGCCCTCTTCTTTTTCTAATTCTGGCTCAAATGCTTCCTTAAATTGTGACTCATATAAGTTATTGTTGACCCAATTAATGTGTAAGGTTTTGATGATAATAATCCAAATGAACTAATCAATATGTTGTACATGAGTTAGGTGTTGTGCTTGAGTTGTGTGTTGAGACAGGATCCGAAAATACTTGGAGCAGTTCGAATGAGTATAGAGCATCAAAGTTGATAACATGCGCAAGAATCTGAGAACATTGCCTCAGAACAGTTCTGAGCACAGAACATGGAGCGTCGCATGGAACATCAAAATTATGTGCAAGGAGTTCAGCTGATAACAAGAGTCTTAAGTTTAGTATTAGTTTTATTTTTTAGATTCTTGTTAATATGCCAATTAGAAGATCTTGACTTAACAATCACCTTGAAGGAATTTCTTGCGTTAACTCAGAATACTGCTCAGAACAGTTTGAGCAATCAGGTCTGCAGTGTTCTGAGGGCAACGTATAAAACTCTTATCCCAAATATTTTCGAGTGTTTTTCTACTATTAAAATTCCTAACATATTTGGGATTGATTTTCTGATAATATTTTGTCTTACAAAGAGTCCTTCACTGAATAATATTGTTTTCCTAAAAAGATACTATCAAAAGATTTTACCTTAGCCTTTAAGATATAATTTTCAAAAAAGATAATGTTGAGAGATTCAATTCCATTTGGAATACTGATTATTTTTAGAGTTATTGTTAAAACACAAAACCTCCCATATACTTGTGGCACAAGTATTCGATGGGTATATAATCTCTTGCCTCTCAATGTTTTCATTCTTGGTTTTTCAAGGAGCAAAATCGAGTTTTCTATGAGAAAATTTTCTAATTGAAAAACCTTCAAGAAGTGTGCTAAATTGAGTCATCTATATTGACATAATAGGGATTGTATTGTACCTTACATTCAGCTTATTTAGAAGTATTCTAAATATTCAAAGTAAGGTGTTTTTCTATTCTTTTCTATCATCAGTGAGATTAAAGTGTGTCCAAGTCTTGGAAGACTTTGGACGTGGTGTGTGGCTAGTTCTCAAGTGGAGGCTAGTTACGTGTTGTAACGAGGGTCTCGGGGGAGACTAAGTTACGTGTGTGACGTAGTCACGTGTGAGTTACATATGTAATGAATTCGGCCCGTGTTAGTAAAAGTGTTGCTGAAATCCTACTGAGGTAGGTTATGATTTTTACACCTCAATTGGACCAGAGGTGGTTTTTCACGTAAAAATATTGTGTCTCATTTACTTTTTTTGCAATTATACTTATTTCTGCTTTACTGCAAACACGCATTCCAAACAGTTCTAACGAGTGTTTTGAGAAAACCGAAAGAACTGGTAGACACAATTCACCCCCCTCTTGTGTCCTTGCGTGAGTAAATCTAACAAGTGGTACCAGAGTAGAGTTCTCATAGTTAGGTTAACACCTTGAGAAATCCTGAAAAGATGAATGCTCTACAAGGAATCTTAGAAGGTCAATTTGTGACCAGACCTTCATATTTCAATGGACAGCACTACAACTGGTGGAAAAATCGAATGAAGAACTATATCCAACCTGAGGATTAGGAGTTATGGATGCTCATTGTGAATGGTCCTTACATTCCAGTACAAGTCACAACTGATGGGAAGACTGTTCCTAAGGAGCCGAAGGAATTCAACTCACACGACTTCAGGAAGATGAAGAAGAATGCCAAGGCTAAGAAACTGCTATATTTTGGACTCGAACCTGACGAGTACACTCGCATCTCAGAGTGTGAATCCGCAGAGGAGATATGGAATGCTCTTTAGATAGCTCACGAAGGAACAAATCAAGTCAAGCAATCCAGAATCGAGCTATTGGTAAGGAAGTATGAGCTATTCGAGATGAGCAATAAAGAGACAGTTATGGACATGTATACTCGATTTACCCATATCACTAATGAGTTAAAATCGTTGGAAAATCCTTTACCACTGAAAAGTTGGTAAAGAAGATCCTACAAATTTTAGCTCAATCATAGGGATCAAAAGTCACTGCTATCCAAGAAGCCAGGAAGATGAATGAGATCTCCTTGGATGAGCTTATTGGGAATCTATAAACGTATGAACTAAGAAGAAATTCCCAGATGAAGGAAGAAGTGAAGAAAGACCGAGGACTGGCACTAAAAGTTAGAGAAAGCGATAGCTCAGATTTTGATGAAGAAGGGATGGCCATGATCGCTCGAAAGTTCAAAAAATTCTTCAAAGAGGCCGAAAGCAAATACAAGAATGACAATACCAGCAAGGCCAAGAACAACGATCGAGATCAGTTCTTAGGATGCTTTAAGTGTGGAAGACAAGATCATGTTGTAAAGAATTGCCCTTTGCTGAAGGAAGAACAGGGGTCAGAACAGGTCCGAACCAGAGGCAAAAAGACGCAGTTAACTAATGCTGAAAAACGGTTCACCAAGACAATGATGGCAGCCTAGGGTGATACCTCAGAAGAAGAAGAGGACTCTTAAGATGGAGAGGAAGTAGTAGCTCTTATGGCCCGAAGAGAATCTTATTCAGATTCTGATTCGATCGAGAGTTTGTCCCAACTCAAGGAAGAGGTACGTAATCTTAGTGAGAGGAAACTTGATAATTAGTTTTTACATTGATAAAAGAATGTGAGATAGCAAATTCTGAAAATTGCATGCTTAAAAATACCTGCTCAGGATTAGAAAAGGATGTTAAAAGATTGGAAAGAAAGAAATAAGAACTTGGGCATATGAATGAGGTTCTCACTTGTGAAAAACTCAAAAGTGATGAAAAAGTTCTTGTTTTATGTAATGAACTAGACACCCTTAAGGAACTAATGAACAAGAGAGAAGAAGTGTTTAACACTGATCTCTTAAAGTTGGAAGAAGAGTCCCGAGAACTGGAACTTAAGATAGAATTATTGGTGAGTGAAAACAATCAGTTACTTGAAAAGGTTCATAAGGTCGAATCTGACCTCATTCAGAACATCACAGGAACAGTTCTTCAGAAGCACCCAGGATAGAAGCCCTGATAAACAAAAATAGTCAGTTGCTTGAAAAGCTCCATAAGGTCAAATCTGACCTTGTTCAGAACAGGCACTGAAACAGTTCCTCAGAAGCACTTAATTGGTTAAACACTCACCATAGTTGTAATAAAAAGGGACTAGGACTTGTGAATAAACCTGTTACTAGACCAGTTAACAAAAAATATATTGGACTTCAAGAAAATATAATATGTTTTTACTGTGAAAAAACTGGTCATTATCGCTATGCTTGTCTTTTGAGAAAAAGAGTTATGGAGAGAAACTCATTATATGTTAAACAAGTATGGATTAGAAAAGATGACTTGACCTCCATATCAAAGAAAATGGGACCCAAGTGGATCTAGGTTCCCAAGACAAACACTTAGCTGTTTTGCAGGCTAAAGTGAGAGGAGGCAATCAACTATAGTTCTTGGATAGTGATTGTTCAAGGCATATAACGGGAGACAAATCAAACTTCCTTTCACTTATAGCCTTTGATGGAGGGAGAGTGGCATTCGGAAACGGTAAATTTGAAAAAATTATCGGTGTAGGTAAGATAGGTAATCACTCTCTCACTCTATTGATAATGTATACTGGGTTGATGGGTTACAACATAATTTGCTAAGTGTGTCTCAAATTGTGTGATAGAGGTAATCATGTTGAATTCTCTTCAGATCAATGCTTAATTACTAATGTCAATTTTGGTAGTGTTGTGTTGAGGGGGAAGCGACACAACAATGTGTATAATGTGCGTGTTCTTTCACTTCCCAAAAATCATTTAGCTTGTTTAAGTGCTTTTGATGACAATGTTATGCTTTGGCATAAGAGGCTAGGTCATGTAAGTCTTTCTCTTTTGAATAAACTTGTTTCTAAGGACCTAGTAGTCAGACTACCTTCCATCAAGTACAATGATGAGAAGGTGTGCGACGCTTGTGCTAGAGGAAAGTAAGTTAGAGCTTCTTTCAAGTCAAAGAACTGTGTTAGCACTTCCTGACCTCTTGAACTACTACGTGTTGATTTGTATGGTCCTATGAGGATCACAGGTAGAGGAGGGAAGAGGTATGTATTGTTTGATAAGACTAACTCTGTGGTTGAGCATGATACAAAGGAAGAAGAGTTTGAACTTGGTCTTGTAAGAAAAGACCTCTCGCTCACTCAAAGCTCCATAGTTGACAAAGGTAAGGCTCCTGAAGGTGAACCAAGTCTTGAACTGATAATTTAGAAGGTGGACAGGGAGCAAATCAGGCAGGGGGAAGCATTGCTGAACCTAAACACAACCGGCCCACTCAACCCAATTATTCCCGAACTGATATGGGAACAGGCACCAGAACAATTCCAGAACCTATTTCACCAAGTACCTAGGAGAGATTGGTAAGTGTATCTGTGGATCTATTCATTCCACGACCCTGGAAGCACCAGAGCTCGTACCCCCTTGACGAGATCATGTCTGACATTAATACAGGGGTGCAAACTAGATCCAAACTTAGAAACTTATGTGCTTTCTATGCTTTTTTTATCTAACATTGAGCCAAAGAATGTTTATGAAGCCCTTACAGATTCTGACTAGGTCACTGCTATGCAAGAAGAGCTTCATCAGTTCGAAAAGAGTAAGGTTTGGCACCTTGAACCAAGGCCTAAGGACAGATTGATAATTGGCACCAAGTGAGTGTTCAAGAACAAATTGGATAAGTTCGGAACAGTCACTTGGAGTAAGGCCAGGTTGGTGGTTCAGGGTTACAACCAAGAAGAGGGGATTGATTATGAGGAAACATTTGCAACTATTGACCTCGGACTTAGCTTTATAATATCCTCGAGGGTGCAATTTTGATCTCATTGGATATGTAGATGCTGATTATGCTGGACTCTTGGTTGATAGAAAAAGCACCTCAGGTATGACTCATTTTCTTGGACCCTGTTTGGTCTCTTAGATAATCAAGAAACAACACTCCGTTGCCATGTCCACAGCAGAAGCCGAGTATGTAGCGGCTGCTTCTTGTTGTGCTCAATTATTGTGGATAAGGCAACAACTCAAGGGCTTTTCTGTTGACACGAGATGCATTCCCATATTTTGTGATAACATAAGTGCAATTAGCATTGCCAAAACCCATGTCAACATAAAAGGACTAAGCATATTGACATACGTCATCATTTTTTTGAGAGACAATGTTGGAAAGGGCTTAATTTCAATGAATTTTTTTGCACTGATAAGTAAATTGTTGACATCTTTGCCAAGACACTGAGTAGAGAGCAGTTTGAGAGGAATAGAATTGAATTGGGTATGATTAAAAGAACTTGAGCATGCTTGTTTAACCCCAATGATTGGCTAGTTAAGGGTTTTTAGGCCAAATAGATTGTTACAATGGATGCATTTAATTTTTGTGCTTTTACTGGCATTTGTGTGGAATGTAACATGCTGACACTCGTTAAGGTCTAATAATATTGCCCTTAATGTCCTAAGACACCGGACTTTTAACAGTAAGAACAGGCTCTAGGAACAGACCTGACAACTGTTTGCATCATATGCTGACCAAGTGGCATTCTTAAAATGTTGAAAACCGAAATTTCCTTTTTTATTATACGTAACCTATAATTTATACCATACCTAGTGTAATGATGTGCTGCATGCAAAATATTCTCTCTCCAAGAAGGGCCGAAATAAACTCTCCCATAAACTTCCTTGATTTTCGGGCCACTCATGCACCATTAAATCTCTACACACTCTCTCTCTCCATAACCCATCCATCCATCTCTCTCTCTCCACCAAGAACCCAATTTCCCTCTCCTTTCTTAAACCCCTTCAAAACCCTAAATCACCTCAAATCCTCAAATCTTCAATGGCAAGAACTCGTGGCAGTCAAGCATCCTCCAAGCACAAGACTTCTCACCCAAGATCACTATGAGACTAACTAGCAAGAAAAAGGGGGCGAAATTGGGATAAGTTATGAGGGAACATCACTGGCACCTTCATCGCCATAAACGATTTCGATTGGTATGGGAAACCCTCCCTCACCTTCTTTTTCGATTACTCCCTCTATTTTTGGGTTCTTGAAGAGCTTGGACTTACGATCAGTAGACTTGAACCCTGCTATGGTACCTTTGGTACACCCAATTGCGGGTTGAGAGATTGTGGTGTATGACCCGGTTGTAGCTGAGTCTAGATTAAGCGGGAATGAGGCCAAATCAGTTAGGGAGTCAAAGGATTATGATGTTGAGCGTGTTGATAATGAATTTGTTATTGAAGATGCTGAGGATAGTGATGAGGATGAACTAATTTTGCGGATTCAAACGAACTGCTCCAACCAAGTCCCAAAACATCCACCAAAACACTCTTTAAATCAGTTCCATCCAAGAAACCTACCCAAAAACGGGCTGCCCTAGAATAAGTATCTGAATTGGTTGAAGAATCTAATGCACCTAAGAAGAAGAAAATTAGAAAAACTATGATACTTACTGAGAGATATGAGTATTTCCTTCAAAAATCTGTGGTTTGGGGGAGGGTAGTTAAGGTGTCACACTTTCAGGAACAGGGGCTAGGGGTGTTCTTAGAGAAGTTGGAAGTTCAAGGATGGTTAGACCTGTTCACTAATACTAAGAAAGGATAGTCAGTTCCAAACTTGGCTGAGTTTTATGCGAACTGTGTTGTCACCAATGAGTGGTGACAAGCACAGTTAATGATCATGACCTACGGTTTGATGCTAAGAAGTTAGGTGAAATGCTTGGGGTACCTTCTGACGGTTTTGATGTGTTTGTTTGTGAGGACAAGAGTGTGCTTGGTAATGAGCGGTTGTTGGAATTGACCCGCAAGCTAGCCCCAAAACCCCACCTGACTGAGTCCCGATCTGTGCGAAAGGGGGAAATGATGCCATTGCATCGATTGTTATTTTGGTTTGTCATTAAGAACATCGTTCCCCAAGATCAGCGATGTAACCTTGCTAATTCCAAGGACATGTGCTACACTGATATGTTGGATAGGGGTGAGCAAATTAACTTGCCCGCAATCATGATTAGCTATATTGGGAGAATGGTCAAAACATCCAAGGATTATGACATGGGGTATGGATTCTTACTGAAGTCAGTGTTTAAGAAACTTGGGATTCCCTTGTAGAAGATAATAGACTTTCAGGTCAGTGATGAGATTGGCAACAGTACATTGATTGGGTGTGGTTTCAAAGTGACAAAAGGCTGCAGTGCAACTTCAGAATAGGGGATCCAAACACCACTTGGACCTGTTCCCAGTGAAGCCTCTACATCCAATGCTCCCACAATTGATACACTGTTGCAAGACCAAATTACATTGAAGGGGAAAATAGCTAAAGCAAAGCAGGTGCTTACAGAGGAAAAGACTCTCAATGCCAAACGTCATGAGGATTTGTTGAGTGCCCTTCTTGCCCTCACAGCCAAATTCCCTCCTCCACCTTCCTCTACCTGAACCTGTTCCTTTTCTTGTTTCTACTACTATTTTTCAAACACTTAGTTATGTATGTGACTACTAATGGTATATAGCTGTTCTTAGACGGTTTATGCATGTATTCTATACCTTTACTTGTGCCTATGTTATTTGTTTGTGCGTGACTCGGATGGCCAATATCTTTACCGTACCACACACTTAAGTGTATCGCTGTTACTTCTCGCATTACTGCTTTGGTGGAGATTGCATTCACACTAGATTTTAACTCCTGGCCTCCTCACCCTTTTCGATGATGTCAAAAAGGGAAATATGAGTATGACCTTGTTTCAATTGGGTTGCCTAGTTTAAGTTGACCTCTTAACTATTGTTTTCACTCTAGTGTGAGGGTGGATAACTGTTTTGGCACTAATGTATATTTGCCCTGTCTCACTATTAATTGTCATTGATGACTTATAGTCATTTGGTTTGTCATTATCAAAAAGGGGGAAACTGTTGACCCAATTAATGTGTAAGGTTTTGATGATGACAATCCAAATGAACTAGTCAATATATTATACTTGAGTTAGGTGTTGTGCTTGAGTTGTGTGTTGAGACAGGATCCAAAAATACTTGGAGCAGTTCGAATGAGCATAAAGCATCAAAGTTAATAACATGCGCAAGAATCTGAGAACATTGGCTCAGAACAGTTCTGAGCACAGAGCATGGAGCGTCGCATGGAACATCAAAATTATGTGCAAGGAGTTCAGCTGATAACAAGAGTCTTAGGCTCAGTATTGGTTTTATTTTTTAGATTCTTGTTAATATGTCAATTAGAGATCTTGACTTAACAATCACCTTGAAGGAATTTCTTGCGCTAACTCAGAACACTGCTCAGAACAGTTTGAGCAATCAGGTCTGCAGTGTTCTGAGGGTAACATATAAAACTCTTGTCCCAAAGATTTTCAAGTGTTTTTCTACTATCAAAATTCCTAACATATTTGGGATTGATTTTCTGATAATATTTTGTCTTACAAAGAGTCCTTCACTGAGTAATATTATTTTCCTAAAAAGATACTATCAAAAGATTTTATCTTAGCTTTTAAGATATGATTTCCAAAAAAGATAATGTTGAGAGATTCATTTCCGTTTAGAATACTGATTATTTTTTAGAGTTATTGCTAAAATCCAAAACCTCCCATATACTTGCGGCACAAGTATTCGGTGGGTGCATAATCTCTTGCCTCTCAACGTTTTCATACATGGTTTTTCAAGGAGCAAAATCGAGTTTTCTGTGAGAAAATTTTCTGATTGAACAACCTTCAAGAAGTGTCCTAAATTGAGTCATCTATATTGGCATAATAGGGATTGTATTGTACCTTACATTAAGCTTATTTAGAAGCATTCAAAGTAAGGTGTTTTTCTATTCTCCTCTATCATCAGTGAGATTAGAGTGTGTCCAAGTCTTGGAAGACTTTGGACGTGGTGTGTGGCTAGTTCTCAAGTGGAGGCTAGTTACGTGTTGTAACGAGGGTCTCGAGGGAGACTAAGTTACATGTGTGACGTAGTCACGTGTGAGTTACATGTGTAACGAATTCGGCCCGTGTTAGTAAAAGTGTTGCTGAAATCCTACTGAGGTAGGTCGTGGTTTTTACACCTCAATTGGGCCAGAGGTGGTTTTTCATGTAAAAATGTTGTGTCTCCTTTACTGTTTCCGCAATTATACTTGTTTCTGCTTTACTGCAAACACGCGTTCCAAACAGTTCTAACGAGTATTTTGAGAAAATTGAAAAAACTAGTAGGTACAATTCACCCCCCTCTTGTGTCCTTGTGTGAGTAAATCTAACAGTTATAATGCCTCTCATTCAAAATACATTTGGCATTTTTCAAGATAAAAAAGAAAGACGAACTAGGTGTACACACCATATATCCATCTCAATTTTTAAAGCTGTATACTTTAATTTCACCTTGACATATATCCTCTGGCCATTCAATAGCTTTGGACACGTAAAACTTATATGCACTTTTTTTTTTATGTCACTTTAAGTGACCTTAATTTTTGACTCCTCACATGTTATATGACTTTATTTTTAAGGAATGTCACCTTATGCGACTTTAATTTTTTAAATCACCATGACTTGTTACGTGATGTTAATATTTTGGTGTCCTGTTACGTGACCTTAATTTTTTCACTCATCAAACGTTATGTGATCTTAATTCTTTGAATCTTTATGGCTTGTTGAGGAACGTTAATTTTTTAGAATGTCACATTGTATCATCTTTATTTTTTGGCTCATCACGGCTTGTTATGTAATGTTAATTTTTTGGAATGTCACGTTATGTGACCTTAAATTTTATTACGTGAAATTTTGTTTTTTGACGTTAATTTTTTTGGCTCGTCACGACTTGTTACGTGAAGTTAATTTTTTAGAATGTGTCGTTATGTTATCTTTATTTTTTTGGCTCGCCATGGTTGTTGTGTGACGTTAATTTTTCGGAATATAACATTACATAACTTTAAATTTTTTGACTCATCACATGTTACGTGACCTAAATTTTTGAGTTCATCATGGTTATTTACTTGACATTAATTTTTTGCAATGTCATGTTACGGGACCGACTCGTCAACCGTCACAAAACCTTAATTTTTTGGCTTATCAAAGCTTGTTACGTAATGTTAATTTTGTTGGAATGTCATGTTACATGACCTCAAATTTTCAACTTGTTATGCATTATGTGATCATAAATTTTTGGCATGCTACGGCTTCTTAAGTAATGTCATTTTTTTGGAGTGTCACATACGTGACCTTAAATTTACGACTCGCCAAGCATTATGTGACCTTTATTTTTTGGCTCGGCTTGTTACGTGATCTTAAGTTTTTGCGAATATCACATTACGCGACTTTAAATTTTCAACTCGTCACATGTTAAATGTCACACCATGTGACTTTAACTTTTTTTTTAATGTCAAATTACGTGACTTTAATTTTTTGGCTCATCATGGCTTGTTACGTGGTGTTAATTTTTTTTTTTGAAATATTACATAGCGTGACCTTAATTTTTTTTAACTCGCCATACGTTACTATCTTAACTTTTCGGTTCGCCACGGTTGTTACGTGATGTTAATTTTTTTGGAATGTCATTTTATGTGACCTTAAATTTTTTGATTCGTCATGCACAGGGATTTAAAATGCGAATTCAGTCACGTTTGTGATTACGGTCACAATAACACGGGAGCATTATGATACGTTCTCCGCGGAACAGATTGCGTTCGGTACGACGTGAGAAGGTTCACGTAGTTGTTTTTTTCCATTTGTATTTGTATTTTACTACCACAATTCACAAAGTAATATTATTTTCAACATAATTCTTATTTTTACTAGATTACAATGGTTCTTTTACAATAGTTAAACAAAATAACATGCGGAAGCTTTGACGCAAATTGTAAAATAATAGAATAGTATAAACAGTACAACACGGAAATAGTTTTCTTAAACTAAGATATGGAGGGGACAAAAGATAAAATATAGTAGCAGTAATGCTTTATTTTGTACAATCATAGTCTAAAACACCACAACTAAAATAAAAATAATCACCACCAAAATGAATGACGAGAAGGCTCTTGATAGTTGTTGTCCTCACTTTGATCTTTCGTATAGCCTGTATCTATTCCTTGTTCATGGACGAAGTGTGACCAAGTTGCGTCCATCCAAGATTGACCACTTGAACTCAAATCTCCCCCATGAATTGTAGGACGATAATAATGATGGCCCCCGCAATTAGTAGTCTCGTGGTTGAAAACCTGAAAATTGTCTTGAATTTAGGTACTTGGATTGGATTGAGTAAAATGCGGTTCACTGCCAGGATAAGACGGGTAATATGGGTTAGACGATGTACCCCAATCTACATTTGCTTGATTATATTCATAATTGTATGGACCACCATCATTACCATTAGAACCACATAACCAAATATAGTAACTAGGCCCTGTAAAACTTGAAGGCATTTGTTATTCATCCACATACCTATGTGAAGCCTAGTTTTCATAAGTAGGTGGTGCTTTGATTGCTTTTACGTTTGCCTTTCTGAGGTGACAATAAGTATACGCAATTGTCTTTTCTTCATACTCTTGACTACTTCTGCCATTATGATCAGACATGACGGGATTAATGTCTCTTGAAGATGGTCTAGAAGATTGAGAGGTACCAATATAATTGGCACCTCTATTGCTTCCATTCCTTCTACCTCCAGATTCTCTTTCATTTCCACTGTTGATGGTGCCTTCATATTGTTAATCTATGCTGTAACAAAATGAATGAGAGAAATGCGTTTGTCGATCCTCATCATCCTCAATGTTGATAGTATCATCCTTTTCTTGGCCTGTCCACATTCAATCAGTGCAAGCCATCAACTTCAAAGACTGACCATTCCTTTTCTGATAACCAAAGATTTATTGGATCATTTCATCCAAGATGTTATCCAGATCAATAAGAGTGAAAGAATCGGCGAATAGCTCTTGACTCCTGCCTCCTATATTTCTCAATTTCAACTTCTGGTTATAATGCAGGTAGATAATTAGATTGAGTATTTTGTAAGTCAATCTATTTCGTGTCTTGTTATGCACTTAACTAAACATGCTCTAGTTTCTTTTCCAATGAGATGCAAAGGTAGCTTGACTTAGGATTCAAACTGCAAGGCATTGGAGTTCAAGTGCACAACTACCATGATTTATCCAACATTTAACTGTATTACACAAATTACAAAATAAGTTAAATATTTCAAGACCCTCATATGTATTATAACTACAGGTATGTTTTAGTATGTAACAACCTGACATGTCTTCTTCATTGCCCTTTGAGTTAAAAGTGTTCCAGAAAGTATCTTGTCCTTGACTATACAAGAAAAGCTGCACATCCATATTCACGTTATTAACATGAACATATCTGAGACACCACATTAGGGTTGTCACTACGTATTTGCCTTAACCCTACCTGATTCATTGTTGTTATTTGTGTTTCTATATGTGGCACCAACCTTATTATCACTCTTTGTAGTCTGGCCCTCACCTCCGCATCATTTCCTTGTTGATTTTCTCAATACATGTATTCAGGATTGAAATAATACTCTTAAAAAGGGTGATCACATCAATGAAGGTTATAAACAATCCATATGCGATGTAATAATTAGCTAATTATAAACAACAAATGAATAATTAAAAGAATAATGACAATTTAGTTTTACTCGCAACATGGGGATCGGAATGCAACTAGAAGTTCCATATCTTGTCAATAATGTCTCAATACCTTTGGTAGTATTTGTAATCCTTGATAGCAAGCTTAGCCCTATCCATCACCTCATATATAGGTCATCATAGGCTTATCATCTCCATCGACAAGTCTCAAAACCCTTACCAAAAGGTTCATGAACTTTGAGAATAGGATATGAATTTTTCTAAAATTTCAAAGCTTCAGGCGTTGATGATAGAATAAGTTCACGTACTTTTTTGGCGCTGCATTTTTTGCCTTCCCCCATCTATAGTTCTACCACTCAAGTGATTCTCATATGTCTCTTAGAGCAGTTTTATGTTTAATTACTACACTATCTAGAGACACAAAATTAATGGCAAACTGTGTTATGCTAGCTTTAACAATATCTCGACCATTGGGTCTTCATATAATTGACAACTCAATCGTATTTGTATATGTAATTGGAGACCTTGTTGTCTTTATAACTTTACCTATATTCATATTGCCAATAAGGTCCTCCAAAATAAGATCCAAGCAATGGCTTGTACAAAGCGTCCAGTATAAGGTGGGATACTCATCCATTAATGTTGTCCCCGCAGCCATCATAGTGGATGCATGCCCGTCACTATTTGTAGTACTTTCTCTGGACCAACCTCTTCAACTACTTTCTTCATCAACTTTAAGTAGTAATCAACATCCTGCATGTAATCAACAAACTGATTTGTGATAAGCGCTGATGCCATTTGAGTTAACAAAGGCCTTCTAACCTTGTCTCTCTTCTTCCAAGTTGGATGAAAACATGTGACGCATCGATTTGATTAAGTGATCTTGCGATTTCTTCTTCCAAATCTCTACCCCTTCTAACCTTGTCTTTCTTTTTCTCTTTGAATTCTTCTAGTAACTTATTCATGTCTTTTTAAAAGTCGGCAAACGCTCCAGGGAAAGTGCAACATCACCCGTCTTGTGCACTAAGTCTTGCTTTAAGCGTGTGATACCATCTTTTATCTTATCACAAAATTTGTACTGGACTTGTTTTTTATTACTATCATCAACCATGGTACCAAAAATCCATCCTATGTCTTCAGTTGACTGACTACTGTGTCCCAACATTTTTACTGAACCTATATAAAAATAATGACCGATCTAAGAAGACATGTGATTTAAACTATAATGATTTATTACAAATTTACAATGTTGAATTTTTTTAATTATTTATATCATAATTGGCATAAAATAATAAAAAACATAATTAACAAAAAAAGCATGATCATAAATAACATAAAAATAATATAATCAACAAAAAATATGATAACAATCACATTGTAAACATAAATAACATAAAATTACCATAAATATAACTTGAAAATAACATAATTAGTAAAAATAATATAAAAATCACATAATTAACATAAAAATGGCATGATCATAAATAACATAAAAATAACATAATTCACATAAAATATGATAACGATAACATATTTGACATAAATAACAAAAAATAACCATAAATATAGCTTAAAATTAACATAATTAACGTTAAATAATATAGAAATAACATAATTAACATAAAATATGATACCATTGACACATTTAACATAAATAAAATAAAATTCCATAAATATAACTTAAAAATAACATTATTAATATAAAGTAACATGAAAATAATATAATTAACATAAAAATAGCACAATCATAAATAACATAAAAGTAACATAATTAATATAAAATATGATGACAGTAACATATTTAACAATTTAACAATTTAGGGTGTTAATAACATCATTCGCAATATTTACTAATAATTAAAGAATTGTAAAGATTAAAGTATGATAACGAATAAGAATTTAGCAATTGAGAATATTAATAACTATGCTTCCATCTGAATTTTTGGCCTGGCCATGTCCCTGTTTTTACCAAAAACAAGCATTTTCAATTAAAAAAATTGAGTAAAAATCAATTGTTACTCCAAAATATTCAGTGGAAAGTAGAAACCAATTCCACTTAAAAACCTAATTTTGTTCATTGCTCACTAGCCACTCCTTCGTCATCCAGACTTCCCTACTTCACCTTCCCCCACCTCACCGCCCACTTCTCTAGTTCTTCACGACTTCGTCTCCTACTCCTTCGCCAGTGAATTAGTGGCCACATCTTGATCCACTCCTCTCCCACTCTCTATGCTCTCTACCCCAACCCCGCTGCACTGGAAGTTCTCTCATCCGCCTAATTGCCCGCGCCCTAACTCTAAGCCTTAGTTCTGAGTCCCAATTGCCTCCATGACCATCGACCACTGCCAAGCGTTACTCACCGATGCTGCTTCCCTCCCTCCAAAATCGGGCCAAGGTGCTGCAGATACTATACCTAAGTGCCTTAATCATGCGATTCCTCCCTTGAAAGTTGCTTGGTTGCCGCAAAAAAAATAAAAAATAAAATTAGGCTTGGTGAGGTTTGTGTTTCTACCAAAGTTAGTTGATTATAAATTTTTAACCTTTTAAATGTGCTTTCTTCCTCTAATTTTGTTCCCAAATGTGTTGCATTTCTAACATGTATATGTTGAATTTATAGTGGCCATTTGTGTGGTGGTATATTATTTTTACCACTCATGCTAGTTTGTCTTGTGATTTTATCGTGAGAATCTTTTCAGGCTCGAATACATTTTTTAAATTTTTTGCTACCTTAGTGCGATATATCTTACTGGCTATGTGTTCTTTTTAGCCGATTTTTGACACCTTTTCTTAATGCACATCGAAGTGGAATCTTTTATCAAGTCATACAGTTGATCATGTATTTTTTTTTTTAATTTTATGCTGAGTCATTGGTTCGTGTCACAATGCGTTATGGTCATTGCAACCGCTCCATGGTGAAATAGAGTTTACTTCGATTTCTTGGCCTTTTTCAGTTAACTCAAGTGCAATCCCTAGTCAACAAGGCTGTTTCGAGAAAACACGGTCAAGTTTTAAACCCCTGGTCACGCGTTACATGACCTTGTTTTTTGAGAATGTCATGCCATGTGACCTTAATTTTCTTGGAATATCATGTTACATGATCTTAACTTTTTCGCTCGTCACAGCTTGTTACGTGGTGTTAATTTTTTGGAATGTCACATTATGTGACCTTAATTTTTTGGCTCATCGCGACTTGTAACGTCGTGTTAATTCTTTGGAATGTCATGTTGTAACCTTAATTTCTTTGACTCACCACACATTGCGTGACCATAAATTTTCGACTTATCCGGCATTATGTGACCTTAATATTTTGACTTGTCAAGGCTTGTTACGTGACGCTAATTTTTTAAAATATCACGCCACGTGACTTTAAATTTTTGACTCGCCATGCGTTATGTGACCTTAGTTTTTCACTCACCGAGGCTGATAACGTGAAACTAATTTTTTTGGAATGTCACGTCATGTGACCTTAATTTTTGATTTGTCGTGTGTTACGCGACCTTTATTTTTCAGTCACCACGACTTGTTCCGTGATATTTTTTCTTGGGAATATTAAATTATGTAACTTTAAATTTTCGACTCTTTACGCATTAAATGTACGCCATGTGAACTTAATTTAATTCTTGGAGGGTTGTCACGTTACGTAACTTTAATTTTTTGGCTCATCACGACTTGTTACGTGACATTAATTTTTTGGAATATCACATTACGTGATCTTAACTTTTTTAACTCGTCATACGTTATGTGATTTTAACTTTTTGCCTCGCCACGACTTATTTAAGTGATGCTAACTTTTTAGAATGTCGCGTACATGACCATAATTTTTTGACTTATCACGCGTTACGTTGCCTTTAGTTTTTGGGAATGTTACGACACGTGACCTTAATTTTTTGGAATATCACATTACGTGGCCTTAATTTTTTGGCTCAACACGGCTTTTTACGTGACCTTGATGTTTTGGAATGTTGCATTATGTGACCTTAATTTTTTTGGCCCGTCATGGCTTGTTATGTGATGTTAATTTCTTGAAATGTCATGTCGTGACCTTAATCTTTCTTACACGTCATACGTTACGTGACCTTAATTTTTTGGCTTGCTACGGCTTATTACGTGACGTTAATTTTTTTTAATATCATATTGCGTGACCTTAAAATTTTCTACTTGTCGTATGCTACATGGCCTTCATTTTTTGGCTCATCAGGCTTGTTATGTAATGTTAATTTTTTGGAATGCTAGGTTAAGTGACCTTAAAATTTCAACTCGTCAAGCATTTCATAACCTTGTTTTTTAGGCTTAAGGTGGTTATTTCTCTGATAAAAGTATTTGTCTCTTGTGTTTAAAATTGTACATCCGTATTTAACATTCATTGCAAACAAATTTCTCGATACAAATAGTACTTTTCTCAGTGTATAGTCACGTCATGCTTTTTTAGTTGAAACGTTACTTTGAAGTATCACTTCAATATAGGACACATAGTTTGTCGCCCATCTATATTGTGGACCCTTGCCAAGACCAATGCATAGTCACATAATACTTTGTGTTGTTCCAAACGAACTGGAAAATAACACACAAGTGACAGGCCAGAAAGGAAAAGCCACGCTGGTTTTACCATTTCTCATTGGTATTTTCGTCAGATCCTCCCTACCTATTTTCTCTTCCAGCCCTTATTCCGATTAAGTACGTTTGCGCTAATCTTTATTAACAATTTTGACTATATTTATTGATTTATTTATTATTGCATGGGTTGTTATAGGTTATGGTATTGATTGGCTCTTTGGTCATCATGTATAATTTTATCCTTAAACTTCTACCTACTAATTAGTATGGCATGTGGGGATTGTTTGGACGAGTTTGCCTCGGAGTGTTATACCGATTATCGGGTCATATTGGATGATGACACTAGTGGCTTAGAGGATACGGCGAGCCCTTCCTCATCAGAGGACGTTGTATGCCTTCCTCTTCCCCTTCCTTAGCTCAATGTTGCCTCATACAGTGGGCCAATGATCAATTTCCCAGAACCTAATTGGCTCAACAAAGTTGTGCCTTATCTTAATAACTTGCCATTACACTATAGAGTTTCACTTTTAGAAGAACATAACACCCCTTACATTAGCCCAGATGACCATATTGTCATCTACACAACGCACCTAGAGTTTGGACTTTGCTTTCCTCTGCATGATTTCATTGTGAAGGTGTTACAAAAATATAATTTGTGTTTGGCTCAACTAACCCTAACCTCGATGTGACTCTTGGTTGGCTTCTTATAGGTGCCTAGATTTAAGAGGTTTTCATTAACCTTTAAGCTATTTTGATCACTACATTAGTTGAACAGTGAAGGGAATCCAAACACAAGACATGGATGGTGGTTATTTAGAAATTATGACAGCTTCCTTACTATCTATGTGAACCTGTTGATCAAAGGATGGAAGTGAATGTTTCTTTATTTGTGTGATGGTAACAAACTTCAAGTATATAATGATTTTGGGGAGCCTAACAATATATAAATTATGGGTTTTCAGAACTTCAATGGGAAGAACATAGGGCCAGGTAATACTTTAAAGCAGCCAGGGTGGGGGAGAGGGCAAGACCTCTGGTCCTTCTATTCTGTATAGTTACCTCACATGAGTTACATCTTAGGTGGCCGATACCTTGGTGCTTATCACTACAGTAATACATTACCTACGGGTGAGGCCTTACTTATCTAAGGCCTAGAGTGACACTCCTATTTGAAGTCCTTTATTTAGCTTTTTACTACTATTATTATTTTTTTTCTATGTGTATATATTTTATAACTTGTTAAAGTTGCATGCAGAGTCGGCATGTAGAGAATTAGAGTATAGGCAGTTAGGTTTGAGTGGCGACAACATTCCTTTGTCACGGATTCCCCTGACCCTCGTTCACTTGAAATTCTTACCCATGAATCAACTCATTCAAGCTGCCATCAAGAACTCGCATAACGGGCATGGTGGGGGCGTCGCTCTAATGTCATGTCAATTCCTCTTAGCGGACAAAGCGAACGAGGGGATGTGGGGTATCTCTCAGGGCACTAATGGGGTACCTCAATAGCTCCTCATGGCTCTTCTAATTCTAAGATCATCACTATTGAAGCCTTTCAAGCTATCCGGGTACTTTAAATTTTGGTCCCTTCTTCTCTGAAGTAAAGCAACATCTTAGAGGATGGAATTCCTTTTATCTTTAAGAGGCCTAATGATCATGAAGTAAGTGGCAACAACAGGCAGAGGCCTAGAGCTAAAGGCGGTCCAGGAGAAGCTTTTCCTGTTCTCCTCACATCTCATCTTTTTCCTTTCACATAGGGGAATTCTATGGTTGGGTCCCTTCTCAATTCAAGGTAGCTCCGTAGTAGATGGAAGAGCTCCTTATGTTGAGATCGAGTATGTTGGAGTCCCTTCCTTTCTATTAGAAGGGTGGAATTGGACTTATAACTTGTCAGGACAAGCCTAGGCGCCCCATTTTCATGTGGAAAAGAATAAGTCTATATTTTTTAACTTTCCCAAGTTTAAGAGCACTCTTGTATTAAGGATGCTTTAAGGATTTTTCATGCCTTGAGATCGCATGTTAGGAGAAAGTCTTCACGTTCCCTTTGCTCCAGCAGCTGACTCTTTGGTTTAGGTATGACCTCCTTTTTTTTGGCATCATTCGTAAATAACTATGACATTCTGTTCTCATTTTCAAGCCGCTTAGATGCTCATATCACCCTAGAGATAAGTATCCATTGCCAAGCCAAAAGCGTAGTGCAAGCAAACAAACTCCGACATCTTAGGGTCCAGCATTCGCAGGAGTTGTCATCTGCTGCTACAGAGGCCCATGTATGATTTCAGTGGGAATGTGACGAGACAAGGGCTAACATGGAGCGTATGAACTGAGAATACAAATGTGATGCACGAAACTTATAGAAGAATTCAAAGCCTTTTAGATTACCCCCTACCTAGAAATGCATCAAGTGGGTGACCTGTCGTAGCTGAATACAAGGCTAGTGAGGAGGGTCAACCATATGTGATGTCCTACTACGACTTGGGCTGGGAGATAGCTTGAAGATGTATCATGAGGGTTCATCTAGGGTGTGATTGGGACCCTCTAAAGGAGGTTTATTCTGAAGAAGGGAATTAAAATCAAGGAGGATTCTTAAGAGAGTTGCACTAGGGAGGTTCAGTGAGCTTGACAATATTGTGTATACTCCTGTTTTAAGTCTTTGATCTAGTCACCCGTAACAAGGAAGCTTTGTTAAATGCTCGTTAAAGCTTGTTACATGTATCTCTGGCTAGATTGTACTGGGTGGTTGGCCCGGAGCGTAACGCTAGGGTTTAGAATGTGTGTTTCTTCTTCGCTTTCATGAATAAGAGGTATAAGTTTGGTGGGTCTTTTATGATGTCATAATATTTCTTCTTAAATCAAGCTAAGAGACAAGTAGTCATGTACGCATCTTTTTATGGTCTTAAATGAGCATTCCTCATGGCTTCTAAATAGGTTTCCTTGCTAGTTCCTACTTTCCCCCATACCGCTTTATGCATTTCTACTTGCCTTGATCCCATCATGTCAAGTGGGAGTTATGTAATGCTGGAAGAAATAAGTGCTAGATCTTCTTGTTGGCTGCCTAATGGGCCACCTTCTGTCCCCCTTTTTTCGTGTTGGAATGTGTTGGCTCTAACCTCAACTAACAGCATGAGTGGGAGCTGGAGGAGATATTAGGGAATCCACATCACGTGCACATGACTTATTTTCATCATGTTGTAGCCTATGGTATAGATAATGGGTGGATCACAAATTTGCATTTCATGGAGATTAGCAAGTCCATAGAGGCTGAGGATTGGGAAACAGTAAGCGCTTGGTGGGTGAGCTACTTGGGTAAGTGTAAGGTTCCAGCTTGGTGGGTAGGTTACCCACGCCTCAAGTTTGGTAGTCAAGCTTCAACTCAGCATCGTGCTAAGCTAGCTCCCCATCAGTACCTCGATTAGGCGACCTTTAGTCATGTTGAGGAGCATAATCTCTCTATTGATCCATTCAACATCGGGAACTATCCGACAAGGCGCGATCGTTCCTCATGGTCGAAGTTGTCTCATAGGCTCTAAGCGGCTTCATGCCTTTTGGTCGGAACATTTGGTCATTGAGGTCTTAGGAATAAGGGTTTAAGCGTTTAGGGTCATCCACTCTTCATCTCCATATTTCCTATAGTTATATTACATTATCTTTAGATGATGGATCTTTTGTAATCCGCAACAGCGTTGGCTATTGCTTATGCATTGTTGTCATCATTTTCTTATATGGAATAGCAATGTTGTATGAGATTTATTGTCTGTCATTTTGCACTTTATTTTCCTTCTTATTCAAAGTCATGCTCATTTTTCCCGACCCCATTATTCAGGTCAATTTTGGAGGCCTTATCATACCTAAACAAGATAAGGTGTTTTTAGCCTTCAGCCTTATGCTACCCTTGCTCTTTAAGGTAGGGTAAGCTTTAGGCTATCCTTTCATTAACTTATTTGGGATTCAACCAGTAGCCTTAAAAGGTTTAGTTGAGTATGTTAAAGAGCAAAATGACTTCAATCATTCCCCGCCCCTTCACAAACTTATTGTTGGCAATTTAACCAGTAGCCTTGGAAGGTTCGGTTAAATCTATCAGAGAGCGGGATGATCTCAATTATTCTGTGCCCTTTCACGAACTTATTATTAGAGATTCAACCAGTATCCTTGAAAGCTTTGGTTGAATCTATTAGAGAGTGGGATGGTTTTAATCATCCCCTACCCTTTGATGTCTTATGTTGCTAATGTGGAGAGCTACATCTTCCCGTAACAATGGAAAATTTAACTTCCTTCATTTAGCTAACTTTGATATTATAAAAATGGAAGAAAAAGGCTACAAATCTATCTTCTCGGTATGCTAACTTATTTTCCACTTTCACGTTTCGCTCCCATCCCTTCATCTATGGTACTCCTTCATAATGAGATATTCTTATTTCTAATGACTAACTAAAGTGAACATTTCTAGCAACTAGAGAAGTCCTTGTGGAGGACGTCTGCGTTCCAATTTTGGATAACGAGTTCTCCTAAGTTGCACTTCAACTTGTATATACCTGGGCGAACCTCTTGGTGAATGATATATGGACCTTCGCAGTTTGTAGATAACTTACCATCTATGTTGCCTTCACTCATGGATTCAACTCTTCTCAACACTAGGTCACCCACCTAAATCGGCCTGCATACTACCTCCAATTGTAAGCTTGACACATTCTTTGTTGGTACATAGCCATTCAAAGTAAGGTATTCTCTCGCGCTTCATTGAGGAAGTCTAGAGAATCACACAAGGAAATCTAAATTTTCTCTGGATCATAGTGTTAGACGCGGAAGCTCGGAGTTCCAATTTTGCCCATTATAGTGGCTTCAGTATCGAATCTCAGCTTGAAGGTTGTCTCTCCAGTGGCCCCTATTTTCGAGGTGTGGGCGGATAGTAGGATCCCTGGGAACTCTTATACTTATTGTCCCATTACATGATCATGTCTTTTTTTCCAAAGCCTCTGCGATGATTTTATTGGCAGCTGTTGCTTGCCCATTGCATTGGGGATGAGCAATAAAGGTGAGTTTGGCTTTTTTTATGGAATTCTTTGCAGTATTTCTGGAACAACCTCCTTTCGAATGTTTTCTATTATCCATGACTATAGCTTTAGGGATGCCAAATCAGGTAATGATGTTTCTCTATATGAACTTTTGTGAGTTTGGCTTTTCTATGGAATTCTTTGCAGTATTTCTAGAACAACCTCCCTTCGAATGTTTTATATCATCCATGACTATAGCTTTAGGGATGCCAAACCAGGTAATGATGTTTCTCCATATGAACTTTTGCACCTGCGACATTGTTAAGGTGGCTAGCGGCTCAGCTTCTATCCATTTCATGAAATAGACTACTGTAAGTATCAAGAACGTTCTTTGTCCAAATGTTGTTGGGAAGGGACCCAAAATGTGATGAATGGTGAAATTCATTGACTAAATGAAAGGTATAAACCCTTGATGATGAGCACCAAATGTTGATAAAGATTAATCTCTCCTAAGAAAACCCAAAAGAGAGAAATACCCCAAAGCTTCTAGTGATTGATTCAAAGTTGAGAATAGTTGAACAAAAGAGATAAATCACTCTATCCTTTAATCCTTTAAAGCCAAGAAACTAAGGATTTAATTGAAGAGATGAACTTAATTTCATCACCCTCCTTAGAGAGAAAGAAATTTGAGATTTTGAGAAAATACTAAGCATCAAACTCCCATATCATTGATCCACGTCTGAGAAATAGGAGAGTATCCCATTTCCCAAGTCATGCATAAATAATAGGATTACAAGGAAATTAACAATGAAATCCTAACTAGTGGTGCAATTTTAAAAGGATTATCTAGAATGTAGGTGAGTTAGAATTGGCTGCACTTGGTTGCTAGATTGAATGAGTGAACTGCTACCTCAATTGGATGAGTCATGGGAAGATTTTCATGTGGGTGACTCTTAGAGATGTCCACCAGCTGTCTATGAAATATTAGCCCTTAATTCATCTATTTGCTAGCATATTGAATTCCTTAATGAAAAATGTACAATTCCAGATCTTGCACTAACCCTTGCTCAGTTTTTACCCTATACCTTCCTTGATAATTAGAATTTAGAGACGTTCTATGACTTGACAACAAGTGGACATCTAAAATTATCCGTTCTTATATAATTTGTCCAAATTGGAGCCCATTCGCTATTCTAAAATCGAGTTAGAATTAAGCAAGGTGTTATACCAAGAAAACTGAAAATGAGGTATTGAGATGGTTTTAGAGGATACAGTAGCTAAGCTTCTTATTTAGGATTACTAATTCCCAAACACCTTTCCTAAACTTGCTTGGACCTCCTCAAGGATTCTAAGTCAATATTGACCTGCGAAGGCCTAGTCCTTGACCAAAAATCAACATCGAGCCTATTTCGTTCAAGACCCTTGCTTGTGAGAGTAAGTCCAAGCTTAGAGTTTGCTCCGCATCAACGTCTTCGCCCTTGAAGAGGATTTTCCCTCAAATCTTTATCACCTTCAAGGCACGAAGTGAGATCCCCAACATTAAAGGTGGTGGATATGTGCATGTCTCTCGAAAGCTCTATTTTATAGGCATTCTCTCCTACCTTTTGTGCCACCTTGTATTGACCATCTCCTCTAGCCATAAGCTTGTTCTTCCTCCTTGATGGTAGCCTTTTTTTCCTCAAGTGCACAAGATCTCCCAGCTTGAACTCAAGATGAGCGTGGTTCTTGTTGGCCTTAAGCTTGAGATGCTCATTCACTTTCTTAATTTGTGCCCTCACTTGCTTATGTAGGCCCTTTATCTCCTTAGCTCTTGTGTCAGCATCAAAATTCACCTTTGATTCTTGAGGAATAGGAATAAGATCAATGGGGTAAGCGGGTTAAGGCTATAGAACACCTCAAAGGGAGAATGAGGGGTAGCATGGGAAGGAGCCCGATTGTAACCCGATTGTAAGCGAATTTGATATGAGCAAGCTTGATATCCTAATTCCTCAAGCTCTTACTCACTATACCCCTTAGTAAGGTTATGAGAGTTCTATTTATCATCTCTATTTATTATTAGTTTGCAGGTGGCAAGCAGTAGTCAAGAGTAACTTAGTCCTTACTAGTTTTTATAGGGATTTCGAAAAGTGAGATCGAAATTTCTTGGAAGAAAAGGTCCGTAATGTAGGTATCATCATCACTTTTGTGGTAAGCAATAAAGTGACCCATCTTGGAGAATCGATCCACTACCAGCATGATAGCATCTCTTCCCCTTGGTGTCCATGGGAGGGCCACAATGAAGTCCATGCTAATGTAATCCTAAGGCCTTATATAGACTGGAAGAGGAGTATAAAGGCCTTGATCGAAGTAACTCTTAGCTATATGATAAATGTTATACCTTGTGATCATCTCATGAACATTCCCCCCCATCTTGGGCCAAGACAAATGCTCCTTGAGTATCTTAAGAGTCTTGTTAACGCCAAAGTGATTGGCTAAGGCTCCTCCATAAGCCTTCTTGACAATCACATCCCTTAGAGGACTTTTGCGGATGTAAAGCTTGTTTCCTCTGAAGAGAAAGCCATCTTATAGAGTGAAAAAGCCAAGGGTAGAGGGATCTGCCATTGCTTCCTTGAACTCCTCATCCTATTTGTATAAAGTTTTGATGGAATGGAATCCAAGGTCCTTGGCCTCAAGGATCGAGAGGATAGCATGCCTCCTTGACAATGCATTGGCCATGACATTCTCTTTTCTACTCTTGTGCTTGCAAAAGAAGGTGAAAGATTAAAGGACTTCAACCCACTAGGCATGTCTTGTGTTCAACTTGTGTTGACCATTGATGTAGGACAATGCCTTGTGATTCGAATGGACCATAAAGGGTTTGGCCTTAAAGTAATGACTCCAATGTTCTGTGGCTCTAATAATAGGATAGAATTTTTTGTCATAAGTGCAGTAGTTGAGTCTTAAACCATTCAACTTCTCACTAAAGGAGGCTAGAGGGCGCTTGGCTTGAGTAAGAACCACTCCAATTCCAATGCCGCTAGCATCACACTCGACTTTAAAAAGGAGATTGAAGTTAGGAAAAATAAGATAGGGGTCAAACATAGCCTATCCTTTATTATTTCAGAGGCTCTTTGGGCAGCCTTTATCCATTCAAAGCTTCTTTTCTTCATACATTCGGTTAAGAGAGCCATAATGAAGCTAAAGTCTTTAGTGAACCGGCAGTAGAAAAAGGCCAACCTATGGAAGCGTCGAACTTCCATGATGGATGTGGGAGCAGCGGTGAATCTAGACATATAAAATAAAGGTATCTATTAATAAAATACCCATTTTAGGAGTGTCCATATATATTAATATAAACCCCTTCAAAATATAGATCATTAAAATTTGTTTTTGGCCAAGCATGTCCCTCGACACCCTACAGCTCCACATAGATCCACCTATGCGTGGGAGTAGGCCAACTCTTAATAGCCTCAACCTTAGATTCATCAACTTGAATTCCCTCACAGGACACAACATAGCCTAGAAAGATAACTTGAGGAGTGAATAATTCACGCTTCTTAAGCTTGGCATATAACTTTTGTTGTCTCAACACTTAGAACACTTGAGATATATGTTCTATATGAGAGGGCTCATCACGACTATACACTAGGATATCATCAAAATACACTACATCAAACTTCCCAATGAATGGTCTTAAGACCTCATTTATGAGACTGATGAAAGTACTAGGACAATTAGATAGACGAAAAGGCATCACAAACTACTAACACAATCCATACTTGTCTTAAAAGTGATCTTCCATTCATCTTCTTCTTTCATCCTAATTTGGTGATAGCCACTATGAAGGTCAATTTTGAAAAAGACCTTGGAACTATGTAACTCATCAAGCTTAGCAACCAATTGAGAAATAGGAAACTGGTACTTGATGGTGATGTTGTTTATAGCCTTAGAATCAACATACATATGCCTAGTGCCATCCTTCTTAGGTACTAAAAGAGTGGGAACCAAAAATGAACTCAAGCTTTCTCTAATGTATCCACAGTGAAGCAACTCTTGTACTTGTTGTTGAAGCTCTTTGATTCATTAGGCTTGCATATATAGGTCATCTCGTTTGGCAAAGGGGCACCCAGTAGGAGATCAATTTGGTGTTCAATTCCTTTCAAAGGAGGAAGCCCTAGGGTTAAATCATTGGGAAACACATCCACAGACTCTCTGAAGAGTGAATGAGCTAGGGGATAAATGGGTTTCACTTCCTCACATGTGTTTGATTCTACCATAAGTAAGGCAAATAAAGGCTTGCTTTTGCTAGTGGCTCTCTCCACTTGTGTTTCACTCATAAATAGGCTTTTTTCACTTCCTTTTTTCGGTTTAAATTTGAGGGGCTTATGTGGGGTTAATGGGGGCAAAGTAGGATTACGACCCTTGCATTTGAATGCATATGCATTAACATACCCGTCACGAATCACATGATTATCAAACAACTAAGGCTACTCAGTAATAAGTGACATGAATCTATTGGAAGGACATCACATAGTATGTCACCACAATATGGACTAGCCAAAAATATAATAAGAGCTTGCTTAGGAATAGTTACCTCGCTTCCTTACTTGAGCCATTGGAGAGAATAAGGGTTGGTGGGTAGTTAAAGCTTGTCAATGAATACTGTGGAAGTTACATTGGTGCAACTCCCTACATCAATAATGAGCTCATACACCTTGCCTCCAATAGTGCATCGGATATAAAAGATTTACTCTCTTTGGCTTGGTTCACAAAGAGCCTCTTGGACATGGAGTGTTCTTCGAATTATCAAGAGTTCACCCACATCCGGAGTGATCAATATTTAATCCTCATTTTTTACTTCCTCCTCACTAGTTGCCTCCTATAGTAGCTTAGATTTCTTCTACTTCTCCAATGGTGAGAATTCTTTGGTTGGGAAAATCCACTTGAAAGTGTCCATAACCATGGCATTTGAAGCACTTCTTACCCTCTAACCTCTAGAGGGCTCACTCGCAATCCAATTACTCTTGTCAAGGGATTTAATTAATGTAGGTATTGCCAACTTTGTTGTGGGAGGAGTAACCCTCGAGGTTGCTCTGAGGACGAATAGAAGTGATTTGAAAGGGTTTTTGACCCTTAAGTGGCTTTTTAACTTTGATAGCTAGGTGGCACATATCATCAAAAGATAAGTAAGGTTGTAGATTCACCTCATAAGCAACGCTAGGAGATAGCCCCTTAATGACCCTAACAATTTTGAGTTCGGATTCTTCATCGAAGCCAATGCTTATTTGGAGTTGTTCAAACTCCCTAATGTACCCTTCTACCTTTAGATTTTCTTGGTTGAGAGAGGTGACTTTGAGGTAGAGTTCTTATTTGTAAGAAGGGGGAAGGAATCTCTTATCCATATGCTTTTTGAGCTTGGACCAAGTTTTGATTTTGGATTTGGCTTCTCTAGCCCTACTTTTCTTCACATGTTCATACCATAGTGCAGCATATTCCTTCAATTTAAGAATGACCAACATGAAGGACTTTTCATCATTATACTCTTTGAGTTCAAAGATCCTTTTAATGGCTTGAACCCAATCAAGAGAGTTTTTCAGGTTAAGATTGTCATCAAATTCCAAAGCCTCAACTTTGAGATCCCTAAGGTCATCCCTTAGATGCCTTCTTCTTCTAGGCCCTTCTTCCTCATCATCAAAGTCTTCATAAGAGGAAAAGTATGCTATATCAATAGGATTAACATCATATCCTTGACAGTAAGGATTTCATTGTGCGGATCCCCTCACTAGTTCAAGTTCTTTGGTGAGCTTCCTTACTTGCTCTTGAAGCTTAATAATGGTCCTATCTCTCCTCATCTCATGGGTTTGCGCAGGAGGAATGCTCTTAGAGTGAGACGCATCTCCCTCATTGGCCATGATTGGTGGTAGTTTGTATGTGAAAAGAGGGAAAATGATGAAAACAGGGGAGCATGAACATGGTAGGGGTGGCACGGATGAGAAACTGAGAAACTAAGGGTGGCACGGTCACACCTGAGGGCACGGGGTGGCCGTGCTAAATCTCTAGAAATCTTTTTTATGTGTAGAAGAGTGGCACGGTCGTGCCAAGCAGTATAGGGTATTCGTGCTAAATTTCTGGATCAAAATTCCAAAGTGCAGAATTTCAGCACGGGCGTGCCAAGTGACAAGGGTTGGAAATGCCAATTTTCTGGTTTGGTGATTTTGATGGTTTTTGGCTTTTGTTGTAAAGTTTAGGGATGTGTTTGGGTTGGGGATTGTGTTTGGACTATTTTAGGGTTCTTTGTGGACTAGAAAAGAGAATTAAAGAGGGAGAACTGAAGACAAAAATAGTATAGAAAAGAGTGGAATTTAAGTAAATCAAAGATGGATTTGATGCTCACCAAGATGAAGGAGCTTTTTACTCTTATACCAAATGATCCACGGTGAAATTCATTGACTAATTAAAAAGTATCGACCCTTCATGAGAAGCCCCAAATGTTGATGAAGATTAATCTCCCCCAAGAAAATTCAAGACAAAGAAAAACCCCAAATCTTCTAGTAATCGAACCAAAGTTAAGAATACTTGCACAAAAGTGATAAATCACCCCACTCTTTAATCCTCTAAAGCCAAGGTACCAAGGATTAAATTAAAGGGATGAACTCAATTTCGCCACCCTCCTTGGAGAGATAAAGAAGTTTGAGATTTTGAGAAAATACTAAGCATCAAGCTCTCATATTATCAATACAAGTCTGAGAAATATTACAAGGATCAAGCAAACAAATGGGAGAGTACCCCCTTTCCTAAGTCATACACTAGCTAATAGGATCTTAAGGAAATTAATCAACGAAATCCTAACTCTTGATGTAATTTTAAATGGATTATCTAGAATATAGGTGAGTTGAAATTGACTGTATTTGGTGTTAGATTGAATAAGTCATCCACTACCTCAATTGGATGAGTCCTGGAGAGATTTTCCTATAGGTGGCTCCTAGAGGGTTCCACCAGCTATCTAAGAAATATTAGCCCTAAATTCATCCATTTGATAGCCCACTTAATTCCCTAATAAAGAACGTGCAATTCCAAACCAAGCACTGACCCTTGCTCGGGTTTCACCCCCATATCTTCCTCGATACTTGGAGTTTGGAGGAATTTGAAGACGTCCTATGGCTTGATAGAAACCAGACATCTAGGGATATCCATAAGTATATACCGTGTCCAAATTGAAGCTCGTTTGATCTTCCAAAACAGAGCTAGAATTAAGATGAGGTGTTCTGGGCAGAAAACTGAAAATGAGCTATTGAGGTGGTCTTGGAGGATAAAGTAAAGGTTACTAATTGCCCAACCAAATTTCCTAAGATTACTTGGACCTCCTCAAGGATCCAAGTCAACATTTACTTAGAAGGACCTAATCCTTGAATTAAAGTCAACATCTAGCCTACTTGGTTCAAGACTCTTGCTTATAAGAGTAAGTCCAAGGTTGGAGTTTGCTCTGCAACAACAAGTATATTCCCCATTAGGAAAATGAAGGTAGGCTACATATTGGGACAATTCAATGGCTGATGGTGAATAAGCAGGGCATGTCATTGACCTTTGTCACAACTTGTGACATACAGTTTGGTATCCTGCAGCATAGTTAACCAATAGTATATTGCTCTAAGGGCCTTTTTAGTGAGGGTTAGAGCACCTATGTGATTTCCACATATTTTTCATAGACCTCTCTCAACACATAATTAGCATTTATGGGTCCTAGAGATTCAGTAACATCATGTTGAATGACCTTTTGTATAGTTCTTCGTAAAAAAGGCAATACCAGACAGACTTTTGCTTAATCCTTGTAGCTTCCTTCGCATTTGGTGGTAGTTCTTCTTTGGTATGACTGGATCCATCCATGACATTTCTTCTTCATGCCATGCCTTTATACTCATTAACTTCTCCTCCTCAATGCTCTTATAGGGCAAGGTTTCCACCAGGATCATTCAGCTAAAGTTGTTGATGCTTGAGCCTGCGAGTTTTGATAATGCATCATCCTGTTAGTTCTCTATCCTTGGGGCTCTTTTAATATTGAAATAGCTTAGTTCACTCAATAATTCTTTCACCTTCTTGTGGTACTTCTCCATAGTTAGATCCCTAGCCTTGGACTCTCCCAGGACCTGGTTTACCACTAATTGGGAGTCATGCCCTGTTAGCCTTTTAACCATGATGACATTAGTAATCCATTCTAGTTATAAGGTTATTAATAAGCTTGGACCTTACCTTCAAGAGCTTATCAACCTCCTCTATTAATGCCTTGTTCTTTTAAGCTAAAATCATCATTTTTTCTGCTTCACGGGTTTTATGTTAGGATTTATGCTGAGGAGGTGGGATATTATGGCGAGATCTATGCCAGGCATCTCATGTGCTGAAAATCAAATACATCTCGGGGTTTCCTCAAAAGTTCAAACAAGTGATTCCTTGATCTCTTGAGGCAGGGTTCAACCCACCCTCATGGTTCTCTCAGCATCCCCTTCTAGTAAGGATATCTCTTCCCTACCTTCATTTGGTTTAGTAATAGGAAAGAACTCTTCCCTCGCATCCAACATGGCTATGCCCACGTGGTCACACTTTACAACACTTCTTGTCCTTTTGAGGTTTACTCAATTGGATTCCTTCCTAGAGGTGTCTAGGGTTCTGCTAGAACTCAGTGTCACCATGTAACATTCCCTAGCCATGTGTTGCTTTCCCCTTAATCTCTCAGTGATTCCACGATATGAGACATATAACATGATGAGGTGGTTTGTAGAGACCACTACTTCTAGTTGATATATTAAGGGTATCCCTATTATCGCATTGTAGACTGAGCTCACATCCACTACTATGAAGTCTACCTTAAGGCACTTAGAACATTCTCCTTCTCTGATCGTGACCCACAATTGGATTAGCCCCTTGTGCTTGATTGGATGACTAGTATGGGATAGTTAACAGATGTCAAGGAACCTTTTGATATGGCAATGCCATCTGTTTAAAGGTATGTTTGAAGATATCAACTACACTCCCACTGTCAACCAGAATATCAGCCACATCATAACCTCTTATGTTTAGAGTGACTACCAAAGTGTCATGATGAGGTAAACGCACACCAGTAAGGTCGTCATCGGTAAATGTCGGAGGTGGACCTATTTTATTGAGGTTGTTTGCCCACACTCTATCCTCGTGACCTCATAGCTTAAGCTTGTTAGATGTGCCTTGACTTGGGATTTTCTATAATGTATCCCTCCAGATATGACGTTAATGGTGCTCTTTTTTTTGTTATTCCCATTGGGCTCAGTTGTGTTATGGAGCTTGTGATCTCGATTGCGAGCAACTTCTCTCTGGTTCCTTGCTTTGAACTTGTTATAATGACCTCTCCTACTGCGGTCTTCCAAATTTTCCTTTTAAGTCCCTAAACATGGCAGTGGTGTGGCCATAATCGTTGTGAAAGTCGCACCATCTAGATTTTGTTACTCATTTTCTTTGGTCTCTTCCATTTATCATCATTCTTGTACATTTGGTATATTTCTTCACTTGGGTATAATGAATAATGCTCGAAACATGGAGAATCCCTAGGTTTTTCCTTCTCGGGTTTTGCTGGGTTTGCTTCAGTGAACCCTTTCTTGCCTTTGTCTCTGATAAGATCTGAGGTTGTCTTCCCCTAGGGCTATCTTTCCCATCCCCTAGTGACATGCTTGGCTATCTTGTTGAATTCTTCAATATGAATGAACTGATTGGCCTTCAATAAGACTTTACCTAAGGTATTTAGCATCTTCTTCACGAGCAAATCTTTAAAGGGGCCCCTTACAAGGGCATTCATTAGAGTTAACGCAACCACATCTTGTTCTAACTTGGGAATGAGAATGGCCTTGACATTGAAATGCCCAACATATGACCACAGAGTTTCGTTCAGGTCCCAACAGATGTTCAAGAGCTCATTCGAGTTTTTCTCCCTCCTTCTATTACTAATGAAGTAACTAGTGAATTATTCCACCAGCAGACTAAAATTAGATATTGAGCTAGGTGTCAAGCTATTAAACCACTATTGTGCCAGTTCGGACAAGGTCGTTGGAAAGCATTTGCACCAGACAACATCGGTGGCAATTGTGAGGTGCATTATGTTGGCGAACTTAGCAAAATGATCCTCTGTGTCCCCTGCCCCATTGTAATTGATCTCAGGCAAGGGGAACTTCTTTGGGACTGGCTCGGCTAATATTGAGGTGGTGATTGGTGATTGGGTAGGATAGGAGACAACTACTTGTTTTTCCAAATGTACATTGTTCTGCTGAGGCGATTGTTGCATGATTGGGTCCCCTATTGTGGATCCTAAAAATGAATGGGTAGAGTAGTTTCGTGTATCATTCCCTTGACTACGTTCCCTAACTTTGTTGTCACCCTCTTTGTTTCCTGCTTTCCCCCTACTATGATGATAGCTTCAAGCCAATTCTTGTTTCGGGTTGCATCTATACCATTGTGATGTGTTCGGGTGGGTCACATTGAGGTTATCCTTCAAGCCTAATGATGAGAATCACTCCTATGTCTTTCTAGACATGAAATTTTCACTAAGGTGGAGCGTTGATTCTAAACTCTCTTGGCTAGGTGAGGATTGTGCTTGGTAGTGATTTACACAATTGTCTAAGTGTTGTAACCACACTTACCTGTATAGCTTGTGAAAGTGGCTCCAGGGTGAGGATAGGTTGCCTGGACACTGAGCTTGGGGCTCCCATATCGTCATCTAGCCTTATATTTTGAATGATTCCCTCTGTGTTGGGAATAAGTGTTACGCTATGTTGAGCTTTTGGATGGGTTCTCATATTCAAGGGAACATTTATGTTCAATTAAATTCTATTGGCTCCACGTCTTATCACCACGCCATATGTGTCTGCCTCCACATGCACCCTACTAGTCTCAGGTTCTTATGTTTTGTCATGTTGGGTCATCATGATGATCGATAATTAGCCCCACAGTGGCTGCTAAATGTTTATAGTGTAGATTAAATGATGGGTTAATATTCTTCCTATTAAAGAGAATCTGGGCTGATTAAGTTCCTAATGATATTTCCATCGTCAACCAGGCTGAGAACACATTAATATTGTATTGAGTTGACGTTGGCTAATACCTACAACACAATTCTGCACCGAAGGTTATCTGCGAGAAATCCCTCTGATGCTTAAGTCAGTTTGTGACATAATGTTGTGATGTATACTGCGGAATGAGTAATAATTAGGCATTAACTTCTTCCTGACGGGAGGGGGACCCTTAGACAAGCATGAATGTTGGTAAATTTAAGTCGAGGAGTGTGAAATGTTTCATGAGTCATGTGAAGCTTTTGATTTATGGGCCTGAAATGCTTCTTTCTTTGTACGTTGAGTGAGACTCAACCCATGCTTTACGGTGATGCTATTGTTATTAAAAAAAATTTAGAATAATGATTATTTAATTTTGTTACTTTCAGCTATATGTATCTTAAATTATGGCATGAAAATGCAAATTGATTCACTTTATTTGAATTAGTTTATATGAACTATAGCACATATGTAGAAAGACATACAATAATGTGAGAAGTTATAAGACCTGGGGTATCAAAATCAATTCGAGCCAATGATAACACAACCATGATTTGCTTAGCAAGTAAGAGAAACCATGGTAGAGGACGCGCTCGGCCTTCACCGACTCTCCCACAATATTGCCTAGAGCCCCTCCATCTTTCTCGTCGAATTAGGCTGCCAATGGCGATTTTTCTGGTGGCCATCGCTGGTCGTGCTCTACATAGATTTAATCCAATTTCTAATTCAGCTTTGCCCCAATTTTACTCTCTATTGTGTCTATATTCCCTATCCAATTAAGGTTTCAGTCTACATATTAGGAGAAACTGATTAGCTTAGAGCTGGTTTGCAGTGTTCCAGGTTGCAGATTAGTCCAAGCAGACAACTCGACTTCATGGTCTTTGAGCATCAATACGGGCTCCTCTACTTCAATTCATTCTTCAAGGATCAAATTAGGTGTGGGTGTTTCTTTTTCTATCTTGGTGTTAATTATTTTACCATTGTTCCTAGTTTGTCTTAAATCGCTTAATTAGAAGTTGAATTATATCTTTATAATTCTATCTACCTAGTCCGCTATCTTGCTTGTATGGTTTTGACCAACTAAGGAAAGTTGAGTATGTGTTGTGTTTTGGGCCAGCCTTGGTAGTGTTGATTACAATATCTAGTTGGGAAACCTAGGTGTGTCGCTGGTTGTTATAGGATCGTTTTGGCATTTGGGTTACAATGTGGACATGTTGGACACTTTGTTAGATTGGGGAATAGATAATCCCCTTCAAGCAGCTCTCATTCATACTCATCTCAAGGATCATGAGTTTGATGAAATTGCTCAACTTGTTTTCCAAATGCAGGGACCTGATGAGATACCGCATAAAGTGAAATTTCTTAAGGATGAAGGGAATAGATGCTTCAAAAACAATGACTTTCTCAATGCCATAGCCTTCCAATGAAGATGAGATTCTTTTCAAACACTTGGCTATTTCTTTGGATCTTAATTTGGCTGCCTCGAGCTTACACAAGAAAAGTTTATGTTAGCCATTACATTCTGTTCTTTACTTCTTGAATTTAAGCCCCAAAACACGAAAGCTTTATTTAGGAGGGAACAAGGAAACATTGGGCTTGCATAATCATCACAAAGCTTTGTGTGACTTGAGGGAAGCTGCTCGCCTTGACCCCTATAATTATGAGATTGCAAGGGAACTTGCAATAGTGGAAAATACAAATTGCCAATTTGAGGTTTTTAACAAGGATTTGGAGACTTCAGAGTACAAAGTTAGTAATCCAAAGAAATAGGATCATGCATAGACAAGCAGCTTAAAACTCGTTCCGACTCAGAAGCTTCAAATGTGACTACAAATTTAGATGCAATCTATCATTACAAACATAAGTGAAGATTTTGTGAGGAATGATAATTTCTCCATGGAAGCGAATAGGGAAAGTATATGTTCTTGCTCATCATCAACCCCTCTAACAAGTGTAGAGGATAGAAAGAATATCGACTCTATCATATCTTTGACATCACATTCAATGGACGTTGACCACCCTGTTGATGTTATTTTTCATTTATGAACGACAAGAAATAAGACACGTCCATAAGGAACTCTTTGGTTATCTCCATCAGACCATGAAAAAATCACATAGGAGAGAAATTGAACTCTATAAGGGTAGGTCAGTGACCTACGTGTTTATTAGCGCTCGACAATTTGGCATATCAGCACTTATCGGAGGTTGATCAAGGTCTCAAGTCTACCATGGAAGATTCTCTAACCATGGCCACCATGGAAGACTCAATTGTTCACAAAACAAACTCAGCATGTTAAGCGGATGATGTAACTAATGCCTTGTAATTTTCTGCACAAGTTCGAAGCAATCCAATAGGAAGGAAGCTGCATAGGAGGAAGAACCATCAGTCATGGCAGTGTAAGAGAAGTGTCAAGGTCGGAGCAAGATATGATTTAGCATTTTTACCTCTTACGCAATTGATTGGTGTAGGGAAGATTCAAAACTAGGCAAGAGATTTAAGAGATGGATACAAAAAGTTTGCAAACATATTCAGCAAAGTAACAAAGGTCATCAACCACAACTTCAAAAGACAACATCTGAGGAGCATGTAGTGATGACATCGTCGAATGTAAAATTTGTGGCTATAGTATATGTAGGCTATAATCGAGCCAAAGGATGGTGGTGTTTATAATGTGGTTGTTAGGACATCCTCTGTATTTTCTATACTACTTGCATTATTTTACAGACACGTTAAAAAAGGAGTTAAGTTGAGTTGCAACCTAAAATAAATGATACAAGCAATAGTAGGCGAACATTTTGACTTAGATATTCTAAATAATGTAAAATAAGGAAAGGAACCAAGATTTCTTTCGTAAGTAGTTATATGAGAGTTATGGTTTTATGATCTTGACGTAGGAGATATTTAAATGAACTTAAGAATAATTAAATGAACAGAAAAGGAGAAAGCAATTTGTATAACCTAAAACCTAATTAAAAAAGATAAGTAACTAATTTGCCATATGATTTTCAAATAAATGATAAAGAATTTAAAGGAAATCATATAAGGCATAGTTGAGATTTATACATGTTTAATTACAAATAAGATAACCAAAATATATTTATTTTGCACAAAACGGTCAAAATTATGTGGAGAACCAAATAGAAAATCTTGTTGCAATATTCGTCAATATGGTTGATCAAGACTAGTGAATTAAACTCATTGTTTTGCTTAATTGAGCTTTTGAATTGTATGCTAGAAGGGATATGAACTTTTATGATAGGTGTGTAGCGTGTGGACATTGTTGAGTATGTGCAACTGCACAAAATAATTAAGGAAAAGTCTTTTATTATTTGAGTGCTTGGATTCCAAATGGTGGGATCTAAGAATGTTTGAATATGTATGGGAATTATGAGTCCAAATATTAATTATGCGAACAAGTTGGATTGCTCTCAGACCCAATATGTCTACATTGCTTGCATCCCAATGTGTCTACATTGCTTGTGAAACTAAGATTTATGTTTTATGTTTTCTTTATAGCCAACCAATCCATTATTATGTTTATTTGTACAAATGTTCATATATGAATGATTATATGAGAAACTAAAAGGAAAACTATGCATGAATTTTATTACAAGGTGCACCACTCGGGAATTTACAATATGGTATGTGAGATAAACAGAGGGGGTTAAAGTTAGCCAAAATTTTTTATGCATGAATTTTATTTTTACTGCAAAATATACTCTTGAATTGTTTGAATTAAAGTTGACCAATGAGTCATGTACGTATTTAGTTTTGATTATTGAACCGGGATAACATACTTACACTAATTTTAGAACACTTTTCTTCTCTTTTTAGACAATACATTACAAGTCAAACAAGAGCATGAAAGAGGACAAAGGAAAAAACATTATAAATCAGAGGGCTCTTGCTTGAACTTGACCTTTGGCATTTATTTTTGGGCTCTTATAACCCCTACCAAAAACATGAATTAGCTAGGGCCATAAAGCATGGCTTTGGCATGCTGTAAAATTTTTCTTAGATACTTCATATACATAAATCCCATACTTAATTTACATGTTTTTCTTAAATTAATTTAAATTGTCTTATTTCCTCTAAAAGTAACAGTAATATTCCCTAATTATTTAAGATTTTCATTGCCCAAACTTTGTTTGATTGACCATAGAGTGGTTGATCAAATAAGACTAGTTTTGCGGGGGGAGGGGTCCTACATTGTGGCCTTCTTTGTGATACAAAGATCCTTGAGAAAAACTGAGTATATGGTGGCATCTGCTAGATAAGATCAATTAAAGGGATGTTGATTTTAATTTACAAGGTATCTTTAATCTTATCAACATGGGTTTGATATTTCTTTCCCTCGAGTTGGAATACATGAATATGTTTGACAAATCATGCAGGGGTGGCCTTGGGAGGAGATGGACCAATATAATAGAAAGTCATCCTCCCCATGCTCTCCATTGTGCGAAGGAGAGAATGGACCGCAACAAGAGGAACAAACATGGATATAAATTTTCCTATTTGATCCAAGAATATTCATTTTCCTTACATCATTAAAGTCCTTGCCAATTGGGTCAGGTGAGGAAATGAGGCATACTCTAGGGTTTGCCTCGGATTTGACTTGGATAAATGTCACGTTCACTAGCTGGCATGGCCAACTAGGGAAATTGTTCATTCATTGGTCTCATCATCTTTCCATTTTAGCACTGAACATCCTCTTCATGTTACTATTAAGTCTCCTTTCCATCTTATCATAATTAATATAGCTAGGAGCAAGTTGTATCTCAGCTACAAGTGGTGATGTTAATTGCCCTTCAGATGCATTGGATGCACCTTGGTAGGTCAATCTAGCATAAAAAATGGAAGAGTTTCCTTGCAAACCTCCACCTTGGACGTTGGGCGTTACTGCATTTGGTCCACTACTTTAGTGACATGTTAGGTTGTTTTGCCCTACCCTAGTTATAAGCCGGAGAATATGGCTCAATCTTGGGTTATTGGTAGATTGTATTCACTTAAAAATTAGAAAGGAATGGAATTAAGAATGAAACGAGGAAGATATGATCTCTAATATCACTTGTTTGGTTCAACTCATAAAGTAGAAAATTTATTCCAGCATATGAGTTCATATAAACTACAGAAGGAGGGATTTTTACTCAAACACGTATATAAAGATTTGAGTGATATTACAGGAATGCTATTGTAAAAAAAAAAAAAAAAATGAACCAAACATCGGTATGGGAATTAATGATTTTAGTCCATACATAGATGAAAAAAATATTGAACCAAACGGCCCGTTAGAGAATTGTCATTGAAAAAATGCCTAATTTTGAAGAACTCCTTTGTTTCATTTTCACCTTTTTATATGAAATTCATAATATCTTATACCGTAATGGGTTTAATATATTTTTAAATATTAGTGTAATGTGTGTAACCTTTTTAGCTAATGCCATTTTAAATTGGGATTATTAGCCTCAAATGTCCAACCTTTTGCTATAGAAAATTTATAATTACACCAATAAGAAATACACTAAAAATATATTGAATATTGTGATTGATTCATTTTAATTTTTATCATTAAAAGTTCTATTTTAATGATAATAATTTTTTATGTAATTACATCACATCATGTTAGGAAAAATTTAATATTAATTTTGGCAGTGTTTTTAAAGTGATTGCTTCTATTTTCCTTGAATGCACAGTTTAAAATAATTGTTAAATCAAATTTGCAAGTAGACGGCATGTTCTGAATTTTGTATGGGGCGTTGTATTCAAATTTCAAAACTTGGAAGAGAGAGCCGAAGTCATGAGCCCTTCCACACTCCGTATTGCTCAGGAACTTTAGTCCAGATCCTTTTTGCTCCTCAAGTGTAATTTCAGACACCGCTCCGAGCACACCGAGAGAGAGAGAGAGAGAGAGAGAGATGGAGAACGAAGCAAAGGGGATTGATGTCCGAGGAGTTCCGACCTATGGAGGACGATACACTTTGTACAACATCCTGGGCAACCTTTTCGAAGTCTCCTCCAAGTATACGCCCCCTATTCAGCCTGTTGGTCGCGGCGCTTATGGCATTGTTTGGTATTTCTCTTGCTCCTCGCATAAGCTTTATTCAATTGGGATTCACCTGTGCTTTCTTTGCTGCTTCAATTTTGCTTGCTTTGAGTTCTAACAAGATTGCGCCTTAGGATCATATGTGGGCTTTTCTTTTTTTTTTTTTTTTTTTTTTTTTGGGGGGGGGGGGGTGGTTGGGTTGGGAGGGGGTGTTTAACGTCTGGATGATTCAAAGCAAAATCTGGGCTATGTGCTGGCGAGCACAAGTAGTGCAACTTCAGGAGTCAAAAATACTGCTGTTTACATAAAATTTCTGCTCGGCTTTGTGTTTATATTTTTACTAAGAATTAAATTAACAAAGGGTAATATCTGATTCATCAAATCCAAGGGGTTTTTCATTTTGATGTAAATGATCTTAACTAAGTGGGTGCTAAAGAATGGTCAGTTTTCTCTTACTCGGAATTGCAAGGGCTAAGTGGGCCATGTGAGTGCCCCCTTACTGATGCTTTGGTTAAGTTTCATCTGGTACGATGTCAGTCATTGCCGTTATAGATACTTGAAATTATTATGGAAATTGGAAAATCTGGATTATCTTGTCAATGTCGAGTGATTGGACATGTTTGAAGGGTTCTCATTTTAGAGAACAAGTTGGACTATTTTTCAATGATCTATTCAGGGATTCTATCTATGTGCTTGCTCTCGTTTTTAATACATTGTGCCTGTTGGGTAATTATTTTACCTTACAGTCTGTGTGATTTTGATATCTGCTTTTTGAACAAGAATTGAATCCTTCACTGGATCCAGGTTCCAGACTATTGTGGTAAATTGAATGATTTCTTGAAGCTTCATTCAGTCCATTGCAGTTATGTTATTGCAGACTGTTGGTTGTCTAACTGGAATATGTTTAGACAGCTCCATATGTGCCCCCTTTGTCACATATATTGCTGTAGAGCTGCTGCAGAATCAGATGGTGTCTTCTCTTTATCCTCTGAAAATATTCATTCTTTGCCGGTCCATATTATCATTGCATTCAATGTTATAGGCCGAAGGGTTGTCAATTAACCTGGTTTGGTGTGCAAGCTAATACGAGATAAATTTTGCACCTAATGGCTCAAACCTTAGTTGATGTCTTGACATCCCTTTGACCCCTAACATTAAGTTGAAACATTAAAATGAAAAAAGCCCAATGATCCTGGACAGAGAGAATCATTTGATTTATGCATGGATCTTTAGGCGCTAATGATCCAATTTTTAGGGGGTATTGGACAAAAGCAATCCTACTTTTGTAGTTGGCTATGAGCATGCCGAAGTTTGAGGCTATTTAATGGTTTTAGACTAGTACTAGTATTTGGCTCACCCAAGTCCTTACATGGAAGGTGGAGTTGAGAATGAAGGTTATAAATATTTGGATGCTAAGCATATGAACTTTAGGAGTACTGGATGAAAATAATCCCATTTTAAAAGTTAGCTATTGACCCGCCGAATCGAACTCTAGGAACCTCAATATAGGTATAAAATAAAGTTTGGTTAGTTTCTGGTCAACTTTAAAGTCATATTATTTTTGTTCAATACCTTTAAGGTTCGGACTACTAGAAGTCCTTAAATCCTTAGTGTGCCATTCTATGCTATGATTAAGGAAAAACTTTCCAAAAATTATAATAAAAATTGTAAAAAAAGTTAGAAAAGAAATTGGGAAAACCAATCCCTTTCCTAAAGTGCCCCCCAACCCCATCATGGCAACCACTGTCATCTGTGGATCCTACTGCAGTGGGCCAACAAAGCATCGACAATCTTTTGAGCTTAGCTTATCAGCAAAATATGTTGTGTCCTATTCATTTTGAGGACTCATGTTCTGAAAGAAGACCAGGGTCATCATCAAAACATCAATATATCATTTTGTGAAAAAGGAGGAAGTTGTTGTTGTAAGATGACAGAAGGATTTAGAAGGAAACCCTTTATTTTTTTAGCTTTGTTATGTTTTCTATCCTTTTTTAGTTTTTTTTTTGGGGGGGGGTTTTGGGAAGGTTGATACTTACTATTGAGGGGATTTCTTTTATGAAATGAAGTTTGCAGGGAATTTTAGTGACTATCGCTTGAATTTTCCGTGTTTGAATCCTACACTTTAAGCTATGGAGTTCTATTTTGTGTACCTTTCCTTGTTAAATTGTTATCATTTTTTCCTTTTTCTGATCTCTTATATCCGCGTCTTTCTAAACATCCTTGGCAAATGTGTGAAATTGTTAAAAGAGGGGAATAGGAAAAAAAAGGATGAGGGTTTTGGACTTAGTTGCATTTTTTCAGGTCTCAAGTGTCTATGTTCTACACATGATGGGAGGAGTAGATGGCCTAATAGGGCAGCTATGATGTAGGAGCTGGGTTAATATGTGAAAGAAAAGCATAGGTGATGGCAAATCTGGAGATTGAGGAAGGACAAGGAGAAAGTTAAGTCGATAAAGGCTAAGGAAAAGTGAATGAGAAATTGATGAAGTGAGGTGGATAGAGGATGTATACACTCAATTTTTGGAAGAAGGTGTCATCATGGACATGTGAAAATGCTAGTTTCATAGGCTTTTTAATAAAGAAGGAAAGGTTGATATATTGCTGGGAATTAGAAAACTTGATATCCATTCAAAGTTTGGTTCAGTCATTCCATCACTTAAAAAGAAGTTCAAGAGGCGTTATGAAAGATACGGAAAAGTGGGTTGCCTAGACATAGGGATGGGCATTGGGAGGGTATGGGTAGGTGTATGCCCATACCCACATTTTACCCAAAAATATTGTTATCCAACCCATACCCCACCCATTGCTCTTGCTATTCAAAGGGTACTACTCATATGGGTAATATTCACATGGGTACTACCCGTATTGGTATTATCGTTAGGTATCCATGTGTTTGTATATTTACAATCCAATACTCATAACTATATGTAAGGAATAGACAATATGGTCCGTCGAAAGTTAGGATGAAAATTCAACTTTAACCGTGCAAATCAAGATTTAAATATTTGATAGGAAATGTTAAAATTAGTTCAAATCTAAATTTGGAATTTCAAATTCTTTCATTTCATTACTATTTAACTCCATACCGACAATTCAGTCAATATTTTTCGCCACTAAAATAATTCAGTTGACATTTTTAGTAGTTAAAACAATTTCAACGATTTGGATTGAAAGTTGATCATCTAGTGGGAAAGATTAAAAGAAACTCAAATATGAATTTTGAGCTCCAAATTCTTTCATTTGATTAACATTTATCCCCACTATAACAACTGCTGTAAATGTCAATTAAGTTGTTGTGGTGGAGAAAAATGTTGACCAAATGAAGGAATGTTGAGTTCAAATTCTGCAGTTGAATTTATTTTAATTCTTCTTATCCAATAATCAACTTTCGATCTAAAGCATTAGAGATTTTTTTTATTGGAAAAAATATCAACTGAATTGTTTAAGTGGGGAAACATGTCGACTCAGTTGTCATGGTGAGGATAAATGTTAACCAAATGAAAGAATGTTGAACTCATAATTTGGATTTGACCTTCTTTTAATCTTTCAAATCAGATAGTCAAGTTTCAATTCGAACTGTTGAAGATGAATTTTGCTCCTAAATTCTGGGTGGCATTATCATTTAGGTAGAGATTAAAAAAAGTGGTTCATTGTAATTTTAATTATTATACAAGGATATTATTGTCTTTTTACTTATCATTATTGGATATGTGGATACCCTACTATCCATCAATTATTCACCTCAACTATGAATAATTATCTATCCCATACCCTTTATCCATTCTTAATGGGTATTACCCACCCAATTTGGATGGGTAAGAGGGGATACCCATCTAATGGGTACAAATTCCCATCCTATCTAGACAACTTAATTTGAAGTATAAAATGCCCAGGGAAGACACACTCACTTGGTTATGAGGTTGTTTAATATAATATTTAAAAATTACTTATATGCTAGATGGAGGTTTGTAACCCAATTATGTAGAAAACAAAAGTAGCATCCAACGATGTAGCAAACTTTAAAAGTAGATGCTTTCTTAGGCCCTATTCTTTTCTGCGACTGTAAGGATTTAACTTACAACTTACAGTTCTTTACAGCTTTTTATAATTCCTTAAATCTTTAACTATATTCTTACAGCTTCTTACATTTTCTTGAATGTCTTTATATCTTTTTATATCTTCTTAAATCTCATTATATATATATATATTTATAATATTCCACTTATCATTTATTTTTTTCCTTATATTTATAGAAATATGTATACATTTTTTAATATGCTGCCAATGTGAAAACCTAGAGCTTTTGTTTTTGAACATAGTATTTGTATAAACACAAATACTTGATTTAACGATTTGAATTTATTTTTGAGTTTCGACATGAAGCATATATGCCATTATAGTGAAAATAAGTCAACATATTTTTAAATTATAATACAAAAATTATATTTATGTTTGAGTTTCTACATGAATGATATATGAAAATACTCAAATTGTAAGTGAGAAAAGCATTTCAGCTATTTCATCTGTAAGTCTATCTATGATAATTTGGTTGCTATCATAGTACAATTAAACATTGGGTTGAATTTTATTTCAAGATGTTTAATTTAAATAGGATTTCAATTTTAGGGTTTTATTTAATTTTGTTGAAAAAATTGTGTGTTTTTTTTAAATTTGCTTATCGGGAGGCGAAACTAATGTTAATACCAAAAAACCACCTCAAGTGTAGAACATATTTGGCTCTACATATTTATCAGCTTGAATTTATTTTATTGTTATTTAATTGACTTGTTTAAAGATTTATTTTCATTAATTATGTTATTTGAATATTATTTTTTATCATCCAAAATGATAATATAATTTGTTTAATGATGTTATAACATTTATTTATAAATATCAGTGGTACATGTAATTTACTTTCATAACATAATTTTTTTCACAATTTATACATTAAAGACCAACAATTATGCATACATATTTAAAAATTATACTATACAACTTTTAATAATTCAACAACTCTTTACATATATCTTTGTAGCTTGTTACAACATCTTCTTGCAGCTTCTTAAATCTTTTTATAGCTTCTTTACAGTTCTTATAGTTCTTTACAACGTCTTACATATTACAGTTGCATCATTTCATAAGAATATTGATGGAACATTATAAGAACAATGGAACATTATAAAAACCAACGCGGTTTCAATTGTGATTGTGGTAATGGGTGTGGTATTGCAGGATTACTTCAATTTAACAGATTGCAATTGTCATGTGGTTTGCTGAACTTTAGTACCTTTCTAATGCAACCTTTTCATTGCGGAATTAACTCATTTTAAATCCATGATAGAAACAAAAGTTGGTTATTATTTTGTTATTAGCCTAAGAGAGGGCTTATGGTGTAACGTTATGAGAGCTTTGGGTTGTTGGAAGCTGAATAACACCCCTATTGATTTTATTTGTTTATATAAGAGTTATCAAGGATATCTAATTATCTATGGAAAATGTGTGACTAGTGTGGTTATTTAGGATATGTATGTATGATCAATGTAAGACTAGTGTGTGGTTGGGAACTTGGGACTTTTAAGGATTGTGTCTCATGACTGTGGGTGCTAATTAACTTAAGTGGTTAAGTCTCTGAGAGTCACTCAAAAGACTTTGGTTTGAATTGTGCTTAGATCATCTGATGTGCCTTCTTTACACCTAGCAAGAAAGAAATGCTCCTTGGGACAAACCATAAGCCTTTTTGTTACGTGTAGTTGACACAATTTGACTAGATTCTAGATGACATGTTGTCATGTATAGTATATCTGATGTATAGTGTTTGCTAATAATATAATCTTGGTTGAGGCGACTAAAGGAATGAAAAATGGAGGATATGCTAGGCTACAAATGCTTTAGACTGAGCAAATGCAAGACAGGGTATTTTGCATATAAGTTGAATGATGATGTGGTCAATGCACATTGGAACTTCACTATTGGTGCTTCTCGTGTGGCCAAGGTGAAGGGTTCAAATACCTTTCTATGATCATACAAGAGATAGGGATGGGAGAGATTGACGATGACATTATTTAGCATATGGGGGTTAGCAATAATGACTGAATGCTTCATGCATTCTATGTGACAATGGAAGTATGGCATAATATATGGTGGAGAATCTTCTTCATGGTCACACTAGTCCTACTCCAAAGCGTAGGGTGTTATCGGATGTACATAGTAAAAATTCAAAAGATGGTGGTAGCAGAAACAGAAGATGAAGAATGAAGATGGTTCAGTGGATATGTGAGCATGCAAAGCTAGATGGAAATCATGGAATAAGAATGTGTTAGGAAACTGTGATAAAAATCAAGAAGGAAAATAAAAGAAGAAGATTAGAAAAGCTTTTTGCTTTGGAGCCCAGGCTCCACATGGCTAGATGTGAAGTCTTTGGAGGCCAAAGTTTCTGTACACCTTGGAGGCCAAGGATAAGTGGCTATAACAAGCCAATTAGGAGAGGCCTTTGGTAAAGGTGTGATCAAGTGGTGCTAGGGAAACACATCCGGAACGGAAGTGGGAAAGGTGAATCTTATATACGTACGGGAATTTGTACTTGTAAACAAGGAGAGAGTTGGTAGATCATTCCTGGAACAATGGAAATCTAATTTTTCTCTCAATATCTATTCTACTGCTCTATTTATTGTTTCTTGTTGCATTCTGAAATTTTCGGTCCTTATGCGCTTAAACCCAACAGAAAGAAAGTGTTCTCAAACAAGATGGAGTTGCCCTTATTGAGTAAGAGATGCTGGAAATGACACTATGGTAGTTTATAAAAGAAGTGCATTAGTGAGGAGGTGCAAAAAGATTACCGTATTGGACTGCAAGAGAGGACGGGAAGACATTGGTAAAATTAGGGAGAAGTCACTTGACAAGGATATTAGTATGAGTGTGTGGTCTTCCATGATCAGAGTTGCAGACTTTATTTGAGGATCTTCGATTTCTTTGACACTAGATGCGTAGTCATCTGTTGAGCTTGTAACATGCACGTACTCTTTAGCATTGAGTTTTCATCTATGTAAGTGGTTCACTTTTAATCACTGTGCTTGCTGTCAGTGCAGTTACTCTCTATTTTTATTTCTTTGACTTGTAAAGCTGTACTATCTTAGCGTACAATATTTCAGATCTGATTTTTAGTACTCTTTTACATGTTCCTAATGCTCTGTTAACTTCATACCTCTAGTGTCTTTCTTTCCAACTTTTTCAACTTTTTCCCTCCAAACATTTCCTTTAAAACATTTCTCCAAAGGTATTCTTTGAGTCTCATGAAAACTACCATTTTGCTAACAGGGTAAGTTTACCTACATCTAGATCTCCCTTGACCTTGCTTCGTTTAGGATAAACTCTAGGAGGCGGTTGTTGTGGACTTGCTCGTTAAACCAATTCTCAGATGTTTCTGTTCACCTTATGATCAAGAAGTGGCTATAGGCCATCTGAAACGTATCTTGTGAAATGTATCTTGCCCTGTAGTGAAATGTTTTTTACTCTTGAAGTTCACTATATTCACGATGTTTCCTTCTGATCAAATCAATCAGATCTGTTATTATGCTCATTTCTTCTGTCCCAGCCACGTATAGATAGCTCTGTTGACTGTCTTCTCTTTAATTGCTGGCAGCTGTGCAAGAAATTCAGAGACAAATGAAGAGGTTGCGATTAAGAAGATCGGAGATGCTTTTAACAATAGAATTGATGCCAAAAGGACATTGCGTGAGATCAAACTCCTCTGCCATATGGACCATGACAATGTAATTCTATTGCCTGTGAAATTTTAGTATTTGGTTGGGTTACTTGGCTTAGCACACCACCTGTTTTACTTTCTTTTGCAGTGTTTAGTTAATATTGTCAACCTACTGCTATTTTTATGTTAATTCTTTTTCTTGAACTTCATATGTGCATTCTGGGGAAATATTGGGATTTTCTAATAGCTTATGGGTCATATACATTGCCAGTATGTGAAATAATGGATTCAAACTTGCATTCCTGAGAATAAGGCTAATGGTAATTTCCTCAGTCGAGTCGACTCTTATCCTGACGGAGTATTTTACTGCTGCAAATGCAGATCATCAAGATAAGGGACATCATAAGGCCACCTGAAAAGGAAAAGTTCAATGATGTCTACATTGTTTATGAATTAATGGATACTGATCTGCATCAGATTATACGCTCAAAGCAGGAACTCACAGATGATCATTGCCAGGTATCCTTGATTCCTTGTATGTTGGCAAGCAATTTATTGATTTGTAGAAATGGCAAACTACTTGGATGGTACCTTTCTACTTAATAATCTCTCGCGTATGGATCTTCCAAATCTTGGTCATGTGGGATATACACTAGGTGATGTTGTAAATGTAGTAAAGACGGCAACCTACAGAAACTCTGGAGTTTGTTTTACAAAGTGTTCACGACAGAGAGTTCGTAGTGAGATTGTCTTTTATTAGGGAAAATTGGTCCTCAATTCTACCTTGTCTTTAGAAGTGCTAGAAGCTTTCAGATTCTTTAGTGACATTTTGTAATTCATGTGCAATGGCAAATGTACGAGGTAGGACAAGTATTAGGATGCTAGAAGGGGCTACCAGTGACTTCTACGTTGGTATGGGCCTGCATCAGAGTTCCGTTTTAAGCCCTTTTTTTTTTTGCTGTAGTTATGGATGAACTTACAAAAGGAATTTAAGATTAGTTACCATGGTGTATGTTATTAGCAGATGATATTATTCTTATTGATGAGACCAAAAAGGGAGTTAATGACAAGTTGGAGCGATGGAGACATACACTGATGTTTACAGGTTCCAGAGTAAGTAGATCGAAAACTGAATACCTACACTGGTGTTTCAGTGGAAGGGAAGATGCGGGGGGGAAGTCACCATTGATGGGATGACGATACCAAAGATCGAGAAATTTAAATATTTAGACTCGATCATTCAACATAATGAAAATATTGACGAAGATATTAACCAGTGCATAAAAGTGGGTTGGTAAAAATGGAAGTATGCTTCAGGTGTGCTACGTGATAAGAGGTTTTCTGTAGGATTAAAATGCAAAGTTTATCTTATGGTAGTTAGACGCTGTAATACTGTATGGATCGGAGTGTTGGCGTATAAAAAAAACAGAGGTTTAAAGGTTGATAGTAGCAGAGATGAGGATGATTAGGTGGATGTGTAGTTGTACGAGAATGGATAGAATTATGAATGGAGTAATAAGAGGCTTAGCTGATAAGATGAGGGAAACAAGACTCAGATCGTTTGGCCATGTGAGAAGGAGTGTGGATGTTCCAGTGAGATGTGAGAGGATTAACATCCCCGAAAATTAAAAAAGGAGGGGACGACCAAAGAAAAGTTTGAACGAGGTGATTAGAGAGGACTTAAAAGTTGTAGGATTGACGGAGGATATGGCTCAGGGTAGGAGATTATGACGGGATAGTATTAGGATATTAGAACACAGAGAGTTGGCCACCTGATTTGGTTGTGGTTTTCCGATTGTAGTAGTTTATTTTTTTCCCCCTTCGTATATTGTGTTTGTTTGTAGGTAGTACATACATTTGAAAAGAGACATTGTTTGACTGCCTCTGTTTGTTAAGATATAGTACTTTCATCTGCTATGTTGTACTTATATTGTATTTATGTGTACATAGTTACGACCATCTGTTTATTACTATTTCTTAATTCATTCCCCGCTGTGTATCCTTAGTTTGTTTCTCATTAAAGGTTTTCCCAAAATTTTTCTTCGAATAAATGTTTCCACAAAATCTTGTTTTGTGAATCTCTTGGATTTAGCTTCTCTACGGGTAAGGATGCCGGTAGAGGTAAGGTTGCCTACATCTGGATCTCTCCAACGAGAGCAGGACCCACATTGGGGGGTGGTGTTGTATGTGCAAGGGCAAATAGTTATGTTCTTACGCTGGATCCTATAAGCTAGAGTGAATTATTTTCTCCACTGTAATGAGGCATTAGGTATGTGGGAACTGCTTGGTGAGATTATGAAAATGAGGTTGCGAATTTGTGTTGGGATTGGGAATTTGATTGCCAATTCCTACTCTCGTTTGTTATTTGGGAACTTGATGAAGGCAATGGAGTCTGCATCGATGAAATCTAAACAAGACAGATACATGATGCAACTGCCGCATAGTCAAAAGGTTTTTGAAGTCATTTTGACAATGATACTTCACTTTGCAAATGTGGATTGTCACAAACTTGATTGTTATGACCATTACTTATGGTATATCAGCTGATATAGCCGTTGTGTCTGCTGCATTGTTCGTTGCTTTGTTTATTTATTCATATGATTATTATGGCTATTGCATCGATGACGCATTTTACTTGATTCTTAAATTTTGACTCATTGACCATTTAATGTATATTTGGGTGTATTATGTTGACAACATCATTGTTAGCCTAATACTTTGGGAGACTCAGTTCAACAAAGCACCTTAGTTATTCTTTAAAGAGTTTACACCTGTGACAGTCATGACTGGTAAAATGTGATTTTGTGATCATTACCTTGGCTGCAACTGCATTTTGGTTCCTTGCTTGCATGTAGTATGTAAGCTGGCATTGGGACATGAGAGTAGACAAATCATTTTACTAGGAGGTTGACTAAATTTCTAATAGAAATGATTGTGATAGTTTCTTTTGTTTGCCATAAAAGCTGAAGGGCATCTTGAAACTTGCTGGTTTCTTTTGTTCACTGCCTGGGTTTTCAGAGCTTAACCTGTAATGGGTAGATTAGACACAGTAACCACACCACTGCAGAACTTTTAGTAAAGCTCCTTCCAAAAGTTTCAGATCTCCAGGAAACATTTCTATGCTCTACCTAAATTTTAAGGCTTCTGTACAAATTGTTGAGCAAATTGTTGAGCAGATCCAGGCAAGTTACACAAAGTGAATAGAGCCATTAAATAACATAATATACCTCCCATACCAGTCTGTCCAAGTAAGCCTTTGAACTTGCATTTACATGGTGCATAATGATGTTTGTTGTTTCTTTAATGGCTAATATAACTACTAAAATAAAATTGTGATATAATTGAATTTGAAAGGTGCTTGGGGACTTTTCCCAGAACCGTTTTTGCAAGAAGCAATAGCAGACATATGTATGACTATGCTCTTGAACCTTGAAGCATAAAAGAGAAAAAGCCTTATTGGGCAGACGTCTGTTCTCGTGGTATCTAGATGACATCATTGCTGGATGCTTATGTTTGATATTCTCACATCTGTACATTATCTTAATAATAAATAGGAGTCCAATTACTATTCATATATCTTTTGTAAAACCTTATCAAGACACCTTGCCATACCCAAGTCATTATCTGTATGATTGACAACCAGGGATCATTCTGGTTAATTTAGCTTGCTTTATAGAAATTGATTGCATGCCATATAGAAGATGGATTCTAATGAGGTGGATATCTTCATTGGTTTCTCTTCTCTTGAATTCAGCATTCAGCCTTCATCTGGTCTCAGAACGGAGGCAAAGCAGGGTGACAGGCTAGCGATGGCAGGTGTATGATCTCTGCCTTGCCTTGTAGAAGAATACAAAATATGGGGCAACCGGTTCGTCAATATTTATCTAGCCATTCTTCTGGATTCTTATATTAGGATTATTTCCATCCATCTGACAGGCTTGTTATGATATTATATTGTTCGCTAGTAGTTGTGCTCTCTTGGTTGAGTGTTATAATTGTACTCAAGTCATGATATTTGTCCTAAGTCCCTAACAATTCGATGATAAAATGCTGATGAAGCCTTGGATGACGAAAATGAAACAAAACGAAAATGACCAATTTGTTTCCACTGCAGTATTTCTTATACCAAATCTTGCGAGGGCTAAAATATGTCCACTCAGCAAATGTGTTGCATCGTGACCTGAAACCAAGCAATTTGCTACTAAATGCCAACTGTGACCTGAAGATATGTGACTTTGGGCTTGCAAGGACCACTACGGAGACAGATTTCATGACTGAATATGTTGTGACTAGGTGGTATCGTGCTCCTGAGTTGCTGCTTAATTGCTCAGAGTACACTGCGGCAATTGATGTCTGGTCAGTTGGTTGCATCATGATGGAGATTATAAGAAGGGAACCTCTTTTTCCCGGCAAGGACTATTTGCAGCAATTACAGCTCATAAATGAGGTGTGTGTTCTTGCTACTACTCTTGGTTGTAAACAACTCTTTGCGATTATCAGTATAAAGTTACAACTGTGCCAACCACCTGTGAAAACGATTTGTGAGGACAAATCTGATGGATTCATTCTCATTCAGGGGGAAACATGGATGTGAGGGCAGATCTTATAGATTGAATGACATAGCCTATGAAGTAGATTGATATACAAAATGTCTGTCTCTGATTAATTTCTTTCTTATGAAAATCTTCGTATCAGCTACTAGGGTCTCCTGAAGATTCTGACCTTGGATTTTTGAGGAGTGATAATGCAAGGAAGTATGTAAAGCAGCTCCCTCATGTCCCAAAGCAAGCTTTCACGGAGAAGTTCCTAAATGTGTCCTCTATGGCACTAGATCTGGCTGAGAAAATGCTTGTATTCAATCCAAGTAAACGAATAACTGGTAGGCTGTTTTATTCCGATTAGCAAGCTAGCAGTGCATGCTTTTCTTTGATGGTTCCTAAACTAGACTTTTTCTCATTTCAACGAACTGAATTAACAGTTGATGAAGCATTGAACCACCCATATTTAGTGAGCTTGCATGAGATTAATGAGGAGCCCACATGTCCAAGCCCTTTTCAGTTTGATTTTGAGCAGGCTGCCTTAGACGAAGAAGACATCAAGGAGCTTATATGGAGGGAGTCCTTGAAGTTCGATCCAAATGAAATGGGCGAGTGAAAAATTTTGGCTATTAGAGACTTCACATCTTACTCAGATGTTTGGCGGAAATATTGAGGTTTCGCTCTCAGGTAGATATATGCATATTCTAAATTTGGTTTTGAGGCAAGCGAATGGAAATTTTAGACTGCATTTGTCGGTTGAGTTTTCTTTGTGCATATGGCTGTTAAGCATCATGAAGTCAAACCTGTCAGAAGATACCTGGTGAGCGAGCTTCTTGTCTGATGGAAGCTGTCTGTTTCCCTGGCAGTATTTAGACATGCCTTTCTTTGTATGTTATCAAATGAAGTTTGCTTAGTGTCAACACAGAAGTGAAAAAACAAGGGTGAATGAACTTTTGTATGCCAGTTTTGAATGCGGAGAGGGTATGTAACAGTGTGATTTAATGGTTGTATAATGCCTTGCATTTGTTCATGTACTGATAAACTGCAAATTTTGAGGATGCATTTTTTATCATCATCAAATGGAATGCTTTCTCGCTTGGACCAAAAGAAAAAAAAAAGGGAATGCTTTCTCCCATGGCTTTGAATTTTGGTTTGGTACTCATCCACTAGAAAACCAGCAATCCCCCCTCCCTTGATCCCCCCCCCCCCCAAAAAAAACAAAAGAAGCTTTTTGTTGGGGCTCCCAGGCGGATGGGCCAATGTGGGGTTAGTAGGGTGAGGGTTAAAAGCCCGGCTGTACTAGTCCTCACAAGCCTGGTGCCCACAGAATCGCAGATCCCAAGCCGCGCCCCCCGGGGGGGGGGGGGGGGGGGTTTATACATGCAATGCGCGTAATCTGTGCTATTGTGCTGCAAGTCCATTGGCAAATTAGTGCTACTTTTGTCTGTTTCTTTGGAATAGTTGGTTTTGTATAAAATGGTTGTCACAAGAACCTTTTCCCCGTTATCTTTGTTTTTTTGGGGTTTTTGTGGGGGTTTTTTTTTTGGGGGGGGGGGGGGTGTTCTCAAGGTATACAAAAATCTTTTCAATGAGAATATGAGAGAAAAGATAAATTCCATTGTCGTTTGAGAAAATGAAGTGATATTAGCATACGACAAATTGACAATCAGATCAAATAGGTTGGACTGATCGGATTGAAAAGGGAAACAATTAGTTCTAACCGTTGAGCGCTGCAACTTGGTCAATGTTGGCCAACCGGTTGGTCATATGTCTGATAATGGAATTTCCAGTAGAACTGGATTTTGCATTCTACACAAGGGTTATTGACAGAGGTTTTTGGGGGTTGGGGGGGGGGGGGGGGGGGAGGGGGACAAGAGATGCGGGGATTTTTTGAGAGAGAGAGGATCAGAGACCGTCTTATGGGTTTGCTAGCGCTGAGATTTTCAATAGTTTGACAACCTTGCAAATTATGAGAATGTCTCGACCCTTTGTTCATTCTTGAAGGGGGTTTTGGCCCCCCATTGTGATGTATGTGTGCGTGGAAAGTGATCCAAATCAAACTCAAACTCAAAACAAACCAGAGTGAAAAGAGAAATGAAAGATGGATGAGATGGAAGAAGATCTTCACCACTCAAGAAAAAGATAGAACAAGACCTTGTAATTGAGATAATCCTTCACGGAGCCACTCAATGACTTGATCTGGGGCTAATTCTCTTGTCTTAACCGAGGAATCACTCCAATGGAGAAGATAGAGAACCTAGAACACCACTTGAATTTACCACAATTCAAGATATAGAATTAGGAATTTTAGATGCACTTTTGAGAAACACACTCAAAGTACTTGTATTGCTTTTGGAAATCTCATACAATCTGAATGACAAGCATCACACGCCCCTCCTCTTTTGTAAGCTCAGCAAAAGACAACCAAAAGACTCAACAACTCCTAACAATTAAAACTAGCCAATGAAAAGACTAAGTAAAATGAAAAGGCTCATCATAAAAGGGGTAGGGGAGGTTACAAGGAATATTCTAGGATTTCTATCAGCTGATTATCTCCATCTAGAAGCCTCCAAAACGTGCACAATATCAGCCACACAAATACATGTAACCGAAGACTCTTCATTTTCCCAGAATTAATCCTTACAGCTGCCTCAACTTCAACAGAGTATAACTTCCAGAATACTCGGCCAAATCACGCGTTCTTGGGCTTGATAGAAAGCCCTGGAAGTCTAGTTTTCAGAATGGGCTCATTTGCTCAATTTGGATAAGCGGTTTAAAATTTATGGCCCAAACAATGCACCTATCTCAGACTGGACTGGATCAGAATAATGTACCTTTGAATGATATTTTGCCCAATCAAATGACGTCCAAATTAAACAAAATTGGGCTTACTTTAAAGCTGAAATCTTAAGCTTCCAAAGCATATGGACCCTCAAGTTGTGGTGAGAAAGACATCCAAGTGAGGAACATGCAAGCAGTGTGGCAAGGACGCGTAGTAAAGTACCCAAAGTCCTATTAGTGACTTCAGTTTGTCCATCGGTTTGGGGATGACATGTTGTGCTAAACTTGAGTTGAGTACCCAATTTACGCCACAAAGCGAGCCAAAAGTGACTAAGGAACTTAGGCTCACGATCGGATACCATACTCTTAGGAATGCCATGTAGTCTCACAATTTCCTTGAAGTACAAGTTAGCCACTTGAGTAGCATCATTAGTAGTGTGGCAAGGGATGAAATGCGCCATCTTGGAAAATCGGTCCACAACTACTATAATGGAATCCTTGTTCCTTTGGGTTCTAGGCAAACCCGTAATGAAGTCCAAACTAATATCTTCCCAAGGGGCTTGAGGAATAGGAAGAGGGGAGTACAAGCCTTGGGGCAACGCATGGCTCTTAGCCATTTGACAAGTAGAACATCTTTTGATGAAATGCTCTACATCTCTTGACAGCTTTGGCCAATAGTAGTGTTCCTTCAACATTGCTCTTGTCTTCTCTACACCGAAATGGCCGGCTAGGGCTCCTCCATGTAGCTCTTGGATAAGGAGCTCTCTAAATCCGCATTGAGGAATGCAAAGGCGTGAGCCTTTAAATAGGAACCCATCTTCTAAGTGAAACAACCCATGGGGGTGCTTAGAACACTTCTCAAAAATATCCTTGAAATCATCATCTTTGGAGTACAAGTCTTTCACAATCTCAAAACCAAGTATTTTAGTACTCAAAGTGGAGAGCAACAAGTACCTACGAGAGAGTGCATCGGCTCCTTTGTTGAGAGTCCCCGCCTTATGTTGGATGGTGAAATGGAAGGACTGAAGATACTCTACCCATTTAGCATGTCTAGGGCTGAGTTTGTGTTGTCCTTGAATGTACTTGAGAGCCTCATGATCAAAATGGAGAATGAATTCTCCTCCAACAAGATAATGACGCCAATGCTCCAATGCTCTAATGATAGCATAAAACTCCTTGTCGTAGGTGGAGTACTTCTTCTTGGCATCGTTGAGCTTCTCACTAAAGAAGGCAATGGGTCTCTTCTCTTGAGATAGGACAGCTCCAATTCCTACCCCGGATGCATCACATTCAACTTCAAAAACTTTGGCAAAATCGGGCAAGGCTAGGACGGGAGCACTAGTGAGTTTCTTCTTGATCTCTTCAAAGGCTTGTTGTGCTTGCTCGTTCCAAGAAAATTCTTTGCCTTTAATTACCTCGGTCATAGGAGCCACAATGGTGCTGAAATTTCGGATGAATCTCCGGTAGAATGATGCTAGGCCATGGAAACTCCTTACTTGAGTGATAGATGTAGGAGTAGGCCATTCTTGGATAGCCTTGATCTTGCTATCATCAACTTGAAGACCTTGGGCGGACACAATGAAACCCAAGAATACCACTTGAGGGGTGAAGAAATAACATTTCTCCATATTGCCATAGAGTTGCTCTTGAGAAAGGATCTCCAAATCTTGTTGCAAGTGTTGGGCATGCTCTTCTTCGGTCTTGCTATAGACCAAAATATCATCAAAGTAGACAATAACACAAATGCCAATGAGGGGCTTTAGAACTTGGTTCATAAGCCTCATGAAAGTGCTAGGGGCATTAGTAAGCCCAAATGGCATCACAAGCCACTCATACAAACCTCCTTTAGTCTTAAAGGCGATTTTCCATTCATCACCTTCAAAGATCCGGATTTGATAGTAGCCACTTCGTAAATCAATCTTGGAAAAGATAGCGGCTCCATGGAGTTCATCAAGTAGATATTCCAATCTTGGAATAGGATACCGATACTTGATAGTGATTTTGTTTATAGCCCGGCTATCCACACACATGCACATGCTACCGTCCTTTTTAGGAACAAGGAGGGCGGGCACGGCACATGGACTCAAACTCTCCCGAATTGAACCCTTGGACAAGAGGTCATCTACTTATCTTTGGATTTCTTGAGTTTCACTAGGAGACATCCGTTAGGCCGACTTGTTGGGAAGAACGGAACCGGGAATGAGGTCTATCTTGTGTTTGATGGATCTAGGAGGGGGAAGGCCATGTGGGATCTCTTGTGGAAAGACATGATGGTAGGTTTGAAGGAGAGGGGTGAGTAGTGGATGTGTGGGATATGGTGGCTTAGGTTCCTCTTGTAGAAGAATCAAGTCTTTGAAAGACTCAAATTCATGGTGCTCGGATTTGAGGAGAGTGGTGAGAAAGACATCCAAGTGAGGATTGTCTTTGGGTCTAGTGGTGGACGGAATTTTGAGAGGAGTAAGGGTAATCTTTTTGTGGTCTTTTTGGAAAGAATAAGTGTTGATCCGGCCATCATGGATGACACTTCTATCAAATAGCCATGGTCTACCCAACAAAATATGACAAGCATCCATAGGGACAATGTCACACCATATCTCATCCTTATAATTTTTCCCAATTGAAAAAGAAACAAGACATCGGCGAGTGATTTGCAAACCCTTGCCTTGGTTCAACCATTGAATGGTGTAGGGATTGGGGCGAGGAGAGACTTGCAGCTTGAGCTTATCAACCATAGTCTTGGAAGCAACCTTGGCACAACTTCCACCATCAATAATGAGGGAGCATACCTTGTTTCCCGCGGTACACCTTGTGTGGAATATAGCTTCTCTTTGCTCCATGTCTTCTTGAGTGGCAAATCCACTCAATGCCCGGCGGATGACTAGCAATTCTCCTTCATCGGGGCCTTCTTCAACTTCTTCTAAGCTTCCTTCTTCAAAATGTTTTCCTTCTTCTTCTTCATATGCATGTTCTTCACATGCTTCTTGATATTCTGCTAAGGAAACAATCCTTTTGTTTGGACACTCTGAGGCATAGTGTCCCATTCCTTGGCAACGAAAACATCGAACCTTGTCATTGGATTTGGGCTCTTGTGTGGAGGGCTTAGGAGGGGTTGGAGTGGCGTTTTTGGCTTGTGGAGGGTTTTGAGGTCTAGGAGGGTAGTAGGGAGGTCTTTGTGTGAAGTGAGGACGAGAAAGAGGTTTGGACAAGATGCTCTTTCCTTTAGATTCCTTTTGTTGCTCTACCTTATAGGCTAGAGAACTCAAGTCATCTAGGGATGAATAAGATTGCAGCTCAATTACATGAGCAATGGACTCATCAAGATCAGTCAAGTATCTTACCAAGGTTTGTGAGTCGTCTTCTTTCAAATCACATTTGAGTAGGAATTGTTCAAACTCCCGAGTGTATTCTTCCATACTCTTGGATCCTTGCTTGAGTCGATGGAGCTTGAGATAATTGTCTTGCACATAGTGAGAGGGAAGAAACTTGGCCTTAAGCTTTTCTTTCATTTTGGCCCAAGTTCTGATTTTTCCCTTTCCATTCCTTGCTCCTTTAGCTCCAAGATTAGCCCACCAAATTGAAGCATATTTTCTGAGTTTAAGGGCTACAAGTTTTACCTTCTTGTCCTCCGGGATGCCCTCGTACTCAAAGATTCGCTCAATGGTATGCAACCAATTGAGGAATAAATCCGGGTCAAGTTGACCTTCAAATTCGGGGATGTCAATTCGGACACCACCAATATTGCCTCCTTGCTTTCGTCTCCATGGGGCTTCCTCATCACTTGAATTGGCACGGGAGTGAAGGACTTCCTCTTCAGATTCGACCACCGGTTCATGAGGGTGAGAGGGCGTGGGGCTATGAACCCACCTTCTTTTCTCCTCTAAGAGTTGGCCAAGTTGTGTCCGGAGATATGTAACCTGGGCTTCCAACTCCTCTACTCTTGCTTGATCGCTTCTTATAGACTTAGTAGACATGTTGAAGTGCTTTGGGGGAAGAAAATGCTGCTGGGGAAGGTGGCACGGGCGTGCAGTGAGGCACAAGGTGGTCGTGCTTTGCTTCGACTTGTGAAATGCAGATTTTGAAGGAGGCACGGTCGTGCTCCTTGGCACGGGCGACCGTGCGTAGGTTCGGGTTTGTGGGTGAAGCTATTGCAGGGGTGTTTTTATATTTTGACTTTTGGGATGTATTTGGGTGTGATGTGGGTCACTTAAAAACCTTGGCTCTGATACCAATTGATGTATGTGTGCGTGGAAAGTGATCCAAATCAAACTCAAACTCAAAACAAACCAGAGTGAAAAGAGAAATGAAAGATGGATGAGATGGAAGAAGATCTTCACCACACAAGAAAAGGATAGAACAAGACCTTGTAATTGAGATAATCCTTCACGGAGCCACTCAATGACTTGATCTGGGGCTAATTCTCTTGTCTTAACCGAGGAATCACTCCAATGGAGAAGATAGAGAACCTAGAACACCACTTGAATTTGCCACAATTCAAGATATAGAACTAGGAATTTTAGATGCACTTTTGAGAAACACACTCAAAGTACTTGTATTGCTTTTGGAAATCTCATACAATCTGAATGACAAGCATCACACGCCCCTCCTCTTTTATAAGCTCAGCACAAGACAACCAAAAGACTCAACAACTCCTAACAATTAAAACTAGCCAATGAAAAGACTAAGTAAAATGAAAAGACTCATCATAAAAGGGGTGGGGGAGGTTACAAGGAATATTCTAGGATTTCTATCAGCTGATTATCTCCATCTAGAAGCCTCCAAAACGTGCACAATATCAGCCACACAAACACGTGTAACTGAAGACTCTTCACTTTCTCAGAATTAATCCTTGCAGATGCTTCAATTTCAACAGAGTATATCTTCCAGAATACTTGGCCAAAACATGCGTTCTTGGGCGTGCTAGAAATCCTTGGAAGTCTATTTTCCAGAATGGGCTCATTTGCTCATTTTGGATAAGCGGTTCAAAAGTTATGACCCAAACAATGCACATATCTCAGACTGGACTGGATCAAAATAATGTACCTTTGAGTGATATTTTGGCCAATCAGATGATGTCCAAATTAAACAAACTTAGGCTTATTTTAAAGCTGAAATCTTAAGCTTCCCAAGCATATGGGCCCTCAAGGTGTGGGCCTACTTGAGCTTGTCCAAAAGTTGCCACAGAAATTACCTTCCGCAGGGACGAATCGGGCACTAATTCTTCTAGAAGGAATAAAACTTTTCTACAGAGTTTTGCCACGTCTTTGACTTCTTGAAGCTTGATTGGGTCTTCCTTGGGCTGGGATTGATGGTCTTTGGGCCGTTCATGATGGTCTCCATCACTAGCCGTGTAACTCGGAATCACCTCCTTGACTCTTTTGCAAAATGTGAGTCATTGCTTGGACTTCGGAGCTTGCATTGGACCTTGCTAGACTCGTTGGACCTTCTTCCATGTCTTGGCTTGAGGGGACTCCATCAAAAACACTACCTTCTCTCAAAAGGAAGATGAGACGCTCTATGAAGCCTAGGAGCGATTCAAGGATCTTTTATGATTACGCCCTCATAATGGTCTTCAAAGGTGGATGATCATATTATAAAGGAGTCACTCAGCCATTGCATTCTACGATTGATGCTATAGCAGGAGGTACTCTTATGAACAAAACTGAAGATAAAACATGCAAATTTGTAGAAGAGATGACTCTTAACAATTTCTTATGCTTGTCTGAGAGGACTAACCCAAGTGGGTTAGAGATAAGCTTAAATTAGATGTTATTTCTATGCTTTCTTCTAAAGTTGATGCTATGTCGCAAAAAATAGAGCGCTTGAATGCTAATTCTATCGGTCAACTACCCCTTCCCTATCATGTGATATATGTGGATCAGCTTATCATTTTACTGTGTATTGTCAAGTGGGTAGTCCTTTCGTCCAAAATATAAGTGACCAGGTTGACTATGTGAACAACTATAACCCTAGACTAGCAAATGATCCTTTCTCTACCATATAGTATCGTGGTCGGAGGAATCACCCTAATTTCTCTTATAGGTCTAATGCCCCGCTCGTGCCTTAAATGAATTTTCGACCACCCCTGAATTTCAACGACCATCTTATCCTCAACAAGAACCTCAAAAATCCAACATAGAGACTATGATAGAGAATATGCTTTCTGTGCAACAAAAGCAAAATGAGTACATTAAGCAATTGGCCTCTAAGGTTGATGTGCTTACTACTCACAATAAGATGTTGGAACCTTAAATTGCTCAACAAGTTACCTCTTCATCTCCAACCCCGGATAGTTTACTTACTAAACCTGAGCATAACACCTGTGAACAGTGTAACTGTGTTACCTTAAAAGAAGGGGTAGAGGATTCTGAGGATGTGAAAATGAGGAGGTAGAGAAGCGAGCATGGCTAAGAGTAAGGAGAAAAATGATAAGGGTGAGCCCATAACTTTTAGAGAAAAAGGCAGTCTTGAGTTCCTCAAAGTCTTTTCCCTTAAGCTTCCTGACCTAGGTAGCTTTTCTACCCCCTATGTTGTAGGAAAAATGAAGATGGATAAAACACTATATGACATTGGTGAAAGTGTCAGTTTGATGCCCAATTCTATGTTCCATATGCTTCATTTATGACCATTGCAACTATCACCCTTTTCACTCTAATTAGCGGATCATTTTGAAACACGGCCTTTAGGTACGTTAGAGGATGTGCCTATAAAAATAGGAGATTTATGGGTGCTCGAAGATTTTATCATTGTTGATAGGGCTGAGACTGACGATGCCGAGATTATTCTTCAGAGATCCTTTTTTACTACTTCAGGCTGCGCGATTGATGTAAAAGAGGGGCAGATAAGATTTGAAGTAGGGGGTGTTATGATGGATTTTGTTTTATAGAAGATAACATTATTTCCCCTAATTCCTTCCTCTCTAACATAGTTCTACTCTCTCCTAAAATTGATATGGAGGATGATTGGGGTTGTCCTGACCCATCTGATTTTGATTAGGTCTAAACTGAGAATCCCAAATAGGGTTATGTTAAGGTGGAATTTGCTACTCCTATGCCACCTAATATACTCGAGGTTAAGACCTATGCTTCTAACGAGTCTTCCATGAGTGACTATTGTAGGTTTGCTTAATTAGTTCTTTCTTTACCTCCTATGGAAGAAGTTGATTTGGATTTTGATATTGGGATTGAGTACGAAGATAGTGGCCCATCTGATGGAGCCCAATATCGATTTATTTTGTATGTTGATAGTATGCTTTGCCACAATTTGATGATGAAGAAGGATCTCCAACTAAAGTATTTGAGGTGGTACCTTCAATTGAAAGACTTCAGTTTCGTGGTTCATAATAAAAATGAAATAGATGTTGTGGGGGAGTCTAATACCCACAATTTCATTGAACGCGAACCAGAATAGAAGAAAGGTCGAGCTCGTGACCTTAAACAAGTGCTTCTTGGGAGGCAATCCAAGTGTTCGTTTTTCTTTTTCCTTTTTATGTTCATTTTTTAATTGTATTTTCTGCTTTTGCTATTTAGAACCTCCACTAGAAAACCAATAAAATAATAAAAGGGCAATAAAAATACTACAGAAGAAAAACCCAGTAATAAGAGGTTTGTCAGAGCCTCCACGGACTCCTCATGGTGACTACCCATGGTCTATGAAGGCTCTAAGAAAATTAAAAAAGGGAAGGAAAAAGACAGAGACTAAAACTGACCACAGACGGTCCATGGCCACCACCACAATCAGTGGTGAGCCCTGCGTCCACTGTCAAGGGTTTTCAAGGCCCTTTGACCCCGAACTTCTCATCTTTTTCCTCAAAACTCGACACTCTCTCTCTCTAAACACTCCATTCTCTCTCTGAAACCTCCATAACCACTTCACTTCACATGTTCAATTCTTCACCAAAATCCATCAATTTTCTTCCTTTTTCACTTACTTTCTTCACTTCAACCCCAAATCTCCATTTATTTTTCATTTTCAAGTCTTCTTTCTCTCCCATTTTCCTCATCTCCATACCCACAACCTTCAAAACTCCCTTCTTTTCACTTTTTACTCTTTCGACTTCCATTTTTCTTTCCCCACTTACTTCCCTTTCCTCAAATTTTTCATTTTCTAGCATTGTTCTACTCATTTTCTTTTAGTTTGATTTTTCAAGGTTTTTACCCATCTCTATTAAACTATCATGGCACCAAAGAAGAAGACAAGAACCACGAAAAAACCTAGGACTTTAAGTCAAGCCCCCATACAGACCACCTCAAAACTCTCGAACATCCACCACCTCGAGAAACCGAGGTAACATTTTCACATCTCCTTGGTTTAACTAATCCTCAGCATACTGCCAAATATAATGCTTCGAGTAGTAAACTAGTAGTAACCACTCGATATTATGATGAGGATGCGTTGAATCGCTTGGGATTATTGAATGATATTCGTTGGTTGTTTGCTCGAGGCGGAATGGGATAATTTTTAGAAACTAGAGACCGCACTTATCGGGACCTCACCCTTGAATTTTTTATCACAATACATGTTCAGGTCACGAGTGGCCCTCCATACTAAAAGGGCTGTATTTGATTTTATCTTACTTAGGAGCTCTATGAAGTTAATTTGAGTGCCTTAAATAATATATTTGGTTTTCCACCAAGTATGGATCTCCCACACTGCCATGCCCCTAAGGAATTCAATTCAAATGCTTTTTGGTATGAAATTTCAGGGATTATCGACATGACACTAGTAATTCCAAAAGTACAGTTATTCAAAACCCCTGTATTCATACGGCCTAACGCTTATTAGCTTGTCGTCTTTTTGCTAAACAGGATAGATTAAATGTGCCTCGCCTGTTTGATGTTTGAATTATATTTTTTGCATAGCATGCTTGAAGGTAACCAGATTGACCTCAGATCACTCTTGGTCAATCAGTTGTATGGTGCAGCCACTAGTTATGTGCATAGGATTGTAATTGGGGCCCTTATTACCCCCATTGCTAGGTAAGTTAGTATTAAACCGAACCCTGATGATAGAGTCACAAGGTTGTTGAACTTGGCCTCTTTTGAACAAATGAAATATTATAGGGTAGAAGGTGGGCTTATTTATTGGATTTATCTTGGGAATCAGCTTATACCTCTCCCAAATGTTGTTCGCACCTCTCTTCTGAACTAGGCTAATCTCTACTTTTTACCTAGTTATGAACCGTGGGCACGACCCACCCAACATCCTCCACCTACTTACACTAGGGCTTCTAGTTCATCCTAACCATCGTTATCTCATGATTATCTTGACTTGCATGCTATCCTTCTGTTAATTCAAGAGGAGCAAGCTTCTCTATGAGCCTATATAGAAACTGAGCATGCCTCACTTTGTGACTTTGTTCAGGATGGGATGATTGCCTCCTAGAACCAATATTTCTAAGAGTTTAGGGCTTGCTTAGAGACTTGGCAGGACTGACACATTTCTCAATCCTACCCTCCTTCTCCACCCCTCCCCTTTCCTTTTAGAGTCTTATGTTTTTTATGTGCTTACATTGAGGACGATGCTTTGTCTGAGTATGGGGGACTTGTTGTAGTTGTTATGTGTTTGTGGTTGCATATATGTGTGTTGTGGATGTGTGAAAGTTTATATTTTTAGGTCCTGCATTTAGGTTTAGTTTGCATTTTTAGTTGATCATTCAGTTGTTTAAGTTTCTTTCTTTGCTTTAGTTTTGTTTTGACATTTTTTTAAGTCTTTAGTTGCATCTTAGGCTTACCAAAAACCCAAAAAAAATAAAATGAAATAAAAAAAAGTAAAAACTAAAAAAAGTGCCTATGAACCCTCTGATGATAAGTCTTTAGACTAAGTGACTGTCTTTTGTCTATTTTAACCCTTTTTGTTAGGCCCATTTGTGAATAAAATGCTTGTTTTTGAGTTTTTAAACTACACTTTATGTTTTGGCCATCAAGTTTTCTCTAGAGAGCTTCCCCTACCATTCCTACTCAGCCCACACACACAACCCTTACACTCTCGCTCTTCCTCACATTTTCTCTCTCCTTCGCACACACACTTTCTCTCTAACTTGTGCGGTCTCTCTCTCTCTCCCTCTCTCTCCCCCCCCAAATGCCCTCTCTCTCACCCTGCAGCCACTAGCCAACAGCCACCCATCAATGCTGCCACTACCACCACCGTCGACACCACCCTCCTGCTAGCCGCCTCTCCTTCTCTTTCCTTTTGGTTGAGTATAGCTAGGGTTCATGAAAACCCTAATCCAAGTTTCTCTCTTTTCAATTTTTTTTCCATAACCCTCATTTGGAGTAATGAATCTTGTTTTCTTACATATTTGCTTTGATGTTCCAGATTTAAGTTGTTTAGTTAAGGAACTAAAAGTAGTCCAAGTCCCCTCTTTTTTCCTTGAACTCTTTCAAGGTAAACTTTTGATCTTAGACCCTCAATATTTTAAAGCTTGGATTGGATTAGGGGATTGTGATTTGTGGTTTGATGAAGGAGGCATTATATGAATACATTACCAAGGTTTTGGGCAATTGGTGGTAGTGGTTAAGGCAAAAACTTAGGGGCTTATCGCCTTTGCTACAGTAAGAACATAGGGTAACTTTGAACAACCATGGATTCATATCAACCTATTCAAAAATTAAAAAATTTTAATGGTTTATAGATCTAGAAGTCCTTTGTACCTGGAAGTCCTTTGTATCTACGAGTTTGAATCATGCTAATTGGAGTTAAACTTAGAAATGCAGAAGCTGTGCACATCTGGGCTATATTGGGACAGTTTGAGAACTTGGCTAAATTTGAACATGTTAAGGCCATAATATGCTAATCCCTTTAAAATTAAAGTTATAGTAGATGAATTTCTCTTTCCAGAAGGCGATTAATCTCTAAAATCCTGCATATAGAACGTGAGTTAGGGCCTCTGAAAGTTGGAGATAAATTTTATGTCTAATCTGGACGGGCTAAAGAAGGGTTTAATTGAAGAGATAAAATCTCAAAAGTTCACCAAAAAAAAAAATATTTTTGCAGTTTAACTTGTTAATTAGGCAGAGAAATAGGTTTCTGAGTGATTTATAGGCCATAGTTCATTAAGTTGAATTGTGGGCTAAGTAAAGGCTAACAAAATCGCTATTAGAAATTGAACAGGCCCAAGTTAGAAACTCAGCTCAAGCTTAGGCATTTCTTTTGGTCAGGCAACAATCATGCCCTAAATCTCCTGATTGTCCCTTCAAAATGTGCTTTATACGGGTTATCTGTTTGGTTGATTTGAATTGATGTTCGAGAATCTTGTTTAATAGATTGATGCGTGATGAGACTTTAATATTATTAACATGAAGCTTGGAATGAAATGTTTAATTATTTGAATGTCCCTTTAAACGACTTGTTTTAAGCATGCCTTTAAATGGTTTTTGGACCTCTATTGGTACGAGATGGGCTATTAGGAAGTTTGGGCACATGACCTACTCTTAAAATGTGGCAACTAAGTGAATGAATTAGGTAAGGCAAGGGATGTTTCCTCCCGATCATGAGATGAACTTATAGCCTTCCCTGGGTATTTGCATACATGTAGTGGTCATGTGTCATCTGGTTAATGGACGTAGGCTAAGTTATTAGTGACTATCCAACTGATGGAGGCCCTGAACTAGATAAGTGGCTGTATTTAATCAGATGCAGGCCATGAGACCTAGTGGGGTCACTTGCCTCTATGTTATAAACTTAGCCAGGAAAGACCTAAATGAACTTAGGGGTTCGGATCAGATTGATAAGTCACCATTTACGAATCATTTGAGTTACCTTTTCCCAATCCCTAACACTATTTGAAATGAATTTAAGTATGGTTTTTGACAGTTAGGAGTGGTGTTTACTGAGTTTCATCTCATTCTTTAAAATGTTTTATTTTTCAAGTGATGATCATGGGCATGGGAATGGGTGCTAATTTAGAGCAACTCCATTAATGCATATGACTTATAAACTGTTGACTTGAATAAATTACATGAATTGAATAATTGATGTAAACTTATTGTGCTCGACTTGAACCCCTTGGTTTGGCTTAGTATTAAATGCTCAAATAATGGATTTTCCATTATACTTAGCCTTGTGTTTTCTAATAGGATATACAGCGGTAACCCCGCCTCGATTGTCCAGTGCCACTTAGGTTAAATATTAGTAATTAAATGAAATTAGAAATTTCTGGGTGTTACAGATGTGGTGACGATGGATGGATTTTTTTTCTTTAAACACTTAGGACATTTCATCTTAGCTTAACTACTTTTCTAACATGTTGCTGCTGAGCCAAATACGTCTTGGTCCTTGACAATATAGTAAGGTGGCATCATCAATCTTAACTTCATATCCTAGCTTTAAATTAAAGGGTCATGATTCATAGGGTCACATAGTGACAAGAGATGGGGAAGTCAATTGTAACTCCATTTATGGGTCATCTTATAAGCACACAGTATATCATGGCATAACTCTCACTTAATTAGGCTTATCCATCTATATGCTACACGAATCACCAGTGTAGATTTTCGCCCAAAAATCTAACCTGAGCTACTAAATCAACATACTAAATATTAATCTTGACACTCAAGATTTAGCTTTAAGGCTTCAATATGAAATCCGATTTCATATTCGACTCCCTCGAGTCTCATCTCAGGCTTACTAAGGCAATTATATTTATTTTATTTTATTCATACACTTCCAGTATGAGTAAGTAATATTACACACCTAGTCCCAATATGATTTAGTCTCATCCTACCCACCCCTTAAGAAGCAGGATGATTATTTATATGACTAGGCCAATCAGGAGGCTATATTAAACATGAGCATTTGAAAAGAAACATCAATCTTTACATGAATGCTCTTTACAAAAGAAACATGTCGATCACATAAAAAGATACATCCAAGTAATGACTTTACAAATTCCTAGACTCAACATATGAGTTTTAAATGCATCACTAGGTATAGCGTTAATCAAAGAAACATCAATCACCTTGTTGGTGTATATATTCTTGTCCATCATATAACAAGATACATCCAAGGACTGACTCTACGAATTCTCAACATATGAGGTTTGATGCATCAGCAGGTATAGGTTTAATCAAAGAAACAACAATGACCTTGTTAGTGTATATATACTTAATCGTAGTGGTCTTTATCTCTATGGTAACATACAATACAATCTTCCTCCATAGTTGATAGTGTCATACAGTTTTGCCTTTTACTGTACCATGACATGCTTCTCTACCAAGGGTGAAGACATATCCTAAAGTTGACATAGGCTCATCCGAGTCACCACCCCAATCGACATATGAGTATCTGGACCTGTTAGTTTGGGCGGGCGGGTTAAATACGGGTCGGGTGTATTCGGGTTTGGGTAAAACATGGTTCGGATGTATTTTGGGTTCGGGTAAAATATGGGCGAGTGTATTTCGATTTTACAGGTTTCGGGTCAACCCAACCGGTTTGGAGCGCCTTTTTAGTGAGTTATTTATCTCTTTCTAAAAATCAAAATCTTAGCATATTTATTACTTAAAATTGTCTATATTTAATAAATAAACATTCTAATTATAATTTCTTAAAAGAATATAAAATATATTTAAACTTTTTATACCGGTAGACACTAAGTCACGTTTGAGTGGGTTGGTATGCATATTAAATATTAATAATAAGTCTGGTCATTCATGAGCCAATCCATCTAAAGCATGAAAATCGTATTCAAAACCCAAAACTTTCGGGCGGGTTAGGGTCGGGTTTTCGAGTCGGGTCAATTTTTACGAGGTCTATGGGTATCTACTGAATTTGAGGTCTTCATCTTGATAGCAAAGGACTAAATCAACAATACCATGAAGGTAGGGCATGATTCTTTTGAGGGTTTGTTAGTGAGTAGGTTCTGGGTTACTTTGGTAACGATTTAGCAAAGTAACCATATAGTAAATGTGCAGTGTACATAACATGATATACATTAAACTTCCTACAACATTAGTGCAGGGAACATTGCTTATTTCTCTTTTTCATCATTTATTTTAAGGCATCGAGCAAGACTTAAGATTAAACCCTTCTAAACTAGAGTGTCTATGGGCTTGGCATTGAGTTCCTACAAAACACTCCAAGACCTTTTTCTTGTATGCTTCTTGATACAAACCAAAGAGCTTCTTGGAACATTTTTCTGGCTATCTCCGTGCCCAGGATATACCTAATTTTATCCATATGCTTCATCTCCAAAATAAAGGACAATCACTTCCTAGTAGTTTTTCTCATCCCTTAGTTGTTCTCCGCCAATAATATGCTATAAACGTACAGGGTAAGAAACATGATCCCCACCAGTTGCTCTTTTGACATACACATAATGATCCTTTGAAACCATAGACAAGCTAAATGAACTTATGGATTTATGGAATCTAAAGTATCATGATCTAGAAGATTATTTAAGACCATATGTAGACCTTTTAAGATGACACATTTTATCCTCCAGTCCCTTCGATACAAGACCAATTGGTTGGTCCATATATGTCTCTTCCTCAAGGATATTGCTCAGGAAGGCAGTCTTTACGTCCATTTGAACAACTTAAAGTCCAATGAGCAACAAGAGTAACGAGTAGGCGGGCCTTTAACTTGTCAATCAAACCATATGCGTGACGTTTTATCTTGAAAGCCCAGTTGTTTCCCACAAACTTACATCGGAGTAGAAGATCAACAAGTTCCCAAACCTTATTTTTTGCCATTAAGTCCATCTCATCCCTTTGGCATCCATCTACTCTTTATGATTTGGTGAATCAATTGCCTCTTGATACGAGATAGGTTCCTCAACGTCCAAGGGAGTACATAGGCATATTTCCTCTTCGATTTGGACATATCATTAAGGAATTCTTCCATGCTCACTTTTTCAGATCCTTCGACCTTCATAATTGTTTTGCCTGGGTGGGGACTCCCTCCCCTTTTCTTTAAGAGGAGTGGGACCCTAAACATGTCGAGAACCACTCCCACTATCTCTTGGAGGTGTGGGATCTTGAACATATGACTAACTACATGTTCAAGAATAGTGAAATGAGGATAAACCTCATCATTAGGTTGATTCTCACTAGGAATTGAAGATTGAGGACGAAGCTCATTCTCCTAAGCAGATAAGTCTCCCCCATTCCTTTCAGATAGGTGAGGTGTGCCATCTTTGGTGTCTAGATTATAATTTAAATCCTTCCCCTCACTAAAATATGGTTGAATGTATTGATGTAACTCATAAAATTTGATATTCTTATTTATTTCACCAATAGTTAGGAACTTATCCTAACGAAAGTCGACATTGTAGGAATCTACTTCCATCATCCCACCATTATGGTGTTCCTCATACATCATATATCCTTTGGAATGTGTGGGATATCTTACGAACATTATCTTGGTAGCTCTTGGATCAAGTTTACTATGTTTGTGGGTTGGGTCATGCACATAGCCAGCCGAACTCTATGGGGTAAGTGGTCCAAGGACGGCTTTTTTACAAAAAATAAATCATATGGTGTGGCATGTGTACTTTCGCTTGGTACACCGTTAAGGATATAGGCTACCTTAAGCAACACATTCCCCCAAAAAACTGATTAGGGGGTTAGCATGTGCCATCATTGACCTGATAATATCATGTAGTGTCCAATCCCTACGTTCTGCAACGCTATTCTGTTGCGCGGTGTATGGAATCATTAGCTGCATTGTGCACCTTTCTCTTTGTAAAAGCCTTTGAACATATCAGAGAGATATTTCAACCTCCATTAGTATGAAGAGTTTTAACATTTTGTTCCAATCGAGTCTCTACTTCTACTACAAAGTGTGTGCACATATCAAGTACCTAATCACGGTGAGATAAGAGGTATACATACCTATATCATGAATAATATATAGCTCCTTTTTGGTATGCCTTTAGGCTCTATCTTGATACTGCTTATTAATAGTTACATCTTTGTCATTCTTATCTTTGCTTATCCTAGGAGACATTGAAACCGTTAGGTGTTGTAATACTTCACTCTCATCCAAAAGAACCTATATCTTTTGGCACTATGTGTTATATTTATGCTACAGTGCTTTTTATTTGCAAGCAAATCACTAATCATAATTTAGTTAACATATCTAGAAGTATATATTTGATAGACGGACACATTAGACATATTTTTAAATAATTAAATTATCAAAGACTCTATCATTCATGTCGTATGATCGAAAATTTCACCAAGCTCATAATCATCACATATAGATGCAAATTAGAAGTTTCAATTATTGAATTGCCGCATTTTCCATAAAACAGAACTCATGGTCATGGGCAACTTAATTGTTAAACTAACATATTTTGAAACATCATAAATATATTTAACTTAATCATGTAAAATAGATGTACATGAAATTATAAAATGAGCTCATATAATCATGGTAACAAATTACATATTTGTCATTTCAAGCTTAATTTAATGACTTATAATACACAATTACATCCAACCAGAAAATCATATTATTATATAAATTACATTTGTATAATTACATGAAACTGAATTGTGAAACATATTCACACAAATATAAAACGAATTTACATAGTAACATGTCACAAACAAAGTTCATGAAAGCCCAAAGAGCATAAACATGTTTGTATAATTATAGTTAACTTGAAACGTGTTCAAATGTCATTTGCAAATTATAAAACAAATATCATATTTTTAATTTAATGAAACATATTGAAATATTACTCATAAATAATTGTATAGAATACATCCATATGGTAATACAAATTTAAATAATATGGAAAGAATTCAAAATAAAACTCTTGAATATAACGCGAAATGAATTCAAATATTGCCCGCAAACAATATAAAATGTATTCACATAATATTGTGAATTTAAATTTTTTAAATCGGATTTATAAAATTATCACATATCCAAATAACGACATGATACATATTCATAAATAGCCACTTAATGACGTTATAGATAAATGATTTTTATGAAATCAATTTATATAGTACAGATGTGGGCAATAATCCACTAATTTCTAAAAACATAAAATAGGAAAAGGAAAAGAAGAGCTAGATATGGGTTTAAAGAGTAAGGAGGGCACCCAACCCACACACAAGTCATAACCATTTTTTTGTCTCTTCATCTCTACCCATAGCCCGCTCTGTAACTCTTCTCTCCCACTTCACTTGGTCTCACCCTAGGCAGCTAGAATGGACCCTTAAAGGTCCTATTTCTCGGTACCAGTGCTACCACCATGTACCGCTCTCCATGTCTCCGCACTTTTTTTGTTCAGCTCATAATGGGCCTTTTGGCCCTAGCTAGAAACTATGGTGTCTAGCCTATCCCGAAAAACACCAATGGGATGATAAACTATAGTCCCTACCATTGTTGATAGGCCACAACCTTCGACACATGATCACCTGGCAAGATTCAAGGCTACCACTGCTTGGATTAGCCAAAGCTGAGTCAAGAGATGCGACCCATGCGAGCAACACGACACTGAGGTAGTAGCGCGTGGGCTTCACGCTCCTTCCAGAATCAATGGGTTACTATTATTCAGTTTTATTCCAGCTACTCTTAATTCTAATTTTACCCATCTTTGAATATTTTCTATATACATCTATGTATATATACATGTAAATGTATATGTATATATATATATAATATATATATATATATATATATTATATATATATATATATATATATATATATATATATATATGTATATATATATATGTATATATATATATATATATATATATATATATATATATATATATATATATATATATATATATATATATATATATATATATATATATATATATATATATATATACACACACACAACACACACACACACACACACACACACACACACACACACACACACACACACACACATATAGGGGTGAGAAGGGGGTTTAGTGTGTAGGCCACTTAGGCTTGGTCACGGCTATAGCAGCTGCAGTCACAGGAGCAATGTCAGGTGTTAGTTCAAGACTAATGGAAAAAGGGGGCAAGTCAGGGAGTCATAAGCAAGAGAGTCTCGCAGTAGCCACAAAGGCCCTAGGTCAGATTGTCTTGCAATTTGTTTGGTCATTACGATTAGAAATTTGGACAATAGTATAGAAAAACACGTAGTAGCACACACTATCGAATAAAATAGCATGCTTTATGAACATGATCATTCACAAACCCATACTTGTCATGTACTCAATTCAAGATAATCACGCACGATGATATGAATAATCAAGCCTTCTTGAATTTCAATTAGCATAATAATAATATTAAATGAATAAATCGGATATCAATAGATGATTGAATTATTAGGGGTCAGATACCTAACAACATGGCTTTGATAGCACTCTTAGAAAACCAATGAATCCACGCCCCACACCTGAATCTCATTGATGGTGGGATAGTTGTTAGAGAGAAAGAGAGTTAGGAGGTGTTTAATTTTAGAGTTAATATACTTCTGGAGCAAATTGAATCATTAAACCCCTCTTTATGTGGGTTTAAGTTATACAACAGCCATCACTTAGGCGATTTATATGGTCGGTCACCCTAATATAATTAGGGCCAGCTAACAATATGAAATTACCAAAAAGGGAGGGGAGGGAATGTGGAAAAACTATGCAAAAGTCAAACTATTTATTGGAGTGGCAGAAGAATAGAGCAGAATGAGAAAACGGGAAGGGGAAATTATAAGATGAGATTGAGAGACACTCGTAGAGGTGAAGGGAGGAGGAATGGTGGAAGCTATGGGAAAGAGTGGTTGTTTTCTACTACGTCAGTAGTTTTGAGTGTTACCCCAATACATATCTAGGAAGGAGCACCCCAATAGTGTTAGTGGAAAGTTTCCAGAGCAATGAAAGATGTTGGTAAAAGTATAACACTCTTGAAGGTGGTTAATGCCAAGGCATCCATTATAGTTAAGTTATTGATTGCTTCTTACTGTGCTTATATGTTGTTGTATGAGTGAAGTAGGAAAAATATACAACAGGTATTTTAGGAAATTATATGTTGTGGATATTAGGGTTTGATTAGTAGAAGGGTGTTGGGGTTGTGCAACATATTAACTGCTTTATACTTTAGTAAATGTAAAGTACTGGGTGGGGTGATATATAATAATAAGCAATTTGTGGAGGAACATGAGAATATATTTTAATGTAATTTGGTAATGGTGGGTTCAAAAATATCAATTGTAATGCTAGAGAATAGTAGTACAATGAATGAGGTTGGGCTATTTAACATCTCTCTATGTATGTAGACTTCACATGTTTTGAAGAAGATATTTGCAGGAGAAGTTGAAAAACTTGTATTGAGTCCTAATCATAGGCATGTTGCCGTTCTGCTAACCTGGATTGGAGGGGGGCCACTTAGGCAAATGAGTAACAAGGGTAGAAGTGGAAGTCTTAATTAAAATGGTGATGGGCATAATAATTTTAAAGAACATGTTTGTTGTCGATTATAGAAGTAATTTAAATGAGTAAATGAGTGTAACACCCCAGACCCTCCCGAGCCAAGACAATTACTAGGAACAACTTCAAGGATCGTTGACTGGCCCAATAAATTACTAGAATGCTTTCCCGCCTGCTCCGTCCTCGCTCATACGCTGTCTAGCAAACTTCTCAGGAGGTCACCCATCATAAGATTGCTCCATAGTAAGCACGCTCAACTGTGGAGTTCTTAAGAATGGATTCTACAAAAAGAAAGGTGCACCTTTGGTGTATAAGTAGCCACTTCAATCCTTTCAAGGCACATTCGGGGTGTTACAATCACCCCCACTTGAAGCGCACAATGTCCTCATTGTGCCTCACTAATCGACCGACTTATGAGTCCTCTTGATCGGTGGTCTACACCCAGTATAATTGCCCTGCTAAGTGACTACCCATGGTCTCTCCATCCATTGATGCAGCTCACGGTTGCGGGTCATCTCTGTACTATTTGTAACACCCCAGACCCCTCCCGAGTCGGGACAGTTACTAAGAACAGCTTCAAGAACGGTCGACTGGCCCAACAAATCACCAGAAGCCTTTCCAACGTGCTTCGTCCTTACTCACACGCTGCCTAGCAAATTTCCCTAGGGTTCACCCATCATAAGATTCCTCCACAGCAAGCACGCTTAACTGTGGAGTTCTTAAGAATGGGCTTACCGAAAAGAAATGTGCACCTTTGGTGAGTAGTCACATCGATCCTTCTAAGCCACAATAAGTGATTTAAGATCGAGGACACATGGATGACCACCTAAAGTAGATGGAAGTGTCATAGTCAAGCTTATAATTGAAATTTGCACATGGGTAATATGCATGTAGGTTGAGATAGTTATATGTAAATGTGTTGAGGGGGAAGTTGTAAATGGACAGTTGTGCCTGCATGGTAGTGATAGTGTCAGTGTGAACGTGTTTGTGGTGTGAATGTTGGAGTAATATGCATGTAGGTTGAGATAATTATAGATAAATGTGTTAAAAGCAGTGAGATTTGTTGATGTGCTTTTTGAATAGAATGCTTGATTATTGATGTGTTTGATGGTGCCTACTAGTTTATGTTCAGAAATGCTATGTTTGACGGCTGTATGGTTGGTGTATACATGTGTCATGAAAGTTGAGTTCAAAAAATTATATCAACTAAGATTTGAAGGGCTATAAAGTGTGTAAGCAAATAAAAATGGGTGTGGAATGATCATGTGTTGATTTGTGTTTGCTTATGTTTGGAAAGTTATAATGTATGTTGGTTGTATGGTTGATGTTTTCGAATTCACTTAATGCTAAGTTTATATAAGTTGTGCGAAGGTAGTGTTGAAGGAGAAGAAGGCAAATAACTACATTAAAATAAGTGTGGAAATGATAATGAGTTGAGATCCAAAGTTATGCATGTTGATGATGAACATGGATCATAAGTGTGCAGTAGTTGTAGGCCCTTGAAATTTTCAGTTACATGTAGGTGGTATACATTAGAGTTACGATTAGGGCCATAGGAGGACGATGTCGGACAGATGAAAGTGATCCACCATATAACCTTAATGTGCTGAGGAGGAGGCAGAAGGGGAGGGAGGGAAGGCATGTGCCTGAATGGTAAGGGTGTGGTGGGTTAGTGAAGCAGAGGGACATGAAAATTTGGAAGATGGCATAAGGAAGCATGGAAAACGGGGGAGAACATCGTCAAAAAAGAAACTAGTAAAAGAGAAGAGGAAGGTAACAGTGGAAGGGCAATCAGGCGATGAGGATATGGCTGTAGCGGGTGCGAAGATTATGACTCGATGTTCCCTGGACAAACTGGGAAATTATATGGGCCGCCTAAAAAATTATCATCAAGAGTCGATGAAGGAAATGGTATGATCTGTAGTTTTATCTTATCCGCAGAGTTCTATTGACCACCAGCAGATGAATTGACCACTAGCAGATGAACTACCTATTCGAGAATTAGAGTGAAAGTACGGCTTCAAGCTTGTGAGGAATATGGTGTCATGTATTATCTTTGATTTTGTATTCGTATATGGCTTCTTAATGCATGAAAGGTAGTTAACTTTGTGTCGAGGTAACATGAGGAAGAAACTGAGGTAGAGAGACTGATTAAGGAGGAGTTGGAGGCGATAGGGTGATTTACACGTCCATTGCAGGGCAAAAGAAGTGCGAACATTCCTTACACTAGAATTTTACTAAGTCTGTGTGATCGGTACGATGGAGAGGGGACGTTGGAGGTGTGAAGGAGGTCATTTATTTCGTAGGTTTATAATGTATACTTGTTCTAAAAGTCTTTTAAGGCGATGGTTCTAGAGGTGGTGTGCCTCATGTATGATGTACTGGGGTTGAGCAGAGTGATCCATGAATGTAATAGCTCCACCATAAACTATGTAATTAACATGATAAACTGTTGAGTAATGATAACTATAATGTCAACTAATAGAATTTAATAAAAATAAATAGATTGAGCACATGCACATCAATTCGATGGTTTCTAACTTCCAAATTCTTGGCTTAATCAAGGTGGGAGGCCCCTATAATTCCAAATTCCTGCATTTAGTCATTCATTGCCTGAGCGCGGTAATGATAAGCATTATCATAAGCTCCTTACGTCCTCACAATCATTAAAATGCGTATTCAATGAGGAATGTGATCAGCCTAGCGGTGGTATTAGTTGAATTCATTTAGAAGTCAAGAATTCATTTTGGCTAGCCCAATTGTCCGACCTTGTTTACCATATAATACACGCATACAGCGCACACACACACACACACACACACACACACACACACACACACACACACACACACACACAGACATATTGAGGTGAGGGTGCTAGTGAACGGGGATTCGCCAAATCAATTTTTCAAGACGATTGGATGTATTCTCTTGTAAATAGCACTTTAGACTCACTCCTTGGGTTAGATTAAGTGAGGATTGAGACTTGGTATTTGAGTAAGCTCTTCCATATATAAAAAAGAGAGAATCAAATAAGAACAACATCAGTTTAATCCTACCGAGTGACCTTCCCCTCCTAAATTCTTTCTCTCACAGCTCAACTCAGAACGAACAACATATTCCCCTTCCCCGTCTTCCTCCTTACATGCCCCTTATGCTATAGCTCTTCCCGTCTTTGCCCATGCCGCCGTGTCCCAGACATCAGCGGACCACTAATACTTGCGGGTGTTGCCACCCAATCGCCATTCCCCTTGTTTATTCCACTTGTGAAGGTATTCATCAACCTATTTAATGAAATCTTGTCTATGTAAAGAGTGGTTAGATTAGACATGCATTTGATAAAATGACTTTAGGGTGGTGAATACAAGTGAATCATAGCAATTGATCATGTTATTTGAAGTTTTCGTTCTTTTGTTGTTGCTATGTAGGTCACAAATGTGGAATCCATGAACAAACTTAAGTTCTTTGAGTTTTTATGCGGCAACTGTGTGATCATATGCTGAAATTAGAAAACTCATGTGCTATTTAGAAGTACAGGGTTAAGCTAGAAAATTTCGAAGTGGTGAAAATTTCTAAGACTAACTAAAACTATGGTGTAATTGCTAAGTAATTGTGATGACCAATTTGAAATGGGTGGTGATGTGCATGTTAGATTGAAAGGAGGTTCTTGAAGAAAGGAAACTTCTCCTTCAAGAATAGTTTGAATGTTAGGATCAAAAGCATATCGATTAAATTTAAATAAAAGTTTGTACAATGAGGTTTCTTAAAGCCAAAAGTGTTTATATGAATAATCAAAGAGGAACACTAAGGTCTTAGTAGGTGTGGGTATGAGTGACAGGAAAGTTCTTAATGTTGTTGGATTAGGGAAGAGTCATTTATGGGTGAAGCGAGTGCTAGTAGATGTAAGAAAATATATCAAGAAAGGTTGAAACTAAAAGGGGAGGTTGAGGAAGAATTAATATTGTGAAATAAAAATGTTTTCTTTAGGTGATAAACACAAGGAATTTGGTGAAATTAATAATACCTCAAATTCTAAATGGCATGACAACACAAGCTAGGTTTCCCCTAACTTTGAAGGTGGTGTATAGGCTAAGAAAGAGAGTAAGACACTTGGGGAAGTAGTAGTGAGGAAAAGCTTGTTTGCTAATAAATGGTTATAAGTGCATTTTGGAAACTCATTTCTTATCTCTATTAATGGTGTGCGATTCAGTGGTCTGGTATTAATAAAAATAATTCCCGTAATAGAGGCAATCATGGTTAGGTGCCCGTAGTTTAGAACCGTCAAAAAGAAATGTGTTTTGACTACTAGGTTCACTACACACCTTATTAGGCAAGTCTGAAACCTAGCCAGTGCTAATCGGCTTCGTCCGACCAGACGTCCCAATCGGTCTAGATATATGCATATGAAGGGAGATCATCCCCATTATTGTAATTATCCATAATAAAGGCTCAAATTGAGAATCATTAATATGCCAATAGTTTTCACCATTTCTGTCACTTTGTTATTTCGAAATAAAAAGAATTGAAATACGCGCACTCATTTGTTTTCATGTAGCTGACTTTACTATATAGGGATATATATACAGGGTTGTTTATTTTTCCTATTGTATATTTTCATTTTATTCCTTTTTAGGTAAGGTGCCTACTTCTATCAAAACTTAAGGAAATGAGAAATGATGTTTGGTTTTATAAGAAGTGGAGTCAGCGATCGTAAAGGCTTACAGTGGCAATCCTATCAGCAACAAGTCCCTTCTTTTGTCCTTGTAGTAAAGTAGTAACGATACGACGTACTTTAGGTGTGTGTGTACTATTTCACTTTCACTTATTTTGGACTTAAGTAGGACTCTATGGTATGCTTGGTTTAATAATGAGACATAATGTTATAACATGCTTGGGTGACTAGATGGTCCCGTTTGTTAGGTGCTTGGATTTTTGTGTTGCCTAGTCCTTGAGGGATGATGGAAACATTTTAAGCTTTTCCTTTTCTGCTACGCATAACCCTAGTTAGTTGGTTAAATAGGACTAATCTAGAGGTCATAAGGCTTGGGGTGTTACACTCAGGGTTAGGTTAGCGGTCACTGTGAGCCACAGGATGGGCATGCATTTTAAGGCAGGGTTAGGAAGGTCGTAGGAAGAAAGTAGTGATCCTACTTGTGTATGCTATGACTTGTTTTGTTTCTATAGTTCATAAAGATCTGCGGATGTTGAATTGTGTGCTAGATATGAGAATTACTTGTGTAAATAAAATTAGTAGCTATGAGATGAGCTTCAACCATGGTGTATCTTAGATGGCATTTCCAGGTGAACCTATGGATCCTTATTTGCTTTATGTGATATCCAAGACCTTCGTTTCAAACCATATTCCACACTTGGAGGCATGTATGTAGTAACACTTTTAAGACCCTTACTCCCCCTTTCGCAGTTCGCTTGTTAGGGGCCTTTCCTTACTTTGGACCTTACCCCATGTCGTGCCTTAGATCCATTGTAGGATGCGATATCTCAACTTCTTCATAACAAGGGACCATAGGGAGAACTGGGAGAGGTTTTAGGGACGTGGTGTTTGGGATGTTATCACACATGAGCTCATAATGCTTAAGTGGCTTGAGTAAGTAGGTATGCCACCCTAAGCTATCTCTTACTTCTTTCCAGAGTTGTTCTTTCCACCACCTCCAGCTCCATATCCTAACCCTTCAATCCCTCCATCACCTATATCACCTCCACTCTTTGACTAGGAGTTATTTGAGGGTTACCTTTTACTAACTGACTCAGATGAAGCGTCTGTGCCTTTCCTCTTGTCTCCTGACCACTCTGGTGACTCCAGCGGAGTCCATGTTGTCATTAACATACTGAGCCCGCCGAGGTGGTTGTGGTGGTGACACGCCACAAGCGTACGGGTATTACAGTTTATAGATTAAAATATCCTTCCCACCGCGACCAATGCAATCCATTTAAAATTTATCCTTTTAAAATGCTAAGCAAAATAAGTATTGAGTTAGGATATTTTCTGAAAAACTAATCTATAGCTAGATGAATACTAATTAGTAATATAAGACTTCTATTAATTAAAAAGGCTTAGGGGTTTGTTTCACCCATAATAATTAGATCAAATAAATTTGGATGAATCGAAGGGTAATAATCATACATAATTTAATTATTTCTTTGAAAACATGAGTTGTTTGGACTAATCAAATTGCGAATCCTTCAAAGGTTTTTGAATTAGTTTAAACTAAGAATTTAGAATAAGTTTCCTCTCAACATGTAACTTTCTCTCAAAACTTACTATGTCAAGTCTAATCTTGTCTATCCAATAGTGCATTTCCCTTTTCAGTACTTCACCCAACTATTTAATAATTTGCATGCGATTTTGGCCTATATTACCTACAACATTCACAACACAAGATAGATTAAAACAGGCCAAATAGATAAAGCACAATATTGATAAAATTAAGGATCTTACTTCATAGTTTGGCTAACAAATCCCTAGACTAAACGAAAGCTACTCACACATGTTTATTAAACTAACAAAAGAGATTAAACAAGACGTCAAAAAACCTAGAGCAATTATAATGGAGTTCAAAGAGTAAGGAGAAGAAATTGCTTAGCAACAATGGATTTCTTATTGAACATTCAATCTTTAAGCCTCCAACTTGCGAATTACGTTCCTTCTAATCTTCTTCCTGCTCCCAAAATGATTAAAACACTGAGCTATTTGAGAGATTTCTGAGGGAGAATGGTTAGGTCTGCCTTTCTTGTGGCCAAGCATGCCTTCATATAGCAGCCAGCAAGTAATCTCAGCCAGAAAACCGAGGAAAACCAGTAGTTATAGCTGTTACAGGCCTGCCACAAACAGTCCATAGGGGCCTTACCCTAGTTGTTTCTTATTCTTCATTCTCTCCATGGGCATTATAGCTAGTGGCCATCTATGATAAGGAAAAAAACTCATCATTTGAGGGTCAAGGCTTGGTAAAAAAAGGTCTTAAAACTTGCAAAGAGCATGAAAGAACTACACCTAAGCATAAAACAGGAATTTGGGGTATAAATTATAACATAAAACTGATGAATTCCCTAAAAAAAGCAACAAAATGAGCCAAAAATGATATAAACTTTAAGCACTTATCAAACTCTCCCATGCTTGAACTGTTGCTTGTCCCTAAACAACCATGAAATCGGAACTATGATGAAAAACCTCCTCAGGTAGATATTAGTAGCATCATTAATAGCCAAATCGACCTAAAACTTAGCCCAAAACTGATATTTAAACCATTACAAACAGATAGGAGAATGAAGTTTTCAAAATATAAGCAGAGATCAGCACATCAAATAATGAATCAACCACCTAAATCAACTTAAACACTCATATCGGCACATGTAATAGCTTGAGCTAGAAGACCTCATAGAACCTCACTTTAGTAATGAAGCACTCTTCACTCATGTGTTCTAAAATATAGGTTGGTTCTCTCAAATCTTATTCCAAAAGATCAAATCTACCACAAGCTTTTTAAGACTCTTTTCAATTCGCCATCACTAGAATGCAAAACACATTAGCCAAACATGAGAACTTGAATAGGTACACCACTATTGGTAAAGGATTAGAGGGGAACAAATATTTTAAGATTGTTTAGTAAAACGCCAAAGACTAAGAACAAAATTAATGCCTCCAAATCTTCCACAAAACAAACTCCTCAAACCTATGCATATCGAAGATACAAACAAATCCTGTATTTGGTTCAAAACGAGAGAAAGTGTTAAAATAATCCAATCTAATATCAATGCCAAATCCTTTATTTAACTTTTTTTATTGTGTTTTTAAATTTTTTTTCTTTTGTATCTTTTTTCTTTTTTTTTCATTTTCTACGAGAATGATTATGGCATAGAACATTAAGTACCTTTCAACACTTCTTAGTTAACTCAGAAATTTAAAAAAAAAAAAAATGCCCATTTATGACTAAAGGAATTCAAGCATAGAACTATCGAATCGCTTATTACATCTAAACAAATAGCACCTGATATTGTCACCCACAAAGCACTCTAAATCAAGAAATGGAACTCCATGGTCTTAGCTAAACAAGGTAGATATGTATTTGGCCAAGGGCTATATTCGAGGTTCACATCAATAAACAATGTCAATGCTTAAAGGGGATAGCAAGGGATAAATCATGCTTAACAAGGGTGTGCAACTTTGTTCGATAATTTTTAAGATACCATCACCTTTGTTACACTGTTGTGAACATCTTTGTCTCTCTTCCCCTTCTTTTGTGTTCATTCTTCAGCTGGGGATTTATCTTCATACCCCGCGTTCTTGTCCACTTTGTCTCTATTCTCTTATTTATTTGCAGTGTTGTCACCGCTATCTATCTCGCGTGCAAATGCTTCATATCAATGCTTTTTTTCTTGGCCAGAAATGCTGCTACTCTTATCAGCATATCCTCTTCTTTCGTACCTTCTTCTGCTTGTTCCAGAAGCTACTTTAGGATTGTAGAATACAAAACGCAAGTTAGTAACAATTTTTGATGTTGGACTCTAATCAATATTTGCGAATAAGTAGTACCTCTCCATTTGTTTGACGAATAAAATCCCACGGCCAATGCCCTTGATGACATTTTTGATCATTTTAGAAATTTGTTCCTTAGTTGAATCATTTTTGGACCTATAGTGAAAGAAGAAATTCATGTATAAAGTATGGAAAAATATAGTATATTTCTATAAAAACTCAGAAAATATAATTGATCACTAATCACACTTCAAATGATCACCATTCACAACTGCATCGACCACGAATGCTAAGCATATGATGCAAAGTGCAAGGGTAAGGGAGTTATTTATTATCTGTAGTACATGTGCGTGTTTGTGTTGGTGCGCACAAAGGGTTGTTACTGATAAGTTGAAAACAGAATTTATGCATAATAGGGAAGAATAATATAATTTTCTTCGATGCCCTCATAAAATATAATTGATGACTAATCATATTTCAAATAATCACTAATCGTAACACTATGGATCACCAATCACACCTCCATTGATCACCAGCAAGGAAGGGGCCAATGTTTAAGCAAATTATAGGTGGTAAAAAGTCTATTGATTGCGAAATTAATGTTTATTAATCACAAATTTGACAAAAACTCAATTTCAAGAAATTATGCAAAAAAGGCATCATTTACATGACTGATCAAAAACTATGGAAGGACTGATCACTAAGTAGACAAGAATTCAATTGTCAGCAATTTAAAGGGTGGCTAAACTGATCATTTAAATAGGTGATCACTAATCATATTTCAAATTATCACCAACTACAACTATATTGATCACCAACGAGAAAAAGAAAAATAGTGGGAATGGTACAAAAAAGGATTGAATTAAGAATGTATCCATATTAGGGATCAAACAAAAGTAACTATCTGAAATGCTCAAAAATTCACTGTTAGCCAAGCATTTTTCCTCAATTAATTAGCCACGTATTGCCGCCGTTATGAATAACACATACAAGAGGATCACTAATAAAAATCTTAATGATCACTAATCATGTATCAGTTGGTCACTAATCAAATGCATGTACATCACAGCGTACGCAACCATTGATCTGTTAACAATGAGGAATACAAACATCATTTTTGTTAAAAAGTAACTATTAAAAGGATCAATCATAAATAATTGAAACCATGACTACATATCTACTGATCACTAATTACATAACAGTTGATTACTAATCACCAATTACAGAAAGACTACATAATAAAGGAATGAGGGAAAAAATTTGAACGAAGTAATTAAGCCATTTCAGATAATGATTTAGTCAAAAGAGTCTTCTCCAATTGCTCACCAAATAAACACATATCCAAAGCAATCACTAAAATTATATTTAACAATTACTAATTAACTTTTCTAACAATCACAAACAAGACTTGCAACATTGAAAACTATTCCTTAGGGGTTTTTATACGTTTGTTCACCTCTTTGAAGGAAATATTTGTAGGAAATAGTTAAGGTGTCTCAAAATTTGATTTTTTTTTTAAAGGAATGTACTGTAATTAATCAATTGACAAACACATATGCAAAACAATCACGAATACCATACCTAACGAGCACTAATTATCTCTTTAATGATTACAAACTATGCATCCAATATGAAAAACTTTCACGAAGGTTTGAAATACATTTTTTACCTATTGGAAGGTGATTCTTCTACATTTCCATTGCTTGTTTCTTGAATTTTCTTTGTTGCCATAATTTCTTAGTACCCTAAACAAAAAGCAAATGTACGTCAAAACAAAAGATTAAGTAAAATAACTCCTTTGAAAACATACTATATAACTAAACTTGATCAAATTGTACAGTATTAGCAGAAAAATAAATTTAAAATCAAAAAAGGCGGTTTGCAAGTGAAAGAGCATTGCATGGTACATTTCTAATGACATTTTTAGTACAAAAGCAGAGCGCAAGCTTTAAAAAGTAGAATTCAAAGTAGATTTGGAACAAAAATATTCAAACTAACAAAATATACTCTAAAATTCAAAGATGAATCATGGAAAAAAAAATAAGTGTATTAAAACTCCCCAAGCAGAGCCATGTTAACACAAAATTCAAGAATCTTACCTTCGAAATGTAAAAAATGTGCTGAGAAGTTGAATGAATTGATGAATGTTGATGAGATTCAGATTATAACTATGAGTGTGGGACTAACAGAGAGAGTAAGAATTGTAGAGCAAGAGGCACATGAGAAAATGAAGAGTCTCTGACATGCACTTTAAACTTTAAATAGGCATTTTGTGGTTTTTTTTTCCTTGCTTTCTTTTCTTTTTCTTTTTGTTTGAATGCTGACATCAGCAAAGTTGGTTGGCTATCATAACTAAACGTTATCTTAGCTTGGAATCAGGAAATGCAATTTTTAAAAATTGAATTGTGATTTTTTTTTTTCATATGAGAATTAAAGCACGAAGTATTTACAATAAGGAAAATGCATGTTTGATTTTAATAAAAGGCAATGAATTTTTAAATTTTAAAGAGAGAACATTAACTAATTAAAAATGAAATTCTATCTTTTGAAAAAATGAACATTTAGAAATGAAATGAATGAACATACACTGTTTTATGTTTAAGAAAATAAATCAAAAGGATAATTTCAGTACCCAAAAAATGATAATATATATTTTCATTAAATGATATCATTTAGTGATCAATAAGTGCACTTACAGTGATCATTAGAACTATATTTAATGATCACTAGATTTATTTATGGTGATCAACATATGCTCTATTCTAGTTGGTGATCAATAAATCAAAAGAATAATTTAGGTAGACAAAAAAATGATAATATATGTTTTCATCGAAGTATATCATTTGGTGATTAATAAGTGCAATTATGGTGATGATCATTAGAATTATGTTTAGTGATCGCTAGTTTTAGTTATGGTGATCAACATATCTTCAATTATAGTTGTGATCAATAGGTGTTACTTTAGTGATCATTAGTATTGTTTTTTTGTAATTAATTGATAAAATTATGTTTGACCATGGTAACATCTTTATTGATCGTAATATATCTGAACTTACAAAGTGAGTTAGTCGCCAACAGTATCATTTTTGGTGATCATTATAACTAGGTTTGGTGATTACTATGTCTGTTTTGTGTGATCAACATAAGCATGTTTGTTTTTCACGAGACATATCCTAATGTATACTTGCATGAGCTTTTATTTTGTCATATTTGGGGTTTACTCTCATGAAAAACTATAATTTATGTTATTATGAATGATATCAATTGGTGATTAGCGGTTGTAGTTTTAGTGTTCATTAGAAGTATGCTTAGTGATGACTAGTTCTATTTATGGTGATCAACATATCCTCAATTAGAGTCACTGATATCAACCTCTTAGCTAGTGATTAATAGGTATTGTTTTAGTGATCATTAGCATTGTTTTTAGTGATCAATCAATGTAATTATTTTGCCCTCTAGGGAATGTTTTGTAGATCATAATACATGTCCAGTTCTGAACTTGGTTAGTGATCAATAGAGGTAGTTTTAGTGATCATCACAACTATGTTTGGTGATCACTAGATCTGTGTATATTGATCAACATAAATATGTTGGTTGATCATGAAACATGTAATCAAAGTTTAGCTGGATGCATTCTATCTTTTTGTATTTGGGGTTACTTTCATAAAAACTGATGACATATGTTTTTTAAAATGACATAGTTGTGCTAATAATCATTATTATATTTGATGATCAGTAAGTGATGGAGACCATCAAGCTCACTCTCCTACGCTCCTTTCTCAGCTCAAGGAAGACCCTACTAAGCTCAAGGGGGTCAAGGAAGTGGCTAAACTTTGCAGAACAATCATGGCAATACCCGATGAGTTGGCGCCGGATTCATTCAATCATAACCCGGTCTTTGTTACTTGTTTTGTGCAAGATTTGGTGGACCCACGGTTTGAGGGCCCACATACTATTTTAGCCTAAGATGTTAGCTTTCTAATAAGTCCAACCATGCTTAAATTGGATCTTATTTGGCTGGGCAACAAGAGACCTTAAAGGCCCAATGTCCAGGCGCAGGCCAGTCTGAGCAGTCTTCATTATTTGCGCCATACCTTTCAAACGGCCGGTTCAAATTGGGAAAACTTGTACTTCCTGGAAACTACACATCCAGGGCTTTCCAACAAGCCCAAAATCACGCAATTTGGCTCAGTAAATCGCGAGATATGGTCGTCCAAAGTCAGAGCTGCTGCAAGGGTGTGAGTGCAATAAAGAAGGAGGATGTTTGGTGTTCCCATTCGGTTCATGAACATTTTCAGTTGCATTTGGACATGAGACCCTTCTTATACCAGGGGGTTAATGTAATTTATGCAGCCAAGGAGTTGTGGCATCTCAAGGAACTCATCTTTTCCCCTTCCCCTTGATTATTTGTAACGGACACATTAATGTGTCCTTTGGTGTGCCCTATGTTTATTTCTTGTAACTTATGCCCTTTCATTTGTGTTGTTCTCTACTATAAAAGGGGCTAGGCGTGTGGGTTGAGGGATCATCAGCTTGTACTCCAATTTCAAAGTAATACTAAGCCTTTGAGTGTTCTCTAGTGTGCTTGCTTGAAATCCTAGTTCTATATCTTAAGGTTGGCTACCTTAAGTGGTGCTCTAGGTTCTTTTTGCTCTCCTAGGTGGTGAATCTTCTATATCCTAGATTGGGTAAAAAGAGTAACCGACACACTAAGGCTTGATTTATCCTCCCTTCACCTTTACCTTCGCTCCTTCATCACCCCCACATCCCACCCTTATTCTTTGAATTTGGTCACTTTGGACTCTCATATACATCATTTGGTATCCGAGCCAAGGTATCAAGTGATCAAATTGCCTCCAAACACATCGCAAAATGCCAAAACCCAAAAACACAAAACAAACACACAAACCGGCAAACCATGCAAATCCTGAAGCTCGCCAACCAGAAATTTGGCACGGTGTACCCATGCACCTAGGCACGACCGTTCCATCTCCATTTTCAGCCTTTTCCAAAGCTTGAACACAAGTACGGCCCCCTAGTGCCATAGTGCACAACCGTGCCCCTTCCTTCACGTCTCAAACAACCCTCCATCAAGCCTACACACATCACCATGTCCGCTAGATCTTCAAAGCCGTCAAAAGGTGCTCAAGAACGAGTCGAAGAGTTGGAAGCCCAAGTTAAGTACCTCCAAACTCAAATTGGCGAACTTATGGAGGAAAAGAGAAGATGGACACGAAGCCTAGCTCCTTCCCATGTAGAGGAATCCGAAGAGGAAGCCGACAACTATCAAGTAAATTCAAGTGATGAGGAAGTCCCAAGGAGGAGAAGACAAGGAAGCAATCTTGGAGATTTTCGAGTCAAAATTGCTGAATTTGAAGGCGAGTTGACCCCAACCATTTCCTTGATTGGTTACATACTATTGAACGCATTTTTGAATACAAGGAAGTGCCGAAGGAGAATAAGGTCAAGCTTGTAGCCTTGAAACTCCGTAAATATGCCTCTATTTGGTGGGCCAATCTCATGGCGAAAAGAGCAAGGAATGGCAAAGGAAAAATTAGGACTTGGGCTAAAATGAGAGACAAGCTCAAGGCCAAGTTCCTTCCCTCCTATTATGTTCAAGACAACTACTTCAAGCTACACCATCTCAAGCAGGGCACCAAGAGCGTGGAAGAGTACACCCGGGAGTTCGAGCAACTCCTTCTCAAATGTGATCTAAGGGAAGATGATGCTCAAACAATGGTAAGATATCTAAGCGGCCTTGATGAATCCATTGCTCATGTTGTGGAATTGCACCCCTATTCCTCCCTAGATGACTTGAGTTCTCTAGCCTACAAGATAGAGCACTAAAAGAAGTCTAAGGGAAAGGGTGCCCTTTCCAAGCCCCCTTCCCGTCCATATTCCACTACAAAACCTCCCTACTACCCTCCTAAACCCCAAAATCCCCCACAAACCAAAAATGCCCCTCCAACCATCCCTAATCCCTCCACAAAAGCACCACCCAAACCCAAGGATAAAATCCGTTGCTTCCGATGCCAAGGCCTTGGACACATCGCCTCCGAGTGTCCTAATAAGCGAATCGTCCCCCTAGCCGAGTATCAAGCCTCATTTGAAGAGCCACATGATCATCAAGAAGATGAAGAAGGAGAAAATTATGAGGAAGAAAAAGTGGAAGAAGTGGAAGAAGGTCCCGATGAAGGTGAACTTCTTGCCATTCGAAGGTCATTGAGTGGATTTGCCACTCAAGATAATATGGACCAAAGAGAGGCAATTTTCCATACGAGATGAACCGTTGAAGGAAAGATATGCTCCCTAATCATTGATGGGGGTAGTTGTGCAAACGTCGCCTCCAAAACCATGGTAGACAAGCTTAAGCTTCAAGCATCGCCTCATCCCAAGCCATACACCATTCAGTGGTTGAACTAAGGCAAAGGTATGCAAATCACACGCTGATGCCTTGTTCCTTTCTCCATTGGGAAACACTACAAGGATGAGATTTGGTGGGATATAGTCCCCATGGATGCTTGCCACATCCTATTGGGACGTCCATGGTTGTTTGATAGAAGTGTCATCCATGATGGCCGGATGAACACTTACACCTTCCAAAAAGACCACAAAAAAATCACCCTCACCCCGCTCAAAATCTCTCCCTCCAAAACCAAAGACAACCCTCATTTAGATGTCTTTCTCACCACCCTCCTCAAATCCCAACAACATGAATTCGAGTCTTTCAAAGACTTAATCCTCCTACAAGATGAGCCTAAGTCTCCATCTCCCTCAAACCACTCACACCCTCTACTCACCCCTCTCCTACAAACCTACCACCATGTCTTTCCACTAGAGATTCCCCATGGCCTTCCCCCTCCAAGATCCATCCAACACAAAATTGACCTTATCCCTGGTTTCGTTCTTCCAAATAAACCAGCCTACCGCATGTCCCCAAAAGAGACCCAAGAAATCCAAAGACAAGTGGATGACCTCTTGTCTAAGGGGATGATCTGAGAAAGCTTAAGTCCTTGTGCCATGCCCGCCCTCCTTGTTCCCAAAAAGGATGGTAGCATGCGTATGTGTGTGGATAGCTGGGCCATTAACAAAATCACCATCAAATACCGGTATCCTATTCCGAGGTTGGAAGATCTCCTTGATGAACTTCATGGTGCCGCCATTTTTTCCAAAATTGATCTTAGAAGTGGCTACTATCAAATCCGGATCTTTGAAGGAGATGAATGGAAAACCGCCTTTAAAACTAAAGGAGGTTTGTATGAGTGGCTTGTTATGCCATTTGGGCTAGCTAATGCCCCTAACACTTTCATGAGGCTTATGAATCAAGTTCTAAAGCCCCTCATTGGCATTTGTGTGGTGGTATACTTTGACGACATCTTGGTCTATAGTAAGACTGAAGAAGAGCATGCCCATCATTTGCAACAAGTTTTGGAGATTCTCTCTCAAGAGCAATTATATGGCAATTTGGAGAAGTGTTACTTCTTCACTCCCCGAGTGGTATTTTTGGGCTACATTGTTTCTGCCCAAGGACTTCAAGTTGATGAAAGCAAGATCAAAGCCATTCAAGAGTGGCCTACTCCCACATTCTTCACTCGAGTAAGGAGTTTTCATGGATTAGCATCTTTTTACCGGAGATTTATACGAGATTTTAGCACTATTGTGGCTCCCATGACCGAAGTGCTAAAAGGGAAAGAGTTCACTTGGAATGAGCAAGCGTAACATGCTTTTGAAGAAATCAAGAAGAGACTCACTAGTGCTCCCATTCTTGCCTTGCCCGACTTTTCAAAGGTCTTTGAAGTTGAATGCGATGCATTCGGAGTAGGGATTGGAGCCGTCCTTTCTCAAGAGAAGAGACCAATGGCATACTTTAGCGAGAAGCTAAATGATGCCAAGAGGAAATACTCCACCTATGACAAGGAATTCTATGCCGTCATTCGAGCTTTGGAGTATTGGCGCCATTACCTAGTGGGAGGAGAGTTTATTCTCCATTCCGACCATGAGGCACTCAAATACATACAAGGTCAAAAAAAGCTCAACCCAAGACATGCCAAGTGGGTAGAGTACCTTCAAGCCTTCCATTTCACCATCCAGCATAAGGCGGGAACTCTTAACAAATGAGCCGATACACTTTCCCGTAGGTACTTGCTCTTCTCTACCTTGAGCACCAAGGTTCTTGGTTTTGAAATTGTGAAGGAGCTATATCCTAATGATGATGACTTCAAGGACATCTTTGGAAGTTGCTCCAAACACCTGCACAGATTATTCCATTTGGAGGATGGTTTTCTATTCAAGGGATCACGCCTTTGCATCCCTAAGTGCGGATTTAGAGAGCTCCTTATTCAAGAACTTCATGGTGGAGCCCTAGCTGGGCATTTTGGTGTGGAAAAGACTAGAGCTATGCTTAAAAAGCACTATTATTGGCCGAAAATGTCAAGAGATGTTGACCACTTTGTGAAGAGATGCTCTATTTGTCAATTGGCCAAAAGCCATGCACTTCCACAAGGCTTGTATTCTCCCCTTCCTATCCCTCAAGCTCCATGGGAAGATATAAGCCTAGACTTCATCACGGGTTTGCCTAGAACCCAAAGAAACAAGGATTCCATCATGGTGGTGGTGGATCGTTTCTCAAAGATGGCTCATTTTGTCCCGTGTCACACTACCAATGATGCTTCTCAAGTGGCCAATTTCTATTTCAAGGAAATTGTCCGTCTTCATGGCATACCCAAGAGCATGGTGTCCAATCGTGATAGCAAATTCCTTAGCCATTTTTGGCTAACCTTATGGCGAAAATTGGGGACCCAGCTCAAATTTAGCACTAACCATCCCCAAACTGATGGGTAAACGGAAGTCACTAATAGGACTTTAGGCACTTTGCTAAGAGTCCTTGTGAAGAAGAATCTCAAGAATTGGGATGAATTGCTCCCCCATGCCGAGTTCGCCTTTAATAGAGCACCAAGCAAGTCTACCCATCTCTCCCCTTCCCAAGTAGTGTATGGGTACAATCCAAGGAGCCCCCTTGATCTCATTCCCATTCCAACTCCCACCAAGTTTAGTTGGGATGCCGAAAAGGGGGCACAGGAGATTAAAGACTTACATGCCCGAGTTCAAGGCCAATGAGAGAGCTACGCAAAACGCCAATAAGCATCAAAGAGAAGTTCATTTTCAACCCGGAGATTTGGTGTGGATTCATTTAAGGAAGGAACGCTTCCCTTCCAAAAGAAAGTCCAAATTGATGCCTAGATCGGATGCCCATTTGAGATCATTGAGAAAGTTGGGCCTAATGCTTATAAAGTTGATCTTCCTAGTGATTATAGAGTTTCTGCAACATTTAATGTCTCCGACCTTAGTCCTTACTTTGATGATGAACCCCTTCCAAGTTTGAGGACAAACTCCCATTCACCCGGGGAGAATGATGGAGACCATCAAGCCCACTCTCCTACGCTCCTTTCTCAGCTCAAGGAAGACCCTACTAAGCTCAAGGAGGTCAAGGAAGTGGCTAAACTTTGTAGAACAATCATGGCAATGCCCAACGAGTTGGCGCTGGATTCATTCAATCATAACCCGGTCTTTGTTACTTGTTTTGTGCAAGATTTGGTGGACCCACGGCTTGAGGGCCCACATACTATTTTAGCCTAAGATTTTAGCTTTCTAATAAGTCCAACCATGCTTAAATTGGATCTCATTTGGTTGGGCAACAAGAGACCTCAAAGGCCCAATGTCCAGGCGCAGGCTAGTCTAAGCAGTCTTCATTGTTTGGGCCATAACATTCAAACGGCTGGTTCAAATTGGGTAAACTTGTGCTTCCTGGAAACAACACATCCAGAGATTTCCAACAAGCCCAAAATCACGCAATTTGGCCCAGTAAATCGCGAGATAAGGCCGTCCAAAGTCAGAGCTGCTGCAAGGGTGTGAGTGCATTAAAGAAGGAGGATGTTTGGTGTTCCCATTCGGTTCATGAACCTTTTCTGCTGCATTTGGACATGAGACCCTTCTTATACCAGGGGGTTAATGTAATTTATACAGCCAAGGAGTTGTGGCATCTCAAGGAACTCATCTTTTCCCCTTCCCCTTGATTATTTGTAACCGACACATTAATGTGTCCTTTGGTGTGCCCTATGTTTATTTCTTGTAACTTATGCCCTTTCATTTGTGTTGTTCTCTACTATAAAAGGGGCTAGGCATGTGGGTTGAGGGATCATCAGCTTGTACTCCAATTTCAAAGTAATATTAAGCCTTTGAGTGTTCTCTAGTGTGCTTGCTTGAAATCCTAGTTCTATATCTTAAGGTTGGCTACCTTAAGTGGTGCTCTAGGTTCTTTTTTCTCTCCTAGGTGGTGAATCTTCTATATCCTAGGTTGGGTAAAAAGAATAGCCCAAGACTAAGGCTTGCGTGGCTCCCAAGTGGGATTATCTCAAACCAAAGTCTTGATTTATCCTCCCTTCACCTTTACCTTCGCTCCTTCATCACCCCTACATCCTACCCTTATTCTTTGAATTTGGTCACTTTGGACTCTCATATACATCAGTAAGTGTGAATATGATGGTCACTATTGTCATGCTAATCTATTACCAGTGACACATAAATTAATCATACGTAAAGAAAGGACTGTGAACCATAAGTTGTGAGTTAAAAAGTACATATTCAGTTAAGGGATGACTATTGTTATTCATATTGATCACTAATAACATTTGTATTCCTCAATAAGTTTATAAGAATTGAATTCTAACAAACCAACAAAAAGCTAAAGACTGTCCTAATTGATCACTAATGCCATGTATACTGATCACTAATTACATATCTAACTATCACTAGTATGGAAAAGCACTATGAAGAACTGACATGCTTGTGCTAACCACTACATTTTTGACTTTTTCACCTTTATGGTTTCATAAGCTGTCATCATGCTCTTCACATGTGCAGAAATCGCATTGGCAGTTGAAGTAAGGATCTTGTGGCAACACTCCACCCTCAATTTATGAATTATAGCAGCCTGAGATTCAAAGAGTAAGGTGGTGGGGGGGAATTATCATTATATCTTATGTTTGAAGTCTCTTAATTGAAGAAAATAAGTTTCCATTAGAAAATCTTTTCTTTAAGACAAGATTGAGTAGATCCTTTCTCAATCCTACATTCTAAGGGCAAGGGATTGCTTTGTATTCTCCATCTACTTTATAACATAGATGGTTTCATTCTCATCTATCCTTGAAGGCTCTTGCCTCCGAGGTGCGTCTATGTATTTTAGTTCAAAGTTCTCAATGTATTTTCATCTTCTCTTATCACTCCCTTTATCAATGACATACTTTTAAAAGAGTCTGCTCTACAAGATTCATATAAAACAAAAAAAAGAAGGAAATATCATAAGCGTCAGGTTAGGTTTGTTTTTAAAGCAAATTTAAGATTTTTTAAGCTTTACCAAAATATCTACAAAGTACTCATACAGGTATTGCTCTCTAGAGTTTCTCTTGATATGGTCGATTATGTCCATTCCTTTTTTCTTGAAATTGAAACAAATGAGAAATTGTTTTCCCTCATCATAATAATGAAAGAACACCTGGAAAATGAATTTTGTTAGAAACTAGTGCCTTGGAAATAAGCGCTGAAAGAAAACCTCCAAAAAAATTTGATTACAAAAATTGATCTTTCTAGCTTAATTCTCATAAAGTCAACTTTTTTCAAGTTGATATATATATGGACTCAAAGATTGCTTATCGTTTAGTTGGTGAAAGAACAAAGCTTTGGCTTTGCTTCCCTGTTTTGTATTCATATACCATTGCTTCAAAGACAAAAAATAGAACTTTCTTTAACAATCAATCTATTTTACGAAAAGCATACGTACATATAAAACATATTATTGAAATTATTGTTCCAATTATCTTACAAATGCTTTGTTTGTAAAGAAACCCTTTGAACACTGAAACAATCTACATTCAGTTCACTTGCATTCAATAAATAAGCCCACATGTTCGCAATGATTTTATTAACTTCATTGCACTGGCAATAGTTGAAAGCATGCATTAGTTAGCGACATAGTACAAGTCATTGTACAACACATGGATAGAAAATAAACAAACAAATTGGTCACTGAATTACCATTGATAAGATAGTTAACTATGAATCACCTTTCTGGAAGACATATTTAAGTTTACCTCTAGTCTTCTAATGAGTTCAAGACAAAGCCAGCATACAGTTTCAGTTCGTACGAAATTGTACAAACAATAGTTGCATTCTGCTACATGTAAGCATAGCACAAAGAAGGTATAGACTCTAGCTTTTGCTACTAAGGGTAATTGTGACTTTTTACTGGCGAGGGTAGTGTAAAGCAACAATAATTAGTACACATGGCAAATGAAATAAATTCATAGAAGGGGAAACTAACCAGGAAGAAAATAAAAAAGCATAGGTATTAAGTTCATAACCAAAAAAACTAGCATCCTTTTTTTGCCTTTTGGCGATTGTGTGATGGTGTATTGCACCGACCTTATTCTCTGTCTTTTCGGGACTTCAACCACTATAGCTTTTCCTTCATCAGTATTGCTTGTTTTTTGTAATCTCATATATGAAGATTGGGCTCCACAATTCTTATGATAGCTCGATTGATAGATGTTTGGTTCTCTTCTTGGGAGCATGCCGTTATTGGGCCTACAAAACACAAGTAATGATCAAACTACATAATAATCAATTTACATAAATAAAACTAATAGAAACAACTACTATATGTTGTGATACTAATCATTTACACAGCCGTTACATGATTTGAAATTTTCATATATCACTGGGAAAATGTATGTCCTTATGATACCTGATTACCACTAGTTTATGCAATAATGATAATAGTTTACATAGTAATGATCACTATTTCATCAAATAATCATCAACAATTTAATACAATATTTTGTGGTAACTAATTTACACAATAAAGGTTACTAGTTTCATCAATGACGATCACTGGACTTATATGTCATGTGTTTGTTAATGATCACTAATTTCTATGTTAGAGAGATAATTTTCAGGCAAAAGATGTGATCATAAGATCATAACCATTTTTTTCTATTAGAGATCACTAATTTTATGATTATGATAAAAAAAATATGCAAAACCATAATGCCATTTACTTCGCTCAAGTAGCAATAAAAATTGGGTTATCAGACTACAAGAAGAAGTACCCAGCAGTAATGGTGTGCTACTGTATTGTGCTGAGCTCATGATAACTTTTATAAGGACATCCTCCACATCACAGTTTATTACTTGTACTTCTGTTGTCAGAATATCAGTCTCTGAACCAATAAGGTTGACTCCTTTGGGCATCGCCTAGTTCTGCTCTTGAGGTACCCCAAGACTGAAATTAGGTGGACTGAATTATAGGAACTTATGCACCATGTGTTAGGAGCTCACAAAATGTTTCTTAATTTTGTCAATCTCCATCAAGAACCCTGCCCATTCATACAAATCTGTGAGAGTACTAGGGTCCTACTCTTCAACGTCTTGGGCATGTCATTGTGCAGCTACCTCTCTTACTCTCTTAAGTGGGGCACATGCGCCAAGAGTCAACTCCTTAAATTTTGTCATGACTTTTGTCAAAGGTCAATTGTTGGTTATTATCATACCAGTTGTCACCTTATTGTCCCGAAAAGAGCCTAACTCAAACAAATGATAGTTACAGTAAAAAAGAAATCTCATTTAAGTGAAAACAATACAGGAAAACTGTACAAATATAATTTTTTTGAAGAAATAAATAAGTAAAAATTATTGACTCACCTTGACCTTTGAAACTTCTGTATGATCTTCAACTTTAGCCATAGCTTCAGCACCTTTGTTATAACATCGCTCTTCATTAACTTCTGCCTTCTTCTCTGTTACTGAGGTCTTATCGAAGGAATCCTCAAGATAACCTCTACTAAATCCAATTTTGAATTCCTATTCTGCCCAAGATTGCATTTCCTCAGTTGTCTGCCATCTCAACATCAGGAATTGATAGGGGGCTGACCTTTCTTTGAAAACCACACAATGAAGGTAGCACAACTGCAAGAACCATAAATAGATTGAATGGAAGAAAATTGAAGTCATATTATAAAATGAAAGCTGAGCAAAAAAAAATAACAAAATAAAAAAGGCATAACCTAGTCACTCAATAGGACACTAATGATCCCTAATGTCTCTACTAATGATCCCTAATTTCTTAAACTTAATATGTTGGAATATTTACTTTTGATCACTAATTTTTGTTATACTAATCACTAAACAAATAGATGGTGATTACTAAACCGATAATCTATGTAGCGATCAAATTGGGCATATAAGCTAGTGATTACTTAAACCCTATTTAAAAACAAATTGATAATCATCAGTAGATAAATTAGTGATCTACAGTGCATAATTTAGTGATCATTATCGCAACAATTACTCATCAACAAATATTCTAGCATATTAACTCCAACAAATTAGTGATAGTCATCTGATAAATTAGTGATCACTAATTTAAACATATGATGATAACTAATTTGGGATGTTATTCACAATGTTCAAATGCAAACAAAATGTATGCATCATTGGGATAGTGTCATAGCCAAAATCCAGGGAACATCCCGTGGATGATCACTAATTTTTTAATAACAATCACTAACTCTTCTGAAAATGATCATTAACTCACAGTTTTGTAACAGATATTGCTAACTTCAACAGCCATCAATCATACCTAATTAGGGAAAGGAATGAACATGCCATTAGGAAAAGCATTGGTCTTCTGGAGAACCATAACATCGCCTTTTCCACTCATGGACTAATGCCATAAGCGTTCTCATCATGTATTGCACCAAATTCAGGCCTGTCAGATTGCCAAAATCTATTAGCATGTTTGATATGAGGTAATTGACTTCTTCGCTTTGGTTCCCAAGGAGATATGCAACACAACAAACATTACGAAATTTCTTCTCATGTCCTCACTCCCATTTACTTGACTCTGCATCATTTCAATCACCTCCTCACATTTAGGGGTGCTATCACATTCAGGCCACTACTCTTTCCTACGCTTCAGGAGGCTTGCGAACCCAATGCTTGCATTGGTTTTTGTTTTTTATCCTCAGTCACCTGAAGGGGGCCTTTAGGGAGACCAAATGTCATGTGCAGATCATTCTCACTCACCCTCACCCTGCCATGGGCAAGTACTAGGGAGTATGAGTGTAATAGCCCAACCCTAAATCATATTTATTTATTTAATTCAGCCATGTTATTAATTTTTACATTTATTTATCTCATTTAATCATCCTGATTGGGACAATTCATTTGGGACTCCACTTTGCAATTCGAGTTTCATTTACCGAAAATAATTTTTCGAAGAAATTGATATTAGCCCTCGATAATTATGGGTTAAAAGATTAAATTATTTTTCATGGCATCATGTTTAATTTCGATCTTCGGAAAAAAAATTAAATTAATTGCACCCGGTTTGATTTTTTTTTCCCGAACCCGAGCTCATTTAAGACAGATTTCGGCCTAACAAGTTCCTAATCTATTTATTTAGCTAATTACCGTCATTACCCCTAATGTTAATTAGCAAAAAGATATTTTTGGGGGCTTATAAATCTCAGACAAGTATTCTTAAAGGGTTTTCAACCAAGTAAAAATAACATCACGAAGATCAAGCAAAGGCTAAGTCTCATTTCTCTTCTTTCACTTCTCCCTTTCTTTTCCCTACCCCTATGGTTAGACCTGGCCACTTCCAGCTACTGCTAGTGGCTACCGCCACCACCAACTACCACAAGTCAGCCACTAGGACAGCCACCAGCCCACCACAAGATCAGTCACCAGCCATCCCCCACACCCGCTCAAGCATTAAACATCATTCACACCTCCTTTTTCAAGCATCAAGTGAGTAAACTCCAATCCCTATCATGCTGATTTTTGATTCTTAATCTTGTTTTTGCTGGTTTTTATTGTTGGTCATGCCATTTTGATAAGAATAAGAGCTATCTTTGAAGTGTTTAAGTGTTGATTATGCATAAAAGCATGTGAGAGTTGAGATTGTTCATGATCATGCTATAGTTTAAGTTTGAAGTGATGGATTTGGATCATTTTGTATTTGATTTGGTAATCTTTATCATCATAAATGATTATGGTAATGTTGGTGTGGATTTGGGCGAGCTAAAGAGTGATTTTAGTGGGGTTTATGTCAAGAAAAGATTGCAATATGGGTTGTTATGCTGTAAACAGACCCCAAAACAGGGGTGAGTTTATGAATAAACTGCTATTTTGTGGGACATGAGAAAATTATGATTTTTGATGGGTTTATAGCTCAATGAGGTAAATTTCAATGGGCTCTAGAATTACTTAATTTCGAGTTGTGTAGACAAAGTTATGGCCACTTTACTGAAGACTGCACAGAATACATCGAAACTGGGAGCAGTTTTGAACAGTGGACTTTATGAAAACACTGGTATTGATTGGCTCATTGAAAATTTGTGCTTTTTGGTGTTTGGATAGATCAATGAGTTAGCTTTCACCTTCATTTTGAATCGCCTTAATCTGAGTTCTGTGGAAAACGTTATGGCCGTTTTGTTACGACTGCACAGATTAAACTGAAATTGTGCATGTTTGTGTTCTACCCTAATTTTAGGGACCTTACTATGTGAATCATGCTTTGTGTCCTAAATAAAAGTTTTAGTGGAAATTATAAGCTTTTCATATTGGGGTTTTACATCTTACTTGGAGATCAGGAGTGAAAGATATGGATTTTCTAATGCAGACTATCAAACGGTAACCTGAGTGAATACAGAAATCGTGACATTTGAAAATATTTTCAGAAGTTTCTATATAATTAGGGATATTACAAGGAAATTACAAAGTGTAGTGAGTTCAACAAGTTTGATTATGTATAGAAGCTTACTTGGGTTTGAAAACCGAGTTAAGTGAGCAAGAAAATGAAATTTGAGAAGTGGGCACAGTAATGACTCAAATTAGTGTCTACTGGATCAACTGAGATTATTTGAGCTTTTATGAACCTCACAATACCCCTTATGGCATTGAACCTTCCATTATCCATTTCAGAGGCATTAACCATTTTATTATCCATTTCAGAAGCATCACACTTTCCATTATCCATTTCAGAAATATCAGAAACTCATGTTTCATTTATATCAATTAAAATCTTTTCATTATCACCTCAATCATTTCTATTTGGTCTATTTTGCTTCAATTTATTGTATTTCAAGTTCAAAAATCCTAATTGATTCAGATCATTTTGGTTTAACTTGTCTTATGTTGCATTATTAGAATTGTAGAAGTCTTTTTAAATAAATCAATTTCTATTAAAGCTACAAATTATGTCAATGAATATGGTTTACTAACTACATTTACCTATAATTATATTTCTTGGGAAGACTCGGGGCCTAGTCTATCATTTTCCATTGTGCATACGCATTACCAAGTGAAATTGCATTTTAAAGACTTCAGGTATGTCCATTGCCTGTATCTTTAGAAATCAGAGTGTATTTATCAATGTTATCATGTTTTGGTAAGTACATTAATGAATCAGTTTACACAGTGATTTATCAGTTAATTAGTGACCCCATTAATTATCATCAATAGGGCATTCGCCCTTTAGTTACTCGCACGGCTTCAGGCTATGTCCTCGATCAGCTTCGCAGGTGTACACCTATCCATAGATCGCAACAGTATCAAGGGGTTCACTATCAGATAATAACTAGCAATGCAGTTTTACATTCATCTCATTTATTGTTTCAACTTAAAATGAATTGCAAAGTGGGCCCAATCAGTATTTCAATGATCATTTTACAATTCAGGAATGCATGTACTGAGCTTCGGCTCACAGTTCGAAATGTTTTTCATGTTTTGTTTTAGGCAAATGCTCAGAGAATTGCCCTCATGCTAGCAAAGCAGTGGAAGAGAATAAGTTGAGCAAGGAAATCTGTATGAATCAGTGGTGATACAGTATATGCATACTTTAAAGCTGTATTTTGAATCCCTCAGTGCATGAGGATGTAGATTATATGGTGAATTATCTTACAATGGCTTATAAAACTTACATTGGTTAACACTTGATTGTGAATGGATGATCATGTGTGAATGTTAATGGTTGAGCTTATGCTTAACAGTGTTATTCTAGGACACTTACTTCAAGCCTTGTCCTTTGGGACGGCGGTAACGCCCCTATCATTGGATTTATCATATTAGAATTGAGTGATTTATTAAGGAGAATATAAACAGTGAAACATGTTTTATTTGGGGGCATTACAGATTTAATATCAGAGACAGGTTGAGATTTTCTTTATGGGATATGGAGTATGGAGTTAAGATACTAAGAAAGTTGGTTAGTAAGGAATGAAGATTATTATGATATCATTGGAGATTTGTGACACTGGTAATGTCTGCTTATCTCACACATATTCTACTCGTATATTCTTTTTTGCTAGATGGATGCATATAAAGTATACATAGTTTGATCTCAAGCAGCAGATTTGATGGAGATTTTGAATAACAAGTTGAAGGTACTCTAATGCATTTAGGTTAATATGGTCATATGAGCCACCCATCTGAATGGTATGACATCCTTTTAGTTGGAATTGTTTATTTTTGAGATGTAAGCCCTTGTACTCCCGGCTATGGCCCGTAAAGTTTTGATCTCTGGTGTGTAGCCGTTGAGCTGGATTTGATATCCTTTTATACTTCTATTCAATGCAGGGGATGTGATGTAAGGCTTTAAGCTGGGAAAATGGCCAGTTTGCAGGCGAAACTCTGCCTCTTTCGCCCCAGAAATTTAAGAATCACTAACACTCCTAGCCCTAGGGTTGGGGGTTGTTACAAATTTGTCCTATGAAAGGCCCTTGACTCATTTTGAGGTTAAATGCATAGGCAAAACGAAGTCTGGGCGGAATACACAAGTTCAATCAACTTGATAGTTTTGATCAGTGCACAAGGGCTGACCTTGAAGTAACTTTTGTCCATGGTCACTATGATTTATGCAAGGATTTTTTCATCCTGACTTTACGTTTAAGGAGATATCTTTCATATGAAACAAGTTTCAAGTGGATTAGAGGTCATTTGGTCATTCAAAACTATTAGACAATTCAAAGTCTGCAAAGTTGGCAGAATCCTAATGCATAGGGTCTGAGTTTAGTCCACTTGTAGCCTATGCATTCCATCAGATAGAGATGTTTTAGTTAGTCTATGTCAAAGTACAAAAAGTAAGCTTTCCAGTGATCCATGTTGCAACACATTTGGAGACTAGTGGTCAATAAAATTCAGCCTAGAAATCTGATGGTTCAGACTGTTTAAGTCAGTGGATACCTACAACTTTGAGGTTATATTTCCTCATCATATGGGTGTTATTTTGTGCATTTCTTGGATCCAAGTGGCAACTACTTCAATATGCTTTAATGATTGCAGAAATATTTTCTTCTATAACCCAAGGATTCCATCTAAGCGAGCTATAGGGGGGTTCTTGATGTAGTATTCCCTGAATTATAGGACTTTAGAAAGGCTTATTCTGTTATACATAAGTTCTGAAACCATTAACTACCGACCATTCCATATAAGAGAAACCAAGGACACTTTAGAGAGACATTTTGCTTCAATTCACTACAATTCAAGATTTGCTTAAATTGCCCAAACTCTTGCAAGCAGTCCATTGACTCCACCTCCATTTGTGAAGTAGACATTACTGTAGAAAATATTTTACTGCACCTTCTGGTAACATACCATCTAATATTGTCCTTGTTGGATTATCAACTGTTGGATACTCCTCACTTTGATTAGGGGCTTCATCTTTTTGTCTTCATGGCATCTCCCCATCAAGTTGCATTATCATTCACTCTTATGTTACATCTTCATCAGTTCTGGTTACCTTTTCCTATTTTTAAGAGCCCAATTGCTGCTAGTAGCTGGTTTATGATTGGGATGCACCCATATCAATAGATGATAATTGTGTAGCACGCCTAAACAGAAGGTAGATCTTAACTACACTTTGTATAAGGGTTAATTGTTGTCTAACTTATGGAATCTATTGCCAAGGGAAACGCGATGTGTCTAACCTTTTTGGCTGATTTAACCTCAGTTTTCTATTGAAGATCACTTTCATAAAGCTTCAGTTGGACAATTAAAATCTTTGTCATACATTTTGACTGTGTTAATGAGAAATTTTGATAGGTTACTGCCCATTGGAAAAATGTCTTTAGCTGATTCATACTAAAGGACTCTAGAGTGGAAAGTATGACCCAATGAAACCTTAAGAATGGATTCAAGGAGTGGAGAAAATTTTCACTATAGTAGAGGTTCTAAGAGATAAAAGGGTGAACATTGAAACATTTTATCTAACTGATGAAACCAATATTTGGTGGAACGCTGTTAAGAATAGGCTCTTAGGGTTAGTTTCACTTGGAGCAGATTTGTAGAAGAATTAACCACAACATACCTGCGTACCGAGTGGGAACTAATGAGTGCATGTGGTGCGGTAGCCCAGAGCACCTCATTGCTGCCTGTTCCCAAAGACTAAAGGCTGTTGGAAGGAATCCCACCTGCAAGGCCCGCAGCAGTAGGAAGGCCGTTTGTGTTGAGCAAGAAGGATACTGCCACCTCTGGTGCGGTAGTTACTGGAACTCTCTTTTAATTTTGAAACCATTTTGTGTATTGATTGATTCAGTTGCCACTCATTCATTTACATCCACTCAATCTATCATACAACAGAACCTTAAGAATAAGGAGGCATAAACCAATTATGGACTCAAGTTATCCAACGACTCTAGAATTGAGTGTTCTATCTCTCATAAATTTGTTTCACTTACTATTGGTGGGATAGTTTTCCATGGAGTTTTGATTCTATTTGACTCATCAGACTTTAATATCATTTCAAAAATGAGTTGGTTGTGTACTTATGGGGTTAAGATAGGTTGTGATGACCCTAAGATTATCTCAAGAGATGAACAAGAGAGAGAACTATATTTCATGGGCAAAGAGGGGGAAAATCTTATCCTTTAAATTCTATTATAAAAATAAGTGAGCTCTTATGACAAGGATATATTGTGTATTGGTGTTATATTATTAACAATCAACCTAAGGAAGAACAAACAGAAGATATTCCTATAGTTTATGAATTTAAAGATGTTTCCCTGAGAAGCTATCGGGATTTTCTCCCGAAGAGAAAGCAATTTTGAGATTGAATTAATCACTAGTGTCTAACCTATCTCAAAACCCCATATCGTATGGCCCCAATTAAGCTTAAAGAACGGAAGTTTCAGTTAAAGGAGTTATCACAGAAGAGATTTATCAAACCATCCAAGTGTACCACCATAGGATACCCAGTTCTAGTTGTAAAGAAGAAGAATGAAACCTTGTAGTTATATATTGTTTTCAGAGAGCTTAATACGATCACCATTAAAAATAAATACCCATCACCCCAAGTAGGTACTGATTTGATCAACTGTAAAGAACATGAGTCGTATATAAGATAGATTTGAGGTCAGGATACTATCAACTTAGCACTATATCTGAATACATTACCAAAACCACACTACGGACCATGTATGGGTTATGATGAATTCACTGTGATGCCTTTTAGCCTAATCAATGGCCCCGCAACCTTTACAGATCTTATGAATAGAGTTTCAAACCATATCTAGATAAGTTGTGATGGTGTATATAAAAGATGTCTTGAAATACTCCAAGGACAACGATGAGCATACTGTTTATTTGAGGACAGTGTTGCAGACCTTGGAGGAACATCAATTACATAGCAAATATAAGAAGTGTGAGCATTGGTTAGAAGCATTGGTATTGTTGGAACATATGGTGTCAAAGGAAGGGATTAAGGTTAATTTGCAAAATGGTGAAAGCAGTTATAAAGTGTCCAACATCCACCAATGCACTGAGACTAGAAACTATTTGAGTTTAGCAGGGAATTATCGAGTTCTGAAAGGATTTGTCAAATATTGTCTTCCCTAACCAAATTATTCAAGCAAGCTACAACGTTAGTAAGAAGATATAGTACTACCTCATCCCTCTCAATAGTTCAAGTGTTCTGGGTGCACTGAGAATTTGAAAACATTACTTGTAAGGTGTATCTTGTATAATCTATACTGACCATCAGAGTCTGAAGTACATCTTCACTCAGAAGAAGCTCAATCCACATGAAACATTAGTTGTGGCAGATCTAATGTGAACCAAGAAAGGGAAATGTTATGGCCGATGCCCTGAATAGGAAGCCACAACATACTGTGGACACTGTAGTGATTATTTAGTTGAATCTCTTGAGAGACCTTGAGGACTTTAACATTCAATTAGCGTCGCACAGGAAGGCGAATGTTCAATTGCCGACACTTATTTTACAGCCCTCCCTAATGGAGGAAACTAGAGTGAATCAGGATGATGATCCTGAGCCCCAAAGATTGAAGCAAAACCTTAAGAAAGGGATTCAATTTCAATGGACTTTGTCATGGGATTCCCTCAGATATAGTGTATGACCAAGATCAGAGATTTCAAGCCTGTTATGGCAAGCACTTCAAAGAGCCTTTAGAACTAGATTGAATTTTTATAGTTCTTATCATCCTGAAACAGATGGGCGAGCATTCAAAAATATCAATGGATCAACTCTTCCAAGTTGGAGCCTGCAGTGCTTCACGACCTATGACCAACATTTGTATTTGAAGAAAGTATGGAACTTCCAGCAGTCAACATTGTGATAGCACTAGTAGAGAATCCTATATGAAACATTAGGATAAAATGACAGCCAACATTGACAACAAAATCATCTTTTGATTCATGAAGATCTTCTTTAGTATTCAATAAGGCGGCATATCTCAGAAGACTCTTGAAAGCATACCATTGGAACCGACAGAAAAGCTATGTTGATAAAAGAAGGAGATTCCTGGAATTTCCAGTATATGATAAAATTTTTCAAAAAGTCTCACCAACTAAGGGTGTAAGGAGGTTGCACTGCGACCTAAATTGAGACCAAGATCTTTTGGGCCATATCAGTTGAATTCCATAGCTTGTCTATCAGATCTACCTATATAACTCAAGCATGTGCATAACATGTCCTGTGTTCCTTACCTTACAACTCAGGTAGTACATTTTAGATCCTGACCATACTGTCATAATCAAATCCATTGCAGTCATTGAGGGTCTTGCATTTCAAGAGCATCCAATTCAGATATTGGATCACAGGATTAAGCAGTTAAGTATTAAGCAGATACCTTATGTAACGCCCCCAATTAAACATGATTCACTGTTTGTATTTTCCTTAATAAATCCTTTAATTATAATCTAGACAAACCAATGATAGGGGCATTACTGCCGTCCAAAAGGACAAGACTTGAAACATGAGTGCTATAAATAACATAGCTAGGCATAACCTCAAACATATACACTCACATCAAGTGTTAACCAATGAGGGGTTTATAAACCATAGTAAAATTAAATCACTATATAGTCTACATCTTCATCCATAGAAGAATTCAATATACAGCTTTAAGGTGTGCATATACTGCATTACTTCTAATCCATCCGGATTTCATTGCTTCACTTATTCTCTTCAGCCAATTTGTTAGCATGAGGGCAATTCTCTGAGCGTTTGCCTAAAATAAAACATGAAAACATTTCGAACTGTGAGCCGAAGCTCAGTACATGCATTCCTGAATTATTAAATGATCATTGAAACACTGGTTGGCCCAATTTGCAATTCATTTTAAGTTAAAACAGTGAATGACATGATGTAAAGCTGCATTGCTAGTTATTATCTGATAGTGAACCCCTTAATACTGTTACGATCTATGAATAGGTGTACACCTGCCAAGCCGATCGGGGACCTGACCTGAGGCCGCGCGGGTAACTGAAGGGCGAATGCCCTGTAGATGATAACTGACGGGGTCACTAATTAACTGATAAATCACTGCATAAACTAATTCATTGATATACTTACCAAAACATGATAACGTTGATAAATACACTCTGATTTCAAAAGATGCAGGCAGTGAACGCACCTGAAGTTTTTAAAATGATATTTCACTTGATAATACTTATGCACAATGGAAACGATAGGCTAGGCCTTGATTCTGCTAAAGAAATGTAATTATAGATAAATGTAGTTAGCATACCATATTCATTGAGTAACCATGTTCACTGACATAAATTATTTATTTAAAAAGACTTCAACAATTTCAATAATTTGATATAAGACAAGTTAAAGCAAAATGAACTGATTTTAATTCAATATAAGACAAGTTAAACCAAAATGATTTGAATAATAAATCAGTTAGGGTTATTGAACTTGAAATATAACAAATTGAAGCAAAATAGACCAAATGGAAATGATTGAGGTAATAAAGAAAAGATTTTTAATTGATATAAATGAAATATGGTTTTTTGATATTTCTGAAATGGATAATGGAGAGTGTAATGGTTCTGAAATGGAGAGTGTAATGCTTCTGAAATGGGTGACAAATGGTTTAATGCCATAAGTGGTGCTGTGAGGTTCAGAAAAGCTCATATAAGACCCTAATTTGGTCTAAAGGCACTGATTTTGAGTTATTACTCTACTCACTTTTCAAATTTCATTTTCATGCTCACTTAACTCGGTTTTCAAACTAAGTAAGCTTTTATACATAGCCAAACTTGTTGAACTCACTATACTTTGCAATTTCCTTGCAGTATCCATAATTATATAGAAACTTCTGAAAATATTTTCAAATGCCACGATTTTTGACCTCAAAATAAGATGTAAACACCAATATAAAAAGCTCATAATGTCCACTAAAACTTTCATTCAGGACACAAAGCACGATTCACATAGTAAGGTTCGTAAAATTAGAGTAGAACACAGACGTGCACAATTTTAGTTCAATCTGTGCAGTCGTAGCAAAACGACTATAACTTTCACCACAGAACTCGGATTAAGGTGATTCAAAAGGCATGTGAAATCTAACTCATTGATATATCCACACACCAAAAATCACAAATTTGTAATGAGCCAATCAATACCAGTTTTTTTCGTAAGTTCCACTGTTTAAAACTGTTCCCAGTTTCAATGTATTCTGCATAGTCCTCAGTAAATTGGCCGTAACTGTGTCCACACAAATCGAAATTGAGTAATTCCAAACCCTATTGAAAGCTAACTCTTCAAGATATCATTACACCAAAAATCATGAATTTTGGATCTCCCAATCTATACCAGTTTTCTCCCGAAGTGATCCCTATTTTAGTTCTATTGACAGCTCAACAACCACATATTTGCAATCTTTTCTTCACATAACTAGCTACTAAAATCACTTTTAACTTATATAAATCAGCAGAAACATCTTGATATTTATTACCAATGCCAAAGATCATAAAATCTCATTTAAAACAATCAAAATCTAACACTTGAACATGAGGCTTGCATGATTAAGATAAAACCCTAGCCCTAACTTCAACTCCACCATGATCCATCACCAAGATGATTCTTAATTCAATAAAAACAACATAATCCACCATTAAAACAACCAAAACAAGAAGCAAAAATCATAAATCCAAAGAACAAGATTGAAGTCACTTACTTTGAGCTAGAAACAAGTGGAGATGAAGATGATATTTGGTGATTTTGAGGGTGGAAAATGATACCCAGTGGAGGGAGGTGGTTGGAGGTTGCAATTCCTTGCCGGAGGCTGCCCGAAAAGTGGCTGAAAAAGGGTTGTTGCTGCTGGTCTGGTTGGGCAGTGGGGTAGAGAGAAGGAGGAGAGAATAAGAGAGAGAGAGTGACTTGAAGTTTGGTTGGTGTAAATGAAGCTTAGGCAAAAATAATACTTGGTTGAGAATTACCCTCAAAATATACTTTTTAGTAAGTATAATTAAGGTCTAACTAAGGGTAATTAGCTAAACAAAGGGGGTCAAGTCTTAGTGGACTGAAATTGGCCTTAAATGAGCTCGGGTTCGAAAACTAGCTCAAACCGAGTGCGTTTGAATTTTTTTTTTTTTGGGGTAGCTCGAAATTAATTGTGATATCATGAAAAAAAATTAATTAAATCTTTTAAATCATAATCCTCGAGGCCTAATATCAATTTCTCCGAAAAATTATTTTCGGTAAATGAAACTCGAATTCCAAAGTAGGGCCTAAAATGAATTCTCCTAGTGGGATAATTAAATGAGATAAATAAATGAGAAAAATGAATAACATGGCTTAATTAAATAAATAAACATGATTTAGGGTCGGGTTATTACACCTTAAATTAAATTGCCTTGGGGAAATCATAACTCCCCATAAGCTACTTGGGAAACTGAGCAAGAAGTGAAAGCCAAGTATTCATATTTACCTGAAATCATCTTACATGACAGTCAAAGTTCATAAGTTTCGAGGACGAAACTCTTTAAGAGGAGAAGGCTGTAATAGCCCGACCCTAAATCATGTTTATTTATTTAATTAAACCACGTTATTAATTTTCACATTTATTTATCTCATTTAATCATCCCGGTTGGGAGAATTCATTTGGGGCTTCACTTTGCAATTCGAATTTCATTTACCGAAAATAATTTTTTAGAGAAATTGATATTAGGCCGCGATAATTATGGATTAAAAGATTAATTATTTTTCATGACTTCATATTTAATTTTGAGCTTCGGGGAAAAAAAAGTTAAATTAATCGCACCCGGTTTGATATATTTTTTTTCCCGAACCCGAGCTCATTTAAAGCAGATTTCGGCCCAACAAGTTCCTAATCTATTTGTTTAGATAATTACCATCATTACTCCTAATGTTAATTAGCAAAAAGATATTTTTGGGGGCTTATAAATCTCAGACAAGTATTCTTAAAAGGTTTTCAACCAAGTAAAAATAACATCACAAAGATCAAGCAAAGGCTAAGTCTCATTTCTCTTCTTTTACTTCTCCCTTTCTTTTCCCTACCCCCATGGCCAGACCTGGCCACTTCCACCTACTGCTAGTGGCCGCTGCTACCACCAACTACCACCAGTCAGCCACCAGGACAGCCACCAACCCACCACCAGATCAGTCACCAGCATCCCTCACACCCGCTCAAGCATCAAACATCATTCACACCTCCTTTTTCAAGCATCAAATGAGTAAACTCCAATCCCTACCATGCTGATTTTTGATTCTTAATCTTGTTTTTGTTGGTTTTTATTATTGATCATGCCATTTTGATAAGAATAAGAGCTATCTTTGAAGTGTTTAAGTGTTGATTAAGCATAAAAGCATGTGAGAGTTGAGATTGTTTATGATCATGCCATAGTTTAAGTTTGAAGTGATGGATTTGGATTATTTTGTATTTGATTTGATAATCTTTATCATCATAAATGATTACGGTAATATTGGTGTGGATTTGGATGAGCTAAAGAGTGATTTTAGTGACGGTTTATGTCAAGAAAAGATTGCAATATGGGCTGTTATGCTGTAAATAGACCCCAAAATAGGGGTGAGTTTATGAATAAACTGGTATTTTGTGGGACATTGGAAAATTATGATTTTTGGTGGGTTGATATCTCAATGAGGCATCTTTCAATGGGCTTTGGAATTACTCAATTTCGAGTTGTGTAGACAAAGTTATGGCCCCTTTACTGAAGGCTGCGCAGAATACATTGAAACTGGGAGCAGTTTTGAACAGTGGAATTTACAAAAAAACTGGTATTGATTGGCTCATTGAAAATCTGTGATTTTTGTTGTGTGGATATATCAATGAGTTATCTTTCACATGCATTTTGAATCGCCTTAATCTGAGTTCTGTGGAAAAAGTTATGGTCGTTTTGCTACGACTGACAGATTGAACTAAAATTGTGTACGTCTATGTTCGACCCTAATTTTAGGGACCTTACAATGTGAATCATGCTTTGTGTCCAAAATAAAAGTTTTAGTGGACATTATGAGCTTTTCATATTGTGGTTTTAGATCTTATTTGGAGGTCAGGAGTGAAAGATATGAATTTTCTAATACAAACCATCAAACGGTAACATGAGTGAATATAGAAATCGTGACATTTGGAAATATTTTCCGAACTTTCTATATAATTAGGGATATTGCAAGGAAATTACAAAGTATAGTGAGTTCAACAAGTTTGATTATGTATAGAAGCTTACTTGGGCTTGAAAGCTTGAAAACCGAGTTAAGTGAGCATGAAAATAAAATTTGAGAAGTGGGCACAGTAATGACTCAAATTAGTGTCTATTGGATCAACTGAGGTTATTTGGGCTTTTATGAACCTCACAACACCCCTCACGGCATTGAACCTTCTATTATCCATTTCAGAGGCATTAACCATTTTATTATCCATTTCAGATGTATCACACTTTGCATTATCCATTTTAAAAATATCAGAAACCCATATTTCATTTATATCAATTAAAATCTTTTCATTGTCACCTCAATCATTGACATTTGGTCTATTTTGCTTCAATTTATTGTATTTCAAGTTCAATAACCCCAACTTATTCAGTTCATTTTCATTTAACTTGTCTTATATTGCATTATTGGAATTGTAGAAGTTTTTTTAAATAAATCAATTTTCATTAAAGTTATAAATTATGTCAGTGAATATGGTTTACTAACTACATTTGCCTGTAATTACATTTCTTTAGTAGAATCAGGGTCTAGTCTATTATTTTCCATTGTGCATACGTATTACCAAGTGAAATTACATTTTAAAGACTTCAGGTATGTTCATTGTCTGTATCTTTAGAAATTAGAGTGTATTTATCAACGTTATCATGTTTTGGCAAGTACATCAATAAATCAGTTTATACAGTGATTTATTAGTTAATTAGTGACCCCATCAGTTATCATCTATAGGGCATTCGCCCTTCAGTTACCTGCGCGGGTTCCGGCCAGGTCTCGATCGGTTTGGCAGGTGTGCACCTACCCATAGATCGTAACAGTTTCAAGGGGTTCACTATCAGATAATAACTAGCAATGCAATTTTACATTCATCTCATTCACTGTTTTAACTTAAAATGAATTGCAAAGTGGGCCCAATCAGTGTTTCAATGATCATTTAATAATTCAGGAATGCATGTACTGAGTTTCGGCTTGCAGTTCGAAATGTTTTTCATGTTTTGTTTTAGGCAAATGCTCAGAGAATTGCCCTCATGCTAGCAAAGCAGCGGAAGAGAATAAGTTGAGCAAGGAAATCTATATGAATCAGCGGTGATACAGTATATGCATACTTTAAAACTGTATTTTGAATTCTTCGGTGTATGAGGATGTAGATTACATAGTGAATTATCTTACTATGGCTTATAAACCTTACATTGGTTAACACTTGATTGTGAATGGATGATCATGTGTGAATGTGTATGATTGAGGTTATGTTTAACTATGCTATTCCAGGACACTTATTGGGACGGTAGTGACGCCCTTATCATTAGATTTATCAGATTAGAATTGAGTGATTTATTAAGAAGAATATAAACAGTGAAACATGTTTAATTTGGGGGCATTACAACGAGCAGGTGTCAAAGTTACCCTGCTACAATCAGGTGTCGAAGTTATGCACTAACCACGCCATTAGCTTTCCCAGGATCATGTCAGCTTGTACCAGAAGCTGCCAAAATCAATTTCTTTGATGGCTTCCTTTTGCTTATCATTCAGATTTTTATCCAGTTCTCGTGACCCTGTAGGCGACATCTAGTTGTTCAAATCCTCGACCTTTCTGCTCATCTTTACAGGAAAAGACTGAAGAAATATAGCATGCTAAAAATAACCCGATTTTTATCACATTTGAAAAAATATTGGAAACAAAACCTTGAAATAACCAAAAGAGCATTAGCAAACTACGAGATAAAATAGTATAAAATGTACTCCAAAAGTCCGCTCATCTTTTTGCATGATTTCATGTGCATTCTCAAATAATGATTTGCATTAAAGGTAAAATCAACTCTATGTTTACCATACTTATATGCATTTATAGTTGAAACAGATGCATGCATCAGTGGTAGGTCCTTAGGCAATGTCATCAGTTCTAAAAAATTTGTTAGATTCCATAGTAGAGTCTGGTCTACACCGCGATTCAATTATTCTTCTATTAAAAGAGAATTTTAGCTATACTTTTACGCATTTTTTCATGATAATTTCTATTACAAGAATTCTTATTGATCACAAATGATGTTCAAAATCTATTTTCAAAATTTTTCAACGCCTAGCAATGCTTTTAGCTTTTGGTTTTGATATTGAGTTTATTCCCTTTTAACTTTCTCACTAAGCGTATTTCTTCTATAAAAGCAGCCTTGCTTTTTATTTTCAGATAGAATCAAATCTAGATAGAGGTAATCTTATATGACTTCATATGCATACTCAACTAATGATTTGCATTAAAAGTATAATTAAGTCTATGTTTACCGTACCTATGTGCATTCATAGTTGAAATAGATGCATCAGTAGGCAGGGTTCTTAGGCAACATCATCAATTCTAAACAATTACCCTGATTCCATTGTGGAGTCCAGTCTTGACCTCGACTGAATTATTCTTCTAGTAAAAGAAATTTTATCTATAGTTTTATGCAATATTGAAGATAAGTTCTGTTGTAAGAATTCTTGTTAATTATAAATGATATTCAAATCCTTGTTTCAAAATTCATCAATGCGTAGTAATGTTTTGGCCTTTACCTTTGATATTAAATTTATTCCCTTTTAACTTTCTTATGAAGGGAATTTCCTCTATAAGAGCAACCTCACTTTTTATTTTTCATATAGAATCAAATCTAGATAGAGGTAAGAAAATTTGATCTTATGTTCATACTATTCAATATTTTGGCATCAAACCCACAAGCCATATTCAAACTAAAGTTCATCCTCAATACCGTATCAGAAGTCATAACTAATATGAAAGCATTACTAAATTTTCACCTTTACCATATAATCAGGTTGTGAAAGACCACTACTTCGCATATTCCTTATAAATCTTAAACTAGTGGACTTGAAGTTTTATCTAAAAGTCTTATCCTAACCATCCTACTATTCAAAAGCGAAAACCGAATTCAAATTGAACCACATCTTCTCCTTCTATAGTAGCTAAAAAATTCAAATTCAGATTCAAGTATTAAGGAAAAATTAATATTGAGCAAAAATGCCACTGTAATCAAATTCAAAGGTATTTGCCAAGCAATCAAATTAGGTTATGGGCACTCCTTCTACAGTAGCTAAAAAACATGAAAAGTCATCTTCTCCAAGCTGATCCAAGAGTTCAAAAAAGTAGGCAACATTAAAAAAATTCATGCAATGGTTAGGACAACAAGAAAATGACAACGACATCTCATCACCAAAATCATATTCAACCATTATGGAGACAATGTGTTCGAGACCTGATCTTTGGTTGAAAATGCCAAAAACTCCTTACGTTCGGTTTTACAGGTCAATTAAAAAATTAATGGGATAATATTCTCACACACCAAGATAGAATAACTATTTTACACCATCAACTTCAAAATTCAATAGAGAATATTCAAGACTAACAGGCCAAAAGGTCAAGCTAAAAATCACCTACAAGTATATTGCTGCGGAATGCCTTATTTACCGGATAGTTATGTATTTCATACGAAATACAAAAGAATTAACCTCTTAGAAACAATTTAAAATCTTAGATGTCCTAGCCTAGGTGACTACAAGTGGTTAAACGTATCGTTCCTTACCTATGTCTTACAAAGGAAAGAAGTGGGTAAAAGTGGAAGGAAAAGTTCATTTCTTAGATTACTAATCTTATTTTCTCGAAGAATAAGACATGAACTAAAGACCATTGTGATTCAATAGAGATTTCATGGGATAGTCTAACTATGGTCACCTTTTTAGTTTTGTTAAAAAGGAAGGATTAGCCTCTAGTACCGAATTAGGAATACAAAGTAAATATCAATCTCAAAAAAAACAATTTACAAATGAACTTGGCTATCTTTGTGAACACATTGGATATCCCAATCTAGAAGCCCCTTCATCCAGAAAGAAAAATTTACCTATGGATCTTCAAATATTGACCCCACAAAAATACGATCACAAAAATATTTATCATCAAAAACCCTAAAGAGAAATCAAAAAGCGATGTCTTCAAAAATACCTCAAAAGAATGATGTACAAAATCCCACTCAAACACAAGTTATTGTTTTGCTAAAAATTTCATCAAGTATGTCCTAGAGGTAACATAGGTTGTTCCATTATAAAAAAGGAAATTTTATTTACAATCTTATGTGTTTCAAATTTTCAAGATGATTTGTATTACCAAAAACTGTTAGTAATAATTAATTGTAAGAGTGTACAAGAAGTTCAGCAAAGATACATTTAGAAATTGTTTCTAAACAAGTTTTTGCCTAATCGCATTCAATACTTTCAGTTTTTTATTTTGATATTGAATTTCTTAATGGAGAAAACAATTCTCTTCTAGATTTTCTCACCAAAGAGTTCCTTGAAGGGAAGTGACGTCATTTCAATTTCTTTAGTTGAGATGAAGTCAAAACTTGATTTCCTAATTCAATTCTATCAACGACTCCTATTTCACATAACAGATTCTGGATTTATTAGACTGCACTCTTAACACCAAGATACATTGATTATGTAATTGTTATTGATATCACCTTCAATTCAGATTCATCATTCTATGGTAACTTAAAAATCATTAAAGCCTATAGGTCTCTTATAAAAGAATCAATAGCAACCTTTTCTCATCGTTGTGCCCATAGGGCATATTGAAATCATAAGATGCTACAATCAATTTACACATTAT